>JAJTUV010000200.1:1685000-1856955 GCA_021653895.1 Mastomys natalensis | reverse complement strand
ACAGCATATAAGTAAATGTGTATCATAATAGCAGGGCTTCAGTGTTTTTTAAAAATCTGAGTTATCAAAAGTGAATTTAAATGTTATAATTCATGAGTCTTAGAAAGAATTAAACAATTTAAGGCAAGATTCTGAACTTTTTTTTTTTTTTTTTTTTTGTTTTTCTGAGACAGGGTTTCTCTGTGTAGCCCGGGCTGTCCTGGAACTCACTCTGTAGACCAGGCTGGCCTCGAACTCAGAAATCCACCTGCCTCTGCCTCCCAAGTGCTGGGATTAAAGGCGTGCGCCACCACCGCCCGGCATTCTGAACTTTATATACAACTTTAATTTGAAAAAAAAAAAAAAAGAGTACTTAAAAAAGATACACATGCTTTAACAACTCACATTAACACAGTAATAAAAAGCATTGGTGCCAATTCTCATTGGATTCCTCAGAGAAAACAGGTTCTTGGGATAAACCATCATCTTCAAATCCTAGAGCACTGGTAAGAACAAAGAATTCTGGCACAGGACTTGTATGTAGCAGAATTATTTTTACTTGATTAAGGTAGTTATAAATATGATATACATAAAAATTAGTGTTTTGGCCTGTTTGTTTAGAGTTTTGTTTTCAGATTTATTTTAAGGTAACTGTTAAAAAAAGCTTTTAGAAAGCCAGCTGATTATAATTGACTGCAGTTGTAGTGCAAAGACGCTACTTTCTCCTCCCTATCACCGGTTTTTTTTTTTTGGTATGGGCTGAAGATTAGCATTTTACAAAGAAATAACTTATATTAAAATATATGTATTCATTCTAATGACCAAAGAAGGCACAAATTGAGTTAAATTAAGAGATAATATTATCTTCTGAATTCTTGTTAACTATACAGTATTAATGATAATATATACTTTAGATATTAATCAGATTTCTTGTCACTGAAAAGTGATATTACATTTTCTAGTTCTGTTTCTGCTAAGATACACTGTAACGGATCACAAAAAGGTCCACAAGTTCAGTCAATAACCACCTTTTACAAATAGCATTTTTTTTTTTTTTTTTAAATAGCTAGGTGACTCATGGAATGGAATTAGGTCTCTCTTAAAAAGAAAAAAAAAAAATTCTAGTGTTACTTACATCTGCAAAACAATTTAAGGAAATGTTAATTGTGGAAAAAGCAAACAACAGTGCTTTGATCTTCATTTTAATTATCGAGTAGACAACACACTTTAATATAAAAACATTCACATAACATACTCATATATAGGTTTCCCTACAAATGGACCATAGTGTTAGGCACCAAATATTTCAAGTTTCAATTTTTTAAAAAAGTATTCCAATGATAACACTATTAACTCTTAATTTAACTCTGTAAGCATCATCATTTTCTGTTAATCACTTTGTACACTTCATAAAAATTTTATTCTGGCAAACTGAATCAGATTGTCCTCTCTTGGTACTCTTCATTAAGTAGTTTCAGTCTTCTCTTAACTACCAAGTTTGCTACATGTCTATTACCATTCTAAAAATATTTGAACTTCTAATCAAGAAATTTATTATATATACATGTTTACCAAAGCTAAACAAAATTATGTCTGAAATGGGAAATAAAAATGAACCTTATTTTTTTTTTTTTTTTGGTTTTTTTCGAGACAGGGTTTCTCTGTGTAGCCTTGGCTGTCCTGGAACTCACTCTGTAGACCAGGCTGGCCTCGAACTCAGAAAATCCGCCTGCCTCTGCCTCCCAAGTGCTGGGATTAAAGGCGTGCGCCACCACCGCCCGGCTATGAACCTTATTTTTAATGGCTACTCCATAGTAACTTCAAACTTCTCTCTTGAAATTCTGAATTTCATTGTATTATAGAAAATATTCTTTCATGTAATGTACAATGTTTACTACAGGACAGTTTACACAACACCTTCATAAATGTCTAAATTAAAATTCGTCAGAACCCTAAGCCCACCGTCTCTCTTCCCTGGGCATCTTACAAAACAATTTCCATCTTGTTTAATGAGGAGTTATAAATATAAATACATGGAATGAAACTCAAATTTCAGTTCACTTCCTTACAATTATAATGGAATGATAGAATTTAAAGATACACACATATTAATGAATCTCATTATTCTAATGGGCAATTAAACACTAAGTCAATTAGCTTAAGTGAAAATAACAAAGTCCAATCAGAAGTAGAGAAAATAAGTATTTTTTAGTAGGAACCATTAGTAAAATGTACATGAGGTGAAAATGAATGAAAACTACTATGCTCTTTAATCAGAAATGAAGTGCCAGTGAAGCACATAGTTAAGTAAGGCACCATTATTTACAACTTCAGTGAACTGCACTTTTTGGAAAGGCCTTTACAATGAATAAAAAACTGTATTATTTTTCCTACTTCTATAAAACTACTTAGTAGTTCTTCGCATTCTGACCACTATTTGTGCTTTGCTTTTCAGCCTGTTGAGTAGCAGCTGCATCTTCCTTTGGTGTCTGTGAACATACACAGTGGTAAAGGCTGTGAGGTGCATAACAAACAATTTTCTGTGTCTGTGTAGGCAGAGTACAAGGTGGCCGAAATGACACAGTATTGTGTCAAAATCTTTTTCAGGACTTAGTATGTATTAAATATGGGATTGGTAGCATTCAACAAAATGACTTTGAGACAGCAATGGCTTCCCAAAATATATAAAAGTTAGTTATGTGACTGACAGTTGGTCCACATGTTAAGTTTATAATTTCTGTCCAAGTATGAAATTATACACAGTTCCCAAGTATGTGTATACACACGAGTACACACATGTGCATAATTTATTACTCCTTGCTTCCAAAGCTCAGAAGTTGGAGGTTTATAGGTATGTTGCTGCAGTCAGCTGATACCACTTAACTGTCTCTTTGCTCAAGTTGAAATCTTTCAGTGGCAGGGTTATTCCACCCAAGAAGAAATTTTCCCGCAGAGATTCTGAACTGAGTACACTCAGTTGAAGTTCTCTCTGCCTCAGAGTTTCTTTGCTGTATCCACTATATACAAGCTAGAAGGGGGAAAAAAAAGGATAAGGTTTGGTTTCTTGGAATCTTTTCAACAAAATGTAAGACATCAGCCAAAGAGTGATCCAATGAATGGCCCTAACTACAGCAGCAGGGCTTGTCTCAGTGCATCAGAAACATGTTTTTAACTTCTGGAGTCTTGGATTGAACTATCAGTCCTGTCAGTGTTTAATGCAGAGACTGAATAAAGCAGGGTCAATCATAGTCAAAAAACAAAACAAATCCCCAAACTTTCAGACATGGTTTCTGTCAGATGGAAGTGATGGGGAAGGGAAAAGAGATGACCTGGTGATTACCTTAAGGTGATCTAATCGCTGGAGAAAAGAAAAGAGGATGAAAGGAAAGCAAGTTGGATAATATAATTTTAAAATTTTGCAAAAACATTAAAATTTCATTGTTTTCTTTTGTTCTTTAAATGCTATATAGCAGGAAGTGGTAACTTCTTAGTCACAAGGAGATACAAACCCACAGTGAGAGTATAGTTTGCAGCAGACCTGCAGTGCTCAAAGCTACTGCTACTTCAAATCTTCATCACAACACTCAAATTTTTTACTTTTCCACAGAGCTTCACAGTAAGTCCTGAGAAACATTTCTTTAATCTAGTCCATCTTATTGTCTGACGAAAACAACCACACGGACACTTGCTTACATTTCACCGTCTTGACAGTGTAACATCAACTAGTGGATTAACTAGTGGAAAATCCACTAAAAAACCCACTGCTATTTTACAAGAGTTCTTTGGTAAACACTACATGTACATTTAAAGAGGGAATGATCCCCTATATAGGTAGGTGTTTGTGAGTGAGAATGAGGAGGGGGGCAGAGAGGGGTTGGGGGGAGAGAGAGACACAGACAAGGTCTTCTATATAGATAGCCCAGGCTGACTGACCTACATTTCACATTATAATTTTCCTGCTTCAACCTTCTAAAGAGCTATGAGTACAGGAATTTACCACCCCATCTGGCTTTTTTCCTCTTCAAATTTTATTCATTAAATTTTTTAAAAAATTCATGTATATGTCATTCAAACATGTGTAAGTGCCTGAGGAAGCCAGAAGACGGAAGCCAGAAGATGGTATCAGATCCTCTAGAACTGGAGTCAAAGGCAGTTTTAAGTCCCCTGATGTAGATCCTGGGGACTGAACTCAGGTCCTCTGAAAGAGTAAGTGCTTGTAAGTGCTGAACCATTTCTTTAGTCTCATGCTTGGCTATAATCTTGATAAAAATCCAAGTTGTCTTACAATCCAGACATTTTTTGGGTGGTTAAAATGCTAAGGTACATAAATAATATGTCTACCTAAAAAATAGTTAAGGGAGCAAGATGGGGGAATTTTAGCAGGTTTTAACTAGTTTAATTACTGATCCGCTAGTTGGCCATGAGTATCTCAGTAACAGTTATACTCAATGCTATTCATATTCAGTTCACACATTTTTTTTTTTTTTTTTTTTTAAGAACGTTACTAAGAGAAACACATTTAAGGAAGGGCCAGAGAGACAGCTCAGTAGTTAACAGCACAGGCTGCTCTTAAGGTGGACCTGGGTCAATTCTCATCTGCCTCTAACTCCAGCTCCAGAGAAACCAGCACCCTCTTCTGGCCTCTGTGGATTCCACGAACACATCCATTACACTTACATACACAGCAGCAAAACACTAACATCAAAATAAGTAAACCTTACAGAAATAAAAGCACTGAAATCTCAAAACAACTACTCTTGGAAGTTTTTAGAAATGAAGCTTAGCTTACCATTTCATTGAATGTTGGGTTCCTAGTTTTACGGGAAATTTTGGTTTTACGTTTTGATGTTTTGTTAGTATCTGGAAGCAGGTATGTTTTGACATATGGATTTGGGTCAGCCCCATCTTCAGTCACCTATAAAGAAAGGCAGTCTCTTAACAGTAGTGCTTCCTACCGAGGTACAAATTTACTCTACAGTCATCATTTGTCACCACTCACGAGATCTTTGATGTGCATCACCATGATGAAGAGGGTGCCATTTCGGTAAGAAACAGATAACTTCACTGCTCCTCCTATTTGGCCTACAGTAGGGCTGAAGGGACCTGCACCTGAAAGCAGAAATACTTTCCTCTTTATCTCAATGTGCCTGAAATTGCTCACACTTCAGCAAAAGAACTGCTGCATAAGGGCAGGGTGAGAGGAAGCAGATAGGAAAAGTAAATCTCATATGCCACTAATTTGTACTTTTTTTTTGGTAATCGCATATAATTATTAGGAATGCTAAGTTTTTTCCAGAAATAGACTGGCTTAGAAAGACTTCCCTGGTAAAAGAGGGAAGGAGATAGACAGACAGAGACAGAGAGTTTGTTGCTCTTACAAAAAACCCAGGTTCTATTCCCAGCACTCCCATAATTGGCTTACAACCACCCATAATTGTAGTTCCCGGAGATGCCTCTGCATCTTCTGACCTCTGCAGCATGTATATGATATACATATATACATTCAGGCAAAATACTCATGCACATAAAATCTTTAAAAAAAAAAAAAAAATAAAATCCAAGGTAGACACTGAAGACTGTCACCCAAAGCTGATTTCTGGCCTCCACACACATTGCACTTACACACATCTACCTCCACCCCATCATAAAACTCAAGAATTATCAATCAGGAGGAAAAAGCTCACCTGCAGACCTGGCTATTCCTTCAGCTTTCTCATCACGAAGTAAGGGGTGGAAAAAAGTACAAACAAGGTCACACTAAGATTGAAGAGAAAAAAGGCCCATTAGTTAACTATTACATAACACAAAGTAGACTATGTTATATTTACTTCTTAGATTGGAAGGTCACCTCTGCTACATCTTTGATGCATTCATCAAACTCTGTAAATAACTGTTTAATTCAATTTTCCTCTTGGCTGCTACATCCTTTATATGTGTTCTTCCAAGAACCATCTTATTAGGAAAGCTACAAAAGAAAAACAAAAACAATCAGGATTTAAATTTTTTCATCAGAAAGCATTTGTAGACTCATGAACAGCTCTTACTTAGAAATATACTTTGGTTTGGTTTGTTTTGTTTTTTTTTTTTTTTAGGTTTTTTAAGACAGGGTTTCTCTGTGTAGCTCTAGCTGTCCTGGAACTCACTCTGTAGACCAGGCTGGCCTTGAACTCAGAAATCCACCTGCCTCCCAAGTGCTGGGATTAAAGGTGTGCACCACCACTGCCCGACAGAAATATACTTTGTTATGATTTTCCCTGTATCATTCAAAGGACTGGGGATAAGCTACTTTTAAATACTCATTTTCTTTATATAAGTCTGGCATCATGATGCATGTGTTAGCTGGGCATGGTGGCACATGCCTGTAATCCCAGGACCACTTGGGAGTTAGAGACAGGTAGATCAGGAGATAGAGGCCAGTCTCAGCTATATAGTAAGTTTCAGGCAAACCTTGACTACATGAGACCCTACCTCAACAATCCCTGGGGAAGGGAGCAGGGGAAGGAGAAAGATGTGTTACTAGTTTCCTGTTTTTGTTATTAATTTCCTGTTATTTGGTCTTAGCTTTAATCATTCACAAATATTTTACCCAATCTTATTTCTAAATCAATCATTCACAATATTACCATCTTATTTCTAATCAATCAACTCAAATCATAAAAGAAGATACACAAACAATGACACAGGCCCTAAATCAGGTGCCAAAACCATCATCTCAACTCTGAAAAATGAGTGTAGACAGTAACATACATATGTATGCGTGTGTGTATGCATCCGTGTATTCATGCCTGTGTACACACACGCATGTATGTATGTATTGTTTTTCAAGACAGGGCTTCTCCTGGAACTCTCTCCTTCAACCAAGCTGGCCTCAAACTTACAGAGATCAGTCTGCTTCTCTTCCTCCCAAGTCCTGGGGTTAAAGGTGTGTGCAACCACTCTCACCTAAGCCAAACTTTATATATCTTTTGAGACAAGGTCTCACTGTATATCCCTGGCTATCCTTGAACTCATAGAGATTCACACCCAGCAATAACATACTTTGATACCCATTTTGATCCTTGTTTTTGAAATCTTGTATGAGAAGAATGTGGCAAAGGAAAACTACTGGTCGTAAAGCAACAGTAAATCTAAGGTTTTACAAAAGGAGTCAGATAAAAAGCTTAAGCACTAGGGTCAAGAAAGATGGCTCACGGGGCTGGAGAGATGGCTCAGCAGCTAAGAGCACTGACTGCTCTTCCAGAGGACCTGAGTTCAATTCCCAGCAACCACATGGTGGCTCGCAACCATCTGTAATGGAATCTGATGCCCTCTTCTCATGTGTCTGAAGATAGTGACAGTGTACTCATATGAATATAATAAATAAATAAATATTTAAAAAAAAAAAAAAAAGAAAGATGGGCTCAGCAGTGAAGAACATGTATTGCTCTTGAAGAGAACCTGAGTTCAGTGTCCAGCTCCCACAATGGTCAACTCACAATGGCTACTGTAACTCCAGCTCCAGGGGATCCAATGCCTCTGCAGGCACAAACATGGCAAACACACACAGACCAGACACATACACAATTTAAAGCAAAAACACCAAAAAAACAAAACCACTTTAGTGTCCTCTTGCCCCTGCTTTCTGTGTACATGCGTTACTAGGCCTACTTTAAGGTTTTAGTCACATGCTCACTCAACATAAAATTCTAGCTCTTTATCTACCCACAGTTCTGTATAAGATACTTATTATTTTAATTGGAACTAAATGCTAACCAGTTTCTCACCTACACGTAAAATAAATTATTCCTACATATAAAAATAAGTATGAATTTTTGCAAGGGTAGGAACATACCCAGGTAACTTCCAAAGTGGAAAAATAATACTGAGCTTATTGTGAAGTTCCTGAAACTCATCAAATGTCCGGAATACAAACGATGGTTCAAGGTGCCCTTCTCTCAGAATTCGAACCACATAAATCTGAAAAGAAATCACACGACAGGCACATTACATTATACTTTTCCTGATATAAAAATTTATAGTGCATGAGTTTTTTGTTTTGTTTTGTTTTTTTTTTGAGACAGGGTTTCTCTGTATAGCCTTGGCTGTCCTGGAAATCACTCTGTAGACCAGGCTGGCCTCGAACTCAGAAATCTGCCTGCCTCTGCCTCCAAGTGCTAGGATTAAAGGCACTCGCCACCACTGCCTGGCATGCATGTGCTTTTAACCTTGGTAATATATGTCACTATTAAGACATAGTGAATAGAGTTCATTGTATTTACAGTACACATCACTGCATTCTGAGACTGAACTTAGCTACTGGAAGATTTAAATAAAATTTGAAGGTCAACACTTGTTTTTCATATTTAAATATAATTTATCTCTCAAAATTATATATACTTAGTGCATTTCCAACAAGCAAATATTTAGGATTTAAGAAATAAGGAAGTAACTACACAGAGAAACCCTGTCTCAAAAAACAAAAACAAAACAAAACAAAAAAAGAATAAGGAAGTAAATAGAAAAAAGGTAAAAAAATTATGGGTAGGAGTTAGGGAACATTTTACTGGATATTATATTAACTATTTACTACTTAAGTTACAATACTTTGAATAACTGCTGTAAATGGTAAGGCACATCCATAAAAATGAGTGCATATATGTCATAAACTTAGTATACTTACCAGGACCATTATAAAAATTCAATGGTATATAACCTCGTAGAATGGTAAAAGTGAAATGGCTTCTAAAAACATACCATCACACATCAAAACAAAACAAACCCTACTATAGAAAAATTATCTAGCAGGGCAGTGGTGGGGCACGCCAAATGCCCAGCACAGGCAAGAGGCAGAGAGCAGAGAGGCAGAGAGAGAGGCAGGGGAGAGGCAGAGAGAGGCGCAGAGAGGCAGAGAGAGGCAGAGAGGCAGAGAGCAGAGAGGCAGAGGAGGCAGAGGCAGGCGGATTTCTGAGTTCGAGGCCAGCCTGGTCTACAGAGTGAGTTCCAGAATGGCCAGAGCTACACAGAGAAACCCTGTCTCAAAAAAAAAAAAAAAAAAAACAAAAACAAAAACAAAAACAAAAAGAAAGAGAAAAGAAAAATTATCTAACAAAATATTAGCATGAAGGAGAGAGGTGCAGCTCAGTGGTACAGCTTTCGGCTACCATTCCTGAAAAACTGGGATTGACTGCATGAAATAAAAGGGGGAGAAAAACCTGCACAAGGGTAAATAATAATAGCCTCAAAGACTGTGGGGAAAAAAACAATACAAACCTGTATTTGTGCATTTGGGAGTTAGACATATGTGATTCTCTCTGAGTTTAAGGCTAGACTGGTCTATGCAGAGTTCCATGACAACCAGTGCTATATAGTAAGACCCAGTTACAGAAAAACAAAAATAAAAAACAAGCTTTGTGTGTATATTTAATGAATGCTATGTAACCATAATATGTAATCAAGCCTTGGGTTTGATAAAAAAAAAAATAGGAAAATACTGTATTGAAAAGTAGAATGAGAGCTTCAGATACTTTTGTTCACTTAGTTGGTTTATTTATTTGAGACAAGCTCTCTCTAAGCAGCCCTGGCTGTCCAGGAACTAGGTATGTAGATCAGGCTAGCCTCAAGCACAGATATGTGCTTGCCTTTTGTCTCCTGAGTACTGGGATTAAGGCGTGCATAACAAAGCCCAGTTGGGAGCTTAAGGCTTTTTGAACTGTACTGTTAAATCTATTATAGCAAGCAAGATTTACCTTTGAAATAAGAAAACTTTGACACCAAAAGAATGTATTTTGGCCCTTGTGATTTTTAAGTAAACTTAACAATACAAAAAAAATCACAGTCATATTGTTTAAGTACATTTACTTATTTTTGGACCATTCATGGACACAACAAGCACAAAGAAAACCAATGTTTAGAAATTCAAGCACTCTGAAAAATGAGCAAAGGACAACAGAAACCTTATACATGATCATCTACATACTGAACAAACTTACATAGTGTTTATCTGGGTTGTATTTCTTATGATATGTGAAAACAGAGACTTCCTTGATCCGGCCGTCTTGTCTAAAGGAGTATGTTTTTGGTGAGAATGAAAGGATGGGCTCATCATTAGAAGGAAGGCCAGAAAAACGTAGCTGAGCAAGGTTATGAATGAAGAAATTAAACTTTGTGGCAATGCTTCCCAAACTTGACTCAATCAGCCTACAAAATAATCAGAAACTTGTTAATAGTTTTCATGGAACATATGATAAACTTATAAAGATGAAAACTACTTCCTTTTAAAATATTAAGAGCAGGATCTGGGGATGGCACAGCAGGTTAGGGTATTTGTCACCAAGCCTGATGATCTAAGTCTAATCTCCAGGACCCACAATGTAGAGAGAGAGAATCAACTCTTTATACATTATTATCTTCTGCCTGCTTTAAAGCAGGCAGCATACACCACACACAGAGGAAATAATAAAAAAAAATTTTTTTTTGTTTTTTTCGAGACAGGGTTTCTCTGTGTAGCCCTGGCTGTCCTGGAACTTAGAAATCCGCCTGCCTCTGCCTCCCAAGTGATGGGATTAAAGGCATACACAACCACCACCCGGCTAATAAAAATGTTCTTAAAAAGTAAAGTATTAAAGTAGATTTTTTCCTCTGCCAAGGACTCTCTTTTTCTTTGGGCCAAAGAAAATCTATTAAAATGCATCTCACTCCAACATAAACAAATGATATTTGGATTTCTTGAGCCATACAGAGTCCAAGACCAAAGAGCTATAGAACTAGAAGATGATTAATATATTACTAAAAAGATGACTACTAATTTAATTCACATAAAAATCTATTAACACAATGGGAGAATTTGGTGGCAAGATTCCCTCAGATAATCATGATCATACTTAATTAGGAAAAGAAGTTTTGAAATGGTGAGATTTGCAGAAGCACTTTGTAAGGAAGGCAGGAGTATACATTTAGGTCACCAAAGGAACAACAAAACTCAGAAATATATTTAAGGTCTAAGATGTAGTTTGGTAGTCCTTTACTTGCTTGACTTAGGGGAACCAATGACTAGAACAAAATCCCAAAAGTTTAGCTCAGTAGTAAAATGCTTGTAAGTACACAGCCCTGGGCTTGGTTCCCAGCCCCAATGAAGGGGAACAACCACAATAAAAACTATAAACACCCAAATTGATTGATTAAGTTGGGAAGCACTGAAAAGTCAGCTTCCTTCATTTCAGCCAAATTTGACTTTAGGAAAGATGGGGCCGCCGGGCAGTGGTGGCGCACGCCTTTAATCTCAGCACTTGGGAGGCAGAGACAGGCGGATTTCTGAGTTCGAGGCCAGCCTGGTCTACAGAGTGAGTTCCAGGACAGCCAGGGCTACACAGAGAAACCCTGTCTCGAAAAACAAAAAACAAAAAACAACAAACAAACAAACACAAAAAAATATATATATATTATATATATATGTATGTGTATTAATAAGGAAGATTCATCTAGTGGAAATCATGTACTAAAAAACCAGAGATTATACTTTGAGTGAGAGGAATAAACATTATTTTCAGCACTGATGCAATTTTTAGTAACGTTTTTACTTTCAATGCTGGTGAATGAACAACCAGGTCCGTACAGAAGAGAGGATAAGCACTCTACCTCTGAGCTACATCCCTAGTCTTTTGTCACAAAGGACTTTTTGACACAATTAAGTATGCCATACCTAGTGAAGAAAATAGTAGCTTCAGCATCTGTAGTTTGGGGCTGAAGTGCATCTCTAACATATTTCAAATCCTGAATACTTGTAAGTTCTGGCAATCCTGAAGGAATCATCTGGAGGAGGAAAAAAAAAATGTTAAAATTTCTGTTGGTCAAGTACTTAGAATTAAGAGAACAAAAATTATCATATACTTGAGGAGTTTGTTAATGTCTTGGCTATTTAAGTGACTCTTAAAATAAGAAACAAAGTTAAGAAGTCACATGACTTGCTGGAAGTAAAGTCCATTTATGGAATATAATAGATAAAATTCCAAGCTCCCCCTAGGATTATATTTGCTATAACAATTCCAGTCACAACAATTATAGTATCTTTTTGTTGTTGTTGTTGTTTTTGTTCTTTTTACTGATGCTATATATTCTAGGAAGTACAGAAATCCTGAGTATACAGATTAATGAATGTTTGCCACCTGAACATTCTAGATATAGAGACAGAAATGCACTCAGCAGCAGTGAGTGCCCCTTACAGGCCCCAGTCACTACTACTCTCCACTCTGGGATCACCACTTTCCTGACTTTGTAGCTTTTTAATTAGTGAAATCAGACATTGGGGATTCATAGTTGTAATCTAAAAATATTGCATTAACATTTTGACATTTGTGACTACAGCCAATTTAATTCCAAAAGCATAAAACATCCTCTTTAAATTATCAAAATACTAAGGCTCTAATACACAATTCAATGTCTATAAAGACTGTTACCAGTGAGAGTAGGTTAAGAAAGAGGTTCGTTTGCTTTCTTATCAAGTTGTAGGCTTGACAGCAGAGGTCCACAAACAACTGGAAACGAATGGTGGGCTTTTCACCTCCATTAATGACATATGCCATATCAGAGGTAAGCACGAAAGGAGCTCGGTCCCTGTTTAAAGTACACAGAGAGCATCTTTACAGACACACACAAAATAAATGGTGCCACTGCTGTTAAAAGTTACTAAATGAAGCCATGTAAGGTATAACAATTTTCAAGTAGGAAACAGCAAATGGTTTTGCATTTCCATAATCCTTGAAAATTCACATTTTGAGGAAAACTATTTACATAGCAACTTCATCATTGGAATAGGACTTAAATATGAACTTTTCACAAAAGTGATTAACTTATAAATCTATTATCCTCAAAGACAGGTTCAACAGTGGTTACAAAAATATGCAGAGGAGAATTTATACTCGTTACCATTATACAAACAGAACCATTTGTAGCAGACATCATGAACTAGATTAAACAGAACACATGTCCATTTACTTCAATAAAGTTTAGATACAAACTGGTTTTGTCTATTGTGTGATAAGATCATCTCTTAAGGCCTTTTCATTCCTAGTTATGTTCAAAAAGAGACACAATGCAAAGCACAGCAAGAACAAGGCCTGGGACATGTACCTTCAGTGATAGTAATAAGAACATTAGTACCTTTTGAAGCTACCAAACATCTGTGCATGGCCTAAAAACTTTCCAAAGTCAATGTGGAACATGTGTCCTGTGCTTCGAAGCATTATATTGTCATTGTGCCGATCACAAATGCCTAAAACATAGGTGGCTACACAGCACCCAGCACAAGAGTAGATAAAGTTCTCAGAAGCCTGTAATAAAGACATAAAATTATATTAGAAAAAAAATGTCTTAAAGGAGGCAGGCAAGGTGAGGCATGGTTTGTCAGTGTGCAGTAGTAATCTTATCACTTTTTTTTTGTCATAGGGTTTTACTATGTAGCCCTAGCTGTCCTCAAACTCACATAGATCTACCTGCCTCTGCCTTCTGGGTGTTGAGATTAAAGGAATGTATCACTACATTAGGTCCAATCCATCACTCTTTAATAACAGTATTTGGGCCGGGCAGTGGTGGCGCACGCCTTTAATCTCAGCACTTGGGAGGCAGAGGCAGGCGGATTTCTGAATTCGAGGCCAGCCTGGTCTACAGAGTGAGTTCCAGGATAGCCAGGGCTATACAGAGAAACCCTGTCTTGAAAAACCAAAAAAAAAAAAAAAAAAAACCACACCAAAACAAAACAAAAAACAAACAAACAAACAAAAACCCCCAATATTTGGAAAGCTGGGTATGGTAGCTCTTATGTATAATCCCAGCACTCAAGAAGTAGAAGCAGGAGGATTGCTATGAGTTTCAGGACAGTTAGAATGAGATCCTGTCTCAAAAAAATGCAAGGACAAAAAATTTTAAAGATATAAAACTATTAAAAACTTCTCTTAACAGCATCAGCATACAAACTGAGCTATGGGAATAAAAGCTAATCTTTTCATATTTCAAAAACTAAATGCCCTTCCAAAACATAGTTACTGCCACATCTCTCTAGCTTCTGTCTTTTAACAGATATGGGTCCTGCCAGTCTCTATTTAAATAGTATAAACTGGACAGTGGTGGTGCACACCTTTAATCCCAGGCCTATCTCTCAGTTCAAGGCCAGCCTAGTCTAGAGCAAGTTCCTGGACACCCAGGGACAGAGAAATCTTGAAAAAACAACAAAAAAACTTGAATGGCTTATGACCAGCTTTTAAGTATCATTTTGTAGATGAGGACATTGTTGTTATTGTGGGGACAAAATTAATCTTGTGCTTGCCTAGACTGCACAAAACTCTGGGTTCAATACCCAGCATAGAAAACCTAACATATATATATATATATATATATATTTTTTTTTTTTTTTTTGGTTTTTCGAGACAGGGTTTTTCTGTGTAGCCCTGGCTGTCCTGGAACTCACTCTGTAGACCAGACTGGCCTCAAACTCAGAAATCCACCTGCCTCTGCCTCCCAAGTGTTGGGACTAAAGGCGTGCGCCAGCACCACCCAGCAGAAAATCTAATTTTTAACCTACATCAATATAATTTCCCTCTCTACTAGTATAGAGAACATATGTAAAGAAAGTTAGCTCAGAGCTACAGATATGGCCCAGCAGTTGCAAGTACTTGTTCTTCCTGAGGATCTGAGTTTGATTCTAAGCACTAAGAACAGGTAGCTCCCAATTGCCTGTAACTCTAATTATAGATCTGACACCCTCTTCTGGGTTTATGCCAGCACACATAGAGCATACACTTAGTTAGCCTTGCTATTCCTGGAGATTACTAACATAACACAGAAGGATATACAGCATATAAGATACACATCATATTTTACAGCATACATATTGATTCTTAAAATACTGTGATTTTCTTTTTCGTTTTCAGATAGGGTTTATATCCTCTTGTCTGAGCCTTTGAAGGCTGGGACTATAAGTTTTCACCATAATGCTAATACTAGCAAAATACTGGATTTCTATTGGTCTTTGTGGTTAACTTTATTTTATAATCCTCTAGAAACCATTGTTAATAATGATAACAGCAAAATGTTTATATAACACTTAACACCAATCTATTTACAACTACTTATTAAAAAACACCATAAACCAGTAACAGGTATTAAGATTTATTCCATTTTACAGGCAAGTGAAAGTAAGATATAACAGGACTTCAGTGTTTGTCAAGATCATGTAATTGCAGGTGGGAATGCCAGAATCCAATGCAGGCAACAGGACTCCACTTTACTGTACTCCTTCTCACTCAAATGGAAAGAAAGTGCTTAGTGCATGCTGTTCAACAATCCCTTTGAGCCATCATTTTATCAGAAATATTAAAGTGAAGAAATACCATCTTCTGCCATATTGCTTCCCATGACTACAAAGAATTAATATGTTGGCCTTTAATTCAGCTCTAGGGAGACAGAGGAAGGCAGAACTTTGTGAGTTTAAGGGCAGCCTGGTTTACACAGTTAGTTCCAGGACAGCCAGGGCCTATGTAGAGACACCTTGTCAAAAAGAATTTTAAAACGGGAGTGGTCTAACTAAACCACTCTAAAACACCCACAGTGCACAAATTTTGCTTGCTTTATTTTCACAGGTCAACAGATAGCACTTTAATGACTATAAAAATGACACATAAATGGTACCTAAATTAGGCAGCTAAATGACATAAATCCTTTCAAATAGAGGACACAGGGACAAGAAGATAGGGCAGACAAACAACAAAAGCAATTTTATTTTTTGAAAATGCCATACTGAAAGATAATTCTTCATAAGCTAATAAAAACACTTACTGAAGCAAAACAAAACTGGAGTCTTTTTAGGATATCATTCAAAGTGATTATGAGTCTTCCTTAAGCCATATTAACATTATAACAGTTCTTAAGCATTAACAGCCTTTATAATATTTCTGATAGTTCTTTAGAATAAAGAAACATACTGATCACCTTTTCATATTCTTCTTCAGAAGGATTGTATTTCCTCAGCCACTCAGCAAGTGGTTTATCTTTAAAGGATCCTGTTACACCATATTCTACTTGGATTTTCCTGAGGGTATCTGAAGCAGGAACTAGCTCCACCATGCCTTTAACAAAATATCAGGCTATGTGAAAATTTGTCCCCACAGTAAGTTTTTAAAATATTTATACCTTTCAATTCTTGAAATAAGATACCAAAGCTGACAGGTCATACTGAAAAATATGAGCAGCCAAAATTATCTTACTTTGTAAAAGCATCCAAGGTCTGGAGAAATGGCTCAGCAGTTAAGAGTACTACTGACTTCTCTTCCTGAGGAACCAGGTTTGAATGTCAGCACTTATATGTCACAATTATCTGTAACCCAGTGCCAGGAGATCTGATGTCCCCTTGTGGCATCCAAAAGCACCAAGCACTAAGTATTCACATGGTGCACAAACATACATGCTAACAAAACACCCATATATGGGCTTGGAGAGATGGTCAGCAGTTAAGAGCACTGACTGCTTTTCCAGAGGTCTTGAATTCAATTCCCAGCAACTACGTGGTGGTTCACATCTGGAATGGGATCTGATGCTCTCTTCTGGTATGTCTTAAGACACTCAAATACATAAAATAATTCTTTTAAAAAACCAAACAAACCCATATACATAAAAACAAAGAAAAAAAATGTCGGGTGGTAGTGGTGGAGTTGCACACCTTTAACCCTCATTCAGAGAAATAAATGAAAAAAATAAAATATAAAAGAGTATCTAAAATGTAATGATTGAATTATGAGTGTTGTGTGTATATGTTGTTCATGTGGTAGGTACCTAATGAATGTTGATTAAGAACAATGGTGTCCCTTGATGAACATGTAATATATATCACATAATGTATTCAATTGAGGACTGAGTGAGACGGCTCAGTGATTAAAAGTGCCTGCCATGCTACCATGCTAGCCCTTGAGTTCAATCCCTAGAATCCACAGAAGAAAGAAAAAGAACTCTTTTTTTTTTTTTCTTTCTTTTTGGTTTTTTGAGACAAGGTTTCTTTGTATATCCCTGGCTGTTCTGGAACTAGCTCTGTAGACTAGGTTGGTTTTGAACTAAGAGATTCCCCTTGCCCCTGCCTCCCAAGTGCTAGGATTAGGTGTGTGTTGCCACCACCACCCAGCTGAGAACTAACTCTTGAACGTTGTTCTCTGTACTCCATATATGTGTGCGTAGTCTCCAAAACACATAAATAACAAAGTAAAACTGAAAAAATTATCAACTGAGTAAAAAAATAAAAATCTACAAAAACCAACCAAACAAACAAAAAAAGTAAACCAAACCAAAACAAAAAAAACCAAACCCATTATCATTATTTCTGTGGAAATAAACCCAAAATTGGCTTAAGTAAATGAATTTCGTATTGTTCTACACTTCTGGTTAATACAAAGTGTTTATTAGGACTACTTACTGAGCTGTTTTATTAGTATTTATATTAAATGCCTTATAGTTGTTTTAAAAGTATTTAATTATAAATAGTCCAACCAATAAGTAACACTGGATATAAATAACTGAGACCCCGGTAAGCAAGCAGCAGGACCCATAAGTATACAACCCAAGTAAGATCAAAAGTAAAGTACCTTCATGAGACAAAGAAATCAAGACCCAACTAAAAACCTACCTCGATCTCGGCCAGTTGACAGGCATTTGAATATCACCATCCTCAGATCCAGTCCCTCTTTAAGCCAGATCTTATCCATAATCTTTATCATTTGTAAAGCTAACATATCTTGCCGAAGATCTTCACCAACCTTGAAATTAAGGAAATAAAAATTACACCTTTTCAAGCACGTTTGGGGTGTTTGGAAGGGAATGTACAGTGAGAAGGGTTATCAGAGCTGTACTGTACTTTCCTTGAGAAACTTACTTAAAACTCTTTCTGCCTCCATTTCACAAGAGTGAATTTCATTTTAATTAATTATTTTTGAGGTGCTGGGGACTGAGTCTTTGGCCTTGTGTACACTAGGCAAGTACTCTATCACTGAGCTACACTCTACTCAACAGTACATTTAAAAAGTTGAATTTTAGAGTATGTAAAATATCTTTAATTAAAAAATAAAGGGAACCCAGGTGGTGGCAGTATACACCTTTACTCCAAGCATTTGTGAGGCAGAGACAATGAGAGCTCAAAGTTCAATGTCAGCCTGGCCTACAGAGTAAATTCCAGGATAGCCAGGGATGCACAGAGAAACCCTGCCTAGAAAAACAACAATAACAACAAACCCCCCAAAAACAAAAAAGGAAATCATAGGCGTCTTATGTTAGTTTCTTGGCTATATCACTTCTAATATTCTGAACATAACATCACATTACAGTTATATATCACCAAGAATTATAATGGTCAATCAATCTACAATCACTTAAAATAAAAGGTCACTTAAAAATATCAGTCTTCTTGAGGCTGGAGAGATAACACTGAGGTTAAGGTCACTTGTTGGTCTTTCAGAGGACCTAGGTTCAGTTTCCAGTACACACACGTACACACACATATATATTGTGGCTCACAACTGTCTATAACTCCAGTTCCAGAAGATCCAATGCCCTTTTCTGATCTTAGAGGGTACCAGCATGCATGTACGCACATCCAAACATTCATACACATACAATGAGTAAATCTAAATATTAGTCTTCCCAAATGAGGAGGTTTAATTGGAATGTCAGCATTTCAATTTTCCTTTAAAAACTGGACCACAGAACATTTTTATTATTACTATCCTTTGAGACAGAGTCTCACTCTGCAGCCCTGGCTGACTTGGAACTGGCTATACTGATTAGATTGGCCTTGAACTCTGCCTTTGGCTCTGGATAGCTGGAATTCAACATATGCACAATGCCTGGCTGAATAACATAATTTTAACATGAACAATTATAAATATATTTTTGAGGCTACTCATGAAAACTATGAAAAAGATTAAGGGAGATTTGCCTTAACAAATATTGAGACAAATTCTAAAATGTCTATAATTAAAACAGATGGTATTGTTTTAGAAAAAGGCACAATATCAGTAAAACAAACAGAACTTGTATCTATCAAAGAAGGTTCAATTTAAGCTGTCTTTGTGAACCTCCAATTAATCAACTTAATGAATTAACCAGAACTCTCCATTCTTTCTTTTTAAAAAGTGTACACATTATGGACTAGGGAGATAGCTCAGAGATTAAGAGCACTGGATGCTCTTCTAGAGGTCCTTAGTTCAATTCTCATCAACCATGTGGTGACTCATAACCATCTATAATGTGATCTGGTGCCCTCTTCTGGCCTAGTATGGTGGCACACACCTTTAATCCCAGCACTCAGGAGGTGGAAATGAGGAGATAGCTGCTAAATTCAATTCCAGACTGGTCTACATAGCAAGTTCCAGGACAGCCAGGGTTATATAGAGACCCCATTTCAACACCAAACCAAATGCATCCCCCCCCCTTCAAAAAAATCCAAGAGACAAAAACCAAAGAATAACTCTAGTCTTCTCACCTTAAACATGACATTAATTTCTTCCCCCAGAGGATCAGCATTTACCATTGTGACTTTCAGAGGCATAGCATTAGAACTGAAGAACGAACATGACTGCAAACACAACACTGGACATTAGAAAGGTTAACACTAGCATAAAAGTAAGTTATGAATTTATTGTCCCTGATGGCTTTCCTTTTCATCTGCTATGAATTACAGCAAATCGTACAATGGTTGTTAACTACCAGCATTTACATGATCTGCCAATAATATATGTAAATATCTTTTGGAATTTAAACATAGTAGAGAGCAATAAAATAGCTTCACTAGAAAAGCAGAAATGGAAAAATTTAAAATCTGGTGCAAAAAATTTTTAATCACCTGAACTTTAAAGTATCTGAATCTCTCAACAGAACACACAATTTGTGTGACTCTCATTCTGATCTAGAACAGCTCCACTTTCACATATGTACTGGTGAGATTCATTACTTATGTAATTAAATATCAACACTTTAATAATTTCACAGAAAAGGTCAAATCATATTTTACCTATTTTTCTTGGGGCTGGAGATTGCACATATAGGGCTTTGCACATATAGACAAATGCTCTACAAAAATCCCACCTTAAAATAAAACTTACCAGCCGGGCGGTGGTGGCGCACGCCTTTAATCCCAGCACTTGGGAGGCAGAGGCAGGCGGATTTCTGAGTTCGAGGCCAGCCTGGTCTACAGAGTGAGTTCCAGGACAGCCAGGGCTACACAGAGAAACCCTGTCTCGAAAAACAAAAACAAAATAAAAAATAAATAAATAAATAAATAAATAAATAACTTACCAAAAAGCTAATGTAAGACCACAACCCTAAGAATACAAACAAAATCCAAAATAGTAAAAAAATATTCTGACACTATGTTTTAAGGAATACTGATTAGGTAAAAATATGCTGAAAATAGATCTAACAACATCCTTTCCTGTGTACTTACAAACTACACATCTCATTCACACTTACATGAAGCAACTGTCTTTCTGTGCATTATTTTGAAGTGTATATAAACTTAAGAGTATTGTGTTACCTTAATATTTAGCCACAACTTGGAATTAAGAAGAAACGCATAATTTTCAGAAAAAAAGTATTCGACACTACTCTTTTAAGGAATCACTGTTGGAAAAATATTTCTGTAATACATCTAAAACATACACTTCTACTTCAAATATCACATGTATTCACACTATACAGGCAAGGCAATGCTAGTCTTTCTGTGCATTACTGAACTGTTATATAACTTAAGAGCTGATTGTGTACCATGAATATTTTATTTCTTTGCCACTACTGACTGGTTTGAGAGGAGACGCACTTTCATTTTTACAGAAATAAGGATGTGCCGTTCAATATACTTTTGACGGACCACCTGTCAAGCATTAGTATTTTGTAGTCATATAAAAATGAATCTCTCACTGTGTAATATGTTCATGTGTCATGTCACCTCTCAAAACCACGCTAATAATCTTCAATCTCGGACTCTTTTCTATCAACTGCAACCTGAACTACCATTAACTAGGAGTGGTATGGAGCAGGGGATCCATTATATCCTGCTTGCTATCCAGATCTTCCCCTCACTGGGGATTATAAAGGTAGGGACCACTCTGCAGTGCCTTTTTAAACATGATAAACAAGAGTTTTGCTCAAAGTACTTTAAACTGACACGTCCATAGCCTTTGCACATTAGATCCTGTATCTTAGAAATTTCTTACAAGTGTATACTACGAAATTAATCTTGTCATGATCCACCCTCACACTAGATGCCAATACATTTCCAACATCAACAAACAATTATAGAATATTAGGGAATAGGTAAAAATGTATTTCAATAATGTTCATAGCAGCATTACATGGGAAAGCAAAAATATATAAACAATTTACATGGAGGCTGAGAAATCATGTTCTAAATACTTTGTGACATTATGTATTTACTGAATCTGAAGTATAACTGTATGTGCTGACAAAAATTCTCGAAGATAAAGTGAAAAGAGCCATTTTCAAAAACAAGAACAATTTTTGAAAGAATCTAAGAACGTCTAAATAAACATCCTACCTTGTGTTCATGACACAAGACATGCTGAATTCAAGAATTAAGATACATTATTTCGGCTGGGTGTAGTGGTGCACACCTTTAACCCAGCATTGGGAGGCAGATCTCTGCCTGGTCAACACAGTGAGTTCAAGGATAGTCAGGGATTATAGGGAGACCATGCCCCCCCCCAAACCAATTAGATATAGATAGATAGATAGATAGATAGATAGATAGACATACACACACACACACAATTATTACAATCGCAGTATTTCCAAATTGATCTATAAATAAACATAGTTCTTATTAAAACTTCAACTGCCCAAGTGAGAAAAGAACTCTTAAAAATTGTAATAAGGCTGGGTGAAGTATAAGCTCTTTCAGTTGATGGCTTCTAGAGGGGTTGGGGTAGGAGACAGAATCAGTTTTCTTTAAAAGGCTGGCCACTGGGAGTCTGATCATGCTTCAGTGAATATATGGGACAACACAAATTGACTTGGGCTTGTTTGTTTTTCCTTTTCCTCTTCCTCCTCCTCCTCCTGTCTTGGGGGAGGTCATAAGAGTTGGGGTAGACCTAGAAGTACTGGGAAGTGAATGGGATCAGGGTGCATTACGTGAAATTTCCAAATAATCAATAAAAACATTAAATTAAAAAAAAAAATACCAACTGCCCAAGTGAGGTAGCAAGCATCTGCAGTCCCAGCACTGAGGAGGCTGAACTGAGAAGATACAGGGGCCAGTTTGCCTGGGTATGTAGAGAGAGCTCCCCCACTCTGCTGCCCAAAGAATACTTGTGTTCTCTTTGATGGGTACATACCTGTCTGGTTGATCCACTAGCCTGCCTTACTTTTTCTGCCACTCCTCCTAAAAGTTGTACAAGTTTCATCTGCTTAGAAAGCTCTTCTCTGAGTCCTTTTCCTCCTACACAGAGGAGTGCACCCAACACATGTTCATATCTGCTTCCAAAGTGTGTATCATGCAAAGCATCCTTGAGAAGCCTAATGCAACAAAAATATGCACGTCAGTCACTTCTGTGAAGCTCCTGCAAGGATCAGTTTAACAAGATCTATTTTGTATATCTAGAAAATAAAGTCATATAAGCAAGAAAAGGTTCATTAGTTATTATAAACCATAATGTTCAAATATTGTCAAATTTTATTAAGTTTGGTTTTATTTTTAAAGACTAAAATTTTAGGTTCTGTAAAATAACAGATTCACTACGCATCTGGTTATCCACAGTAAGCATCATGAGCACAGTGTTTATATTGAATGATTATGACAACTCTGTCAATATCTGCAAAAGAAAGAAGCCACTTGATAAAAAATTTAAATCTTACCAATACAAACTGTGTGCTATCTGGATGTTTCCCAATGCCCTGGACAGAAGGAAGCGCACTAGTGGACTATTCAAATAAATTTCATATTTCAAAGCCTATGTGTAAGAGGAAATAAGTGTTATTAGGAGTCAAACCATATTAAATTGTTCAGATAAAAGCATTAAATATGTAGATAAAATATTACTCATTGGTGAAAAGATATTTATAGAAATGAAGCTGCTAGGTTTTATAGCTCAGTGGTAAAAGGCTTGCCTAGCAGAAGCTTTCTACTACATTCTCACATAGTGTCCTCAACATTTCTGCTGTACTGTAATGGCACTTTAAAATGGTCCCATAGTCCTTCCCTACCCACTGGAAGTAGAGTGGGTGAGTAGGAAGCAAGGTAGCCTAGTAAAAACTCCTACCTGGACAAACTGTGGGAGAAGATCTGCTAGCTCATCATCACTAATGGCCTCTATCCAGCTCACAGCTAGCGATCGTACTTCTTGATCAGCAAATCTAGAATATCAGAAAAATTGAGATTTAACAGTAATGTCTTTCTAACACAGCTGTATTAACTGAAAACACAATTTTAGTCTGTTCCTAAGAAAGAATATTCAAGCCCGCCAGTGGTGGCGCACGCCTTTAATCCCAGCACTTGGGAGGCAGAGGCAGGCGGATTTCTGAGTTCGAGGCCAGCCTGGTCTACAGAGTGAGTTCCAGGACAGCCAGGACTATACAGAGAAACTGTCTTGAAAAACCAAAAAAAAAAAAAGAATATTCAAATGGCTCTTATTCAAAACCAATGTGCTGGTATGGCAGTACATACCTTTAAATTCAGCTCTTAGGAGGCAGAGGCAAGCCAACCTCTGAGTCTAGGCTAGCCTAGTCTACACAGCAAGTTCCTAATGAAATTTTTATACATACTTTATTCTTTGTTTTCTCCCCATCTCCCTTTATTTTGTCTTTATTTTTTGTTTTTGTGTTTCGACCCTGATTCCCTTCCCTCTTAACTATTACCTCAAATCAAGAAATCTGCCTCCTCTTACTCCAAGGTAGGATTAAAAGGTTGTCCCGCTATCAAACAGCTTCACAAAACTCATTTTTCTCCATTTTATTTCTTTCTATTGTTTCACAGTTTCTCTTGCCCCTCCCCTGAATACCTTCTTTACAGTGGAACCGAAATCTGACTCTGTCCCAAGTTTGAAAAGGTTCAAACAATGCTCATCATAAAATATTAATTATTAATAATTATAAATTTAGATCTTTGTGAGTTCAAGGCCAGCCTGGTCTACAAAGTGAATTCTAAGACAGTCACAGCTGCATAGAGAAACCATGTCTTGAAAAAAAAATTTTTTTATAAATTATATAATAATAAAAACCATATTCAAATTACCATTTATCTTTTTAGGTTAAGTTTTAATGACACAAAATGCTTAGCCATTTTGTTTATATAAATGTTTATATAAATTATATGTACACATTTACATTATCTTATTCTGTTTTCATGTTAAAAGGGAAGTACCCCTGCAGCATAACACATTGATTGAAAATTTGACAATAAAACAACAAATAAATGTATTTGACTTACTTTGCATCAAGGAGCTCCAATGCAGCTAGTGGGCACAATGGTGGCCACTGGTGCAGCAATGAGTAAGTTTTGGCAAGATTAGCCCACTTCCAGTTAGGAGCACTTGCTAGTATCTTCGGAAGACAATTTGGATGTTTTAGGCAATAATAGCGCTTTTCCCACAAAAAGACCTTATCTTCTTTTGAAAGTCTGCATATATAATAGAATTAAATTACTTCTCAGTAGAATTATGATATAATTATCTCAATAATTAAAAATTTAAAGAAGAAATGTATTCATTTGTGACAGTCACCTCTTAATAGTACTAACACTAATATCAAAGAGAAATAATCAATGTACAGCAAACATCACTACCTTCATTTGGAGATGAAAATCATTCTGCCTTGACAAAAGTACTATATTTGTTAAAATAAGGGGAGATGCCAATAAAGGGAGATGCCAAGCACTATAAAGCGAGAGTTAAATAAGCAGAGCTCACCCTATAAGACAGCAAGGATTCTATCCACACAAGTAAAATCAAGTGCAACAGGGAAAACAAATGCCACAATGAACTTTTAGGGAAACATACAGTTGAATTGAAAAACAGTCAAAATGAGAAAAAAAATTATTTTGGAGGCAAATTCTGAGTTAAGTTCAATGACATGTTTATGAATATTTCACTGTTGTTCCTCATTCTTTCTGAGGCAAGATCTTATATAGCCCTGGCAGGCATCAAACTTGCCAAGCAGCTTAAGATGGTGTCAAACTCCTGTTCTTCCTGTCTCTACTGCCTATGTTAGGATTACAGGTGTGCAATAGCATGTCTGACTCACCCATTCATCTTTGTGCATATAGTACATGACTAAAATGTATTCATCTCATTTTCAGTATGAAAAAAGCCGAAATATGATAAGCATGTAAATTGCAGTGGCTAGTATAGGTCAACTTAACACAGACTGCAGTTATCTAAGAGGATGGAACTTTTAACTGAAAATGCAAACAAGCCCATACATTTTCTTAAGTAATGACAATAGACGGACAAAGGGCCCAGCCAAACTCTGAGTAGTACCATCTCTGGGCTGGTGGTCCTAGGTTCTATAAGAAGGCAGGATGAGCAAGCCATGAGGATCAAGGCAGTAAGCAGCATCCTTCCAGGGCCTCTGCATCAGCTCCTGCCTCCAGGTTCCTGTCCGTTTGAGTTCTTGTCTTGACTTCTTTCAATGATGAACAGTGATGTGGAAGTGTGAGCCAAATAAAATAAACACTTTCCTCCCCATGTTGCTTTGATCATGGTGTTTTACAGCAATAGTAACCTTAACTAAGACAGGTATCTTCCTAATTCTTCTACAGACAAGCATCTGTTATTGTGGGGCCAGGGAGCCTTGGGACTGGGAAAGCAGACCTGGAACAAGAGTGAGATTGAGCATGTCCAAACCCCAGAATTCTTGCCGTGAAATCTGAAGGAGTAGGATTCTCTATCCTACTTCCCAGGACCTATATGTCCCAGTCAACGTTGCCCTGTGCTCCCCACCTTTGCCTCACCAGAGGAGGTCACAAAGCCGGTAGCCAGATTAAACTTCCTTTCCCCTCTTTTTTTTTTTTGGTATTTTTCGAGACAGGGTTTCTCTGTGTAGCCTGGCTGTCCTGGAACTCACTCTGTAGACCAGGCTGGCCTCGAACTCAGAAATCCACCTGCCTCTGCCTCCCAAGTGCTGGGATTAAAGGCGTGAGCCACCACTGCCCGGCCTTCCTTTCCTCTTATAAGGTCATGTCCAGCAGCACCAGGAATTCCTCCTCATGCAGAGGAGGCATACTTAGCTGTGGCCAATGAGGTACATTCATCTTGAATAGATGAATGTACTTACCCTTCAAAAGTTTAGTCTTTATTCCCTGCCTGCCACCACCCCAATAAACTGAATTAGTTCTCCAAAGCTGTTTCCTGGGTGTGTGTTCTTTGTCCATGAACTCACTGTTGATCAAGATCCTGCCCTCATCACCCAGTCCAGCCCAGTGCACAAAGGGCCTGGCTACCCCGAGGGAGAAGTGGACTAGGACAGCATGCTATGCTTCCAGAGATGTTCTATTAATACAGAAGTATCCACATGGATTAGATTTTATTTTCTCTGTATTGATGATATCACTATCCTAATCTGCTGCTTGGTTTCTCCATTTACTGTATCACATACTAGTATATACAGCTATAAATATTCATTGTTGTTACCTGGATAATTGAATTTATCAGTGGACATCAACCATCAGTTGGCAATGCAAATAAATATTACAAAGAACATTCATGTTTCAATACAGAAATATATGAGGATTTTCTCTACTTTATGATAGGAATCAGCACTGCTGGGTTGCAGTGTATACGTATTATAACATCTACAGATTTCGACAAATTGCTCTCCAATAGGGACGTAGCCTTTAAATATCCTGCTAATAAAATAATTCTTTCTCCTTCTTTGTGTGTATATGTATTTTCAACCTAGCTTCATAGGGTGATGATTATAAATTTTTGCCACTTGGATGTAAGATACTACATTGTATTAACTATATCTCATTTTAAAGGGCTTGTCTTGTTCATCTCCTTTCTGTTACTACTTAGCTATTCATCATTTAACATGAATAGGCCCTTTTAAAAACTTATTGTTGGCCAGGCGGTGGTGGCGCACGCCTTTAATCCCAGCACTTGGGAGGCAGAGGCAGGAGGATTTCTAAGTTCGAGGCCAGCCTGGTCTACAGAGTGAGTTCTAGGACAGCCGGGCTACACAGAGAAACCCTGTCTTGAAAAACCAAAAAAAAAAAAAAAAAAACCTTATTGTGTGTATACAATGCATGCTTGGGCACGCATTGTCATAGAGCACGTGTGGCAGTCAGATGACAACATTTGGAATCTGAGTTTTCCTTTCACCTTTATGTGGGCTATAGGATTTAACGCAGGTGGCCAGGCTTGACTGGAAAGCACTTTTATCTGCTGTACCACATTGTCAGCTCATGAATAGATTCTTTATAGGTTAAGCAAATTAGTCAACTAATGCCTATTAGAAATATATTTCTCAGCCTGTCTGCCTTTAAATAATACAAGAAGGACTGGAAGATGGCTCAGTTGGAAAAGTGTTTGCTATGCAAGTATAAGTACTTAAATTCAATTCCCAGCACTAATGTGCTGTATTATGTTTTGTTTTAAAGCATCTGGATGATAAAGGTGGAGACAAGAAGATCCTTAGGGCCTGATGGCCAGTCAGTCTATTCAGCTTGCTGGCAAGCTCCAGATTCAGTCACCGACCTTGTCTCAAAAATAAGATGGAGAGTGATTAAGGAAGATATTTAATGTTGATTTCTATATTTTATATGCACATACATGTACACAAATACAGTAAAAATGGATCTGGGTAAATGGTTCAGTAGAAAAAGTACCTGCTGTGCAAACATTGCCACCTGAGATCAGATCCTTAGCATTAACATATAAATTTGGTGTGGCAGTGTGCATTTGCAACCCCAGCATTGGGAATGAAGAGACAGGGAGGATCCCTAAAGTCTGTGGCCAGTCAGCCTAGCCAAGAGGTGAGCTCCAGGTTCAGTAAGAGTCTGTCTCCAAAAAAAAAAGAGTTAAAGAGACAGAGAAGAAAAGACCCCATGTAGACCTCTCTCCCTCTCTCCACATGGGCACACACATACATGTGTTATAGAAATAATTTTAAAAACTAAACAATTAAAAAGTCTTTAAGATTTATACATTCCACTGGGCAATGGCGGTGCACACCTTTGATCCCGGCACTTGGGAGGCAGAGGCAGGCAGATTTCTGAGTTCAAGGCCAATCTGGTCTACAGAGTGAGTGTCAGGACAGGACAGCCAGGACTACACAGAGAAACCTGTCTCAAAAAACCAAAAAAAAGATTTATACATTCCCCTGATTTGTATGTTGCCAGTCTTTTACTGGCACTGTTGGGATCATTCTGCACTCCTAGTCCCAAACGGCCTGCTCTATATCAAGACAACTTCTAAATCACAGGCTATAATACAAGTCTTAATCTTAGTATTACATCACAAGGGAGTCCCAAGAAAGTAATAAACAAAGCATACCCAAATGATGAATCTCTGTGAATAATATCCAGAAGTTTTCCCTGTATATCATTCTCTAGTGTTTCCAACTTGTATTGCTGTATAATGTTTCTATCAATTTGAGGAGATGTATAAATAATGTCAAATGTAGGAGAAGGAAAATCAACCTGAAAAAAATTAACAGAAATTAGTGAAAAAAAAATTGTGTTGTGTATTTGGTTTTTTTGTTTCTTTGTTTTCTCAAAGACAGAATTTCTCTGTGTAGCCCTGGCTGTACTGGAACTCATTCTGTAGACCAGGCTGACCTTAAACTCAGAGATCTACCTACCTCTGTCTCCTGAGTCCTGAGATTCTTTTTTCTTTTTTTCTTTCTTTCTTTTCTTCTTTTTTTTTGGTTTTTTGAGACAGAGTTTCTCTGTGTAGCCCTGGATATCCTGGAACTTACTCTGTAGACCAGGCTGGCCTCGAACTCAGAAATCCGCCTGCCTCTGCCTCTGCCTCCCAAGTGCTGGGATTAAAGGCGTGCGCCACCACTGCCTGGCAGGAGAGTTGATTTTTTTTTTTTTTTTTTTTTTTTAAATATGAGTATACTGTAGCTGTCAGACACACTAGAAGAGGATCCCATTACAGATGGTTGTGAGCCACCATGTGGTTGCTGGGAATTGAACTCAGGACCTCGGGAAGAGCAGCCAGTGCTCTTAACCACTGAGCCATCTCTCCAGCCCCCAAGTCCTGTGATTAAGGGCATGTTCTACCTCTGCCTGGCAAAAATCACTCAAATTATAATCCAAAATTTCCATAACAATCTAGATACATTTATATTAAGTATAAAGCTAGTGCTTTTTTTTTTCTTCTGGTTGACAGTGATTACCAACAACAGTTCATCAATCTCAAAAGCATGTTTATATTTCTTGGGATAGAAACAGCATGTTTTACTCTCTCAGAAACTGGAAATGGTTTTCTTAACACTTAAATTGAAGACAGATTCTGAGATTAAAACAAAATTAATTAGGCTTCTTTAATAACAATCCACATTATGGGATATACACTTTTTACAAAGACATTCACATTTAAGCCCTCCATATAAGTATTAAGAACTACCATTACCTGTAGTACAATTCTTTCCATGATATAGTTTTTTTTGGGAATTGCTCCAGGAATAGAATTTGTATGTGATGAAGTCCAAAGGTAGAGAAGCTTAGTTCCACATGTTAAAAACCTTAATGAACATAAAATAATACTGTGATTTTCATTTTAAAAATCCCAAACCCAAAGAACATCATGATAATCAACTTGGAATGTGAGTAAAAACAGTATAGTTTTAAAGAATACATTGGAAGGAGTCAGCTACTACGTTGTACTGAGAAGTTAGATGAAAAAGTGTGTGGTGGGAACAGGGAAAGGGAGAATAAAAATGCATCTTGAAAGAATGGCATTGAGAAGAGAGCACAGAAGGAATAAAGACAGCCACTGTTGTCTAACACCATTATGTAAACAGAAAGGTTAAAAAAAAAAAAACAACCCAACAACTGCTTCCAAGTTTTCTCCAGAAACCAGGACTTCAAGATAATGGTTTAAATTACAGAACTACATCCTGATTTTTACCATTAGAATAAAAAGCCAAGAGAATCAATAACTGCTTTGCTATCGAAGCACAACTTATTTGAGGTAAATTATATTTAAGCACTCCTCAGTACATTTTTTTTCTCTAAAAGTCAAGACAATAAATATTTAGGAGCCTATTACATGTTTGCAATCTCAGTTTTCAGGAGGTTGGGGCAGAACCTTAAGTTTGGGATAGCCTAGGCTACATAGTGATTTCCTGCCTAAAAACAATAAAAATGGGGGATAAAGAGTTGGCTCAGTAGTTAATAGCACTTGTTACTCTTGAAGAGTACCCAGGTTTAATTCCCAGCATCCATATAGTGGTTCACAACTGCCTGTAACTCTAGTTCTAGGGAATCCAATACTTCTTTCTAATCTCTGTGGTTACTATGCATGTACATACATAGTATACAGACATCCTTGCAGGCAAAATGTTCACATACATAAAATAAATATAAATGAATAAATGCATTTACAAGGCTGGATATGATAGCACATATTTATAATTTCAGCTATAACAGTCTCTGTTGCAAAGTCTTCATTTGGTTATAGTAATACAAAGTAGTTAAGAATGATACATTATACATTGTAACAAAATATATTTATAAAAATAGGAAGTGGGGTTGGTAAAATGTTTTAGCATGTAGAGGCTCTTATTCTTAAAACTGACAACTTATAATCAATTCCAATACCATACTGTGGAAGAAAACTGACTCCTGCAAACTGTACACACACACACACACACACCAATAACTTGAATGTTTAAAAAAAAAAGTGGGACTTATGACCTATATTGATCCTTACCACAAACTATCAATTATTTAAAACAATTACATACTTGATAAATTAGATATAAGTTCTTTTTTTCCAAGATTAATCTTTAAAACTGTTTGTGTATGAATGTATAAATAAAGGATAGAGAAGGCTCAGAAGTTTAGAGTACTTGCTGCTCTTACAAATGACCTTAGCTTTCTTTTATTTTTGGTTTTTCTAGACAGGGTTTCTCTGTATAGCCCGGGCTGCTCTGGAACTCACTCTGTAGACTAGGCTGGCCTCGAACTCAGAAATCCGCCTGCCTCTGCCTCCCAAGTCCTGGGATTAAAGGCGTGTGCCACCACCGCCCAGTGACCTTAGCTTTATATTCCCAAAATTAAGCAATTTCTGGGCTGAGGAGATGGTTTGGTTGGTAAGTGCTTGCTCTCCAAGCATGATCTGAGTCTGATCTCCAGAACTCATATTAAGAAGCCAGGTATGCTGGTGTTTATTTACAGTCTCAGTGTTGAGGGTAATGGACACAGGTGGGTTCCTGGAGCTCAGTGGACAGCCAATCAGAGACCCTGTGCCTCAAATATAGGTGGATGAATGGCAATCATGGTTGTACTTGGAACTTCACATGTGCATATAAGTTACTGTCCCAAGAGAGATCTTTAGAACTCTTAGATCAAGGGCTCCTAACACTAAGGACTGGCCAGTGAGTTGGAACTGTTTAATCCTATTCCATCTCTGAAAATGGAGAAAGGGGAAATAATGAGAAAAATAGATTTCTTTTAGTATCAAGAGACCTGATAGAGCCATTGCATTGTGCCATAATATACTTTACAGAAATAACAGTCTTTGGCTACTGCTTCTTTTCTCCAGGATTAGTGAGTGACAAGCAATCCTTTGCATATTCGCCAGATTACACTGAGAGAGACCACAGCAGAAAGACTGCTTGTTTAGCTCACAGGTCATGTCTGTCACTGCTTCCACCCGGCCTCCAGCCTGGCTTTGATGTACAGTGTGTCAGAGAACTCACAATCACAATTCAGCAATACTCACCGTTTAAAGTCAAACAGAGTTAAAGAAACTTTGCCCAGAGCTTCTGGCCCCTTCCTCTGTTTATTAGAATCAGGGAACTTCCACTGCTCTGATTTAGAACTCCAAACAGAGTAAGATGAAGAATTGACTCTAATGGCAACTGCGATATCTGGATAGGAAAAATGATTCTGTGGGGCAGAAAATAAACTTATTGATGTTAAGAAAAAAAAATAAAAGTAAGGCTTAATAATGAAGATTGATAATTTTAGTTGTTTTATTTCACTTATAAAACAATCTAGTTCTGAGTAACTTTTAGCTAACTAGCAATATGGCTAACTTGTAATGTTACATCTTAAATTTCATTATCAGTATAAAACTTCAAAAATGTAACAATTCTTTCTGTAAAAATGTCTAAGTACTTAAAGATAGGCAGTTTGATAATTAGGCAAAATAAAATTAGACCTTAGTTCTGCAACTAGCTATTCACTTAAATAATGACAAGTTCCCTTAGTTAAAAAAGAAAAGTATTTAAAAAATTAACATTATAGAATATTATCATGTACATAAATTTAAGATTCAGCTTGAGTATTAAGAGCTAGATTCTTGTATAGTGTTATATAATAAAATCTTAAGCAAGCAGTTTATAAAATACCATTTCTAGAGTTCTGTGTAAATTTTTATCTTTGATATGACAAAGTCTACAAAGAAGTAATACTATACTATTGCAATTTTAAAACAGATATTTAAAGAGTACTTCAAAATTTTTTTAATTACAATTTATCTTACAGTATTTTGTGTACAAGATATCAAGCTACTAGTAAGAATGTACTGAATTTCAATGGTGATCATAATAATGTATACATTGGAAAAATTACAGAATAGAGTACAGTGAAATAATTATAAAAGTAAAAAACTCTACTTACAGTTCATCCCATTTAATAAGATAGAAGAAATTCTTGTACGTGCCAACCTTCTTTGACTGAATAGGTTTAAAAAGATCCTTCCCATTGTGAGACAGGGAGCATATCAAGTAGTACTTTTCATAACTGAGAAAAGAAAGCTTAATTTGATTTCTAGGTTGGTAATAATTATCTAACGGATGCAAATACATTAGCAGTTTTTCCCAAGTGACAAAAATGATCACCTTTTGTTTTTTGAAATCCATGTGAAATTTAACCTTTGCAAATTCTACAGAAACAGAGAAATGGTGTAACAAAAGAAGTAGAGAGGAAGCATATAACCCAAGTGTCAGTCTGGGGCTGGGGTGCTGGAACTCTAAGATCCCCATAGAAATAAGCTGTTTCAGGTATTGTGCTGGAGCACAGACGAATAAGAGACTATGTGTTTATCCATCTCTAGTTAAAACCAAGAAGTATCAACATTATCTTCCCTTGGTGTTACTTCCATTATATTCCTGCTTTATATTGAGGTTTGTTTAGTTTCTTTTGGTCTCTTTCTTGGCAGTGGTGGAGATGCTGATGCTACTTTACTATACCACTGAAATACTCAGCTAAGCATTATTTAACAATACACAGACCAACAATTTGGCCGATCTTCACAGGTACTGCTGTATTCTTTCACTAAATAGTAATGACTTAGTTCCAACTTGCTGTTCATACAGACACAATAGACAATCTTCTAAGAACCTTGGACTCAATAAAACTGTATTCTGTTTCTGTTTCTACTCTAATTTACTTCTAGGTTTACATGCACACTAATCATTCTGCTCATATCCACAGCTTCTTCTGGGTGTGAATAGTTAGGGTGGTGGTTGTTCTAGGAGACTTCTCATTCTTCTGTCTCTACCTCCCAGGTACAAGGAGCAAAGGAATGCATGTCATGCCCACCTTTATCTATAACTAAAGTTATTTTGGGAAGTGATGGTGCACGCCTTTAATCCCAGCCCTTGGGAGGCAGAGGCATGTGGATCTCTGTAAGTTTGAGGCCAGCCTGATCAATACAGAGAGTTCCTGGACAGCAGGGGTACAGAGAAACCCTGTATCAAAATAAAAAAGAGAAAAGAAAAAAGAAAAGTTTTTTCATTACATGTATTTAGGGTGTGTTTGAGTCCATGAAAGTGTGTGTATGGAGGTTAAAGGACAACTTGTGGGAGTTGGTTCCCTCCTACTATGTAGGTCCTCCGATATGGAACGCCAATGAACAAAAGAAAACACAAGCTGAAAAAATCAACACAATTTGTTTGCCATGTTTTTAGCTGGGCATTTTGGAACACACCTGTAACCCACTACTTAAAAGGCCACAGTGAAAGGATCACTCAGCCAATGAAGATGAGACCAGCCTGAACAATACAGTGAGAAATCATCTCAATAACAAGACAGACAAAAAGAAACAGGCAGTAGTAGCCAGTTAAATAAAAGTTCCAGAAAGGCATTGTTCTCTTGTTTGTTACTGAATTTCCGATACTGAAAACTCTGATTATAGATGGGGCTCAGTAAACACTTATGGTGGTGTAACCGTTTAGTCCAGCACTTAGGAGGCAGAGCAGGTAGATCTTTGTGAGTCCAAGGCTACATAGCAAACTCCAGAACTGCCAGGACTACATAGAGACCCTGTTTGAAAACAACAACAAAAAACATTCCATTATTTCAATTCAATTAAATTTAATTGAAGCTCAATTCAAATGGAATTGTTAACTCTTCACTAGACTTTATTTTATTGAATGTTTTAAGCCATCACAAACATATTTCCATTAGTTATTTCAAAGTAAATTAAAATTGGTCCCAAAATGCTATGCCTTAAAGATTTTTTTTTGTTGTTTTTTTTTTTGTTGTTTTGTTTTTTGTTTTTCTAGACAGGGTTTCTCTGTGTAGTCCTGGAACTCACTCTGTAGACCAGGCTGGCCTTGAACTCAGAAATCCACCTGCCTCTGCCTCCCAAGTGCTGAGATTAAAGGCGTGCACCACCACCTCCCGCCTGCCTTAAAGATTTTAACAAAAGAAATAAGAGGACAACCCTTATAAAAACTTTAGTAAGAAGAAATATGCTCTTATAGAATTCAAATATTAGCAGTTAGTAGACTATGAGCTATTAAAGGGATATAGGGCCTGAATTCTAGTCCCATTACATTTTGTTTCAAATTATGTTGACACTAAAAGAAAGGCAGAAAAGTTTAGCAATCTTGAGGTAATTCTTTTAAATAACATTTTTGTTTGTTAGTTTCACTATATATTTTCCTGTTTTTTTTTTTTTTTTTTGTTGTTGTTTTATGAGACAGGGTTTCTCTGTGTAGCCCTGGCTGCCCTGGAACTAGCTAGCTTTGTAGATCAGGCTGGGTTTGAACTCAGAGATCTGCCTGCCTCTGCCTCCTGAGGGCTGAGATTAAAGGTGTGCACCATCATACCTGGCTCTCTTGCTCTTTTTTCATGTCATAGAAATGATGTTTTTCACTACAATTACTTCAGATAGCTCTTGTCATTTTATTAAAACCACAAAGGTACAAGGGTATCCAGTGTTCTCTGAATTGTTGATTTAAACAAAAAAGATAAAAGTAGTTACTAACACTAAGTTAGTGCAGCCTGTGGGTAAAGCTGTGAATGTCCTTTAAGCAGCTACTTACTTTGATACCCAGCTGCTGGAAATTCCGTGTGCGGCATAGACAGTGAACTGGAGCTGCTCTGTTGCAGTCCATGCTTCCTTGACGTTCCTGCTACCTTGGGGACAGCCTGTAGAACTCTTACTAGAATTTGCATGGAGCCTGAGAAGATCATAAATTGCTGCCGTTAAGTGATCCATGCTTACTTGAACAGGATTTTCAGGATTCAGTGACCCTACATTGAAACAGAGTCTTAATTCTCTGAAAAAGCAAAAATCATTGCCGAAATGTAAAGAATCTAAAGACATACCCCTAGTTGAGTTCTTGATAGTATCTCCTCCAGATAAAGAAGTCACCTGTATACACATGTATCAATTAGTCAGAAATTGACCATAATTTAATATAAGTGTTTACTTTTCTTCCTTTTTTTGAGACAGGGTCTTGTGTAGCCCAGGGTGGTCTCAAAGTGATCCTCATCCAAAATGATGGGAATAACAGGAGTGTATCACCACTCTGGGCCTTTGCTTTTGTTTTAAATAACCTTTACTTTTGGTACATTTCTTTAAATATCAAAGAAACCCTTCTCAGAAGAAATCTGCCAAATATGTCTGAAAAATTTTAAAAAAATAGCAAAGAAATGGACGGCTATGAAAATGCCTCAACTGGTCAAACAACTGCCACGAGAGCATAAGGAAGAATTCCTTGCACCAGGTAAAAGCTAGTGTATCATGTCAGCACAGGGAAGGGAGAAAGTATGAGGCAGAAGGTGGATCCTTGTAGACTCTGGAGCTCACTGGCCTGTTAATCTAGCTAAGCTGATGAACATTAGGTTCTACACGAGACCCTGTTTCAAAAGGAGTGGAGAGCAGCTAACATCTGCTGTAGACCTCCAGCCTCCACATGGACATCTGCCCATCCCCAACACATATCCATACACCCACATGAATATCTGCATCCATATAAACCCACACACAAATGCAGAATAACAACCAACGAAAAAAAGCGAAAACATAAACCTAAGTAAACATGTTTTGTTTTTTTTTGAGATGGGGGTCTTACTACTATGTAGCCCAGGTTAGCTTTGAACTCAGAGATCTACTTGCCTCTGCTTCTCAAGTGCTAGAATTAAAGATGTATGCCACTATGCCTGACAACAAATGATTTTTAATAATATGAAAATTAAGGCAAGCTGGAGTGGGAAGCTATGCCTATAATTACAGCACCCAGAAGCCAAGGAAGGAGGAAAACAGCAAGTTCAAAGTTGTGGGCCAGAGTGAGATCTTGACTCAAAGTATGAAAGAAACAAAAGGCTGGCATGGTAGTGCTCGCCTGCAGCGGCACCTATAAGTAAGAGCAGGATAGGAAGTCCAGGACTTCCTTGGTAAAGGTACAGTAAGTTGGAGACCAGCTTGGAAAATATGAGGCCCTGTCTCAAGAAGACAGACAAATCAGAGCACCTAAAACTTACTATGGAAAAGAATAAAATCAGTCCTCTTATTTTAAATGAATTAAAGAACTATTTTGTAACACAGTATAGTATTTTTCACTAGCATGATAATAACATCCCTAAAGAAAAGAATCTAAACTCTACTACTATTCAGTGATTAAAGGAAATTCATACACACACACATATAATATATAGTTATTTAAGATAAATTCCCATCTTGACTACAATTTACTCTTCCTTTATTCAATAAAGGAATAAAAAGAACAGAAACTTCATACTTTAGGGTCTACAGTGACTGAGTTTCTAAATAATTGTTAAACAGAACCCCATCCTCAAAAAAAAAAAAAAAAAAAAACCCAAACAACCAAAACAAAACAAAGAAGACACTTTAAGTTTTAAGTGTCATGTAACTGAATTTCTGCAAAAATGAGTAGACCTGTGAGCACCTAGAAACAGAGGAGCAGGCCAATGACATAGCTTCTCCTTAAAATGTATAGTAACTTGTGAAATTCACTTTTTCTTTATTCCTTTTAATACAAGACATAAAGATTTCTATGAACTGAATTTATTAAAGTCCCATGGAAGAAAGTATCATGGGACATAGTTTTATTAAAAACTGACATAAGCATAATAATAGAAGACTCAACATCTGGCTGCTTCTAAGGCAATGCCACTTTGGCAGGGCAGAGGTATGACTCAAGTACAATGAGCACAGACATTTCCATCAAGGGAGGACTGGAAGCACTACTCTCTCTCGCCAGAGATCTCACTTCTAGAGGGAAGACAATCTGAATCCACTATTTAGTGTCAATGTTCACAAAGTTCTTCCATCATTTCAACAAGGAATCCCACCTCACCAAAAAAGCAATTCAACAAACCCAAAAGTAAAAGCCAGAAAGTTAGTATGACAATATTTTGTCTAATGAGGTGAACATCCAGTAAGGGACAGGTGGTCACTTAAGTCCACACACATACTCACATCAGCGCTTTTATTCCTTGGAAGGTTAACTGCTCGCTTTAGCTTCTTCACTGCTTCTGTGACGGCAGGGGTCTCCACACCATCTAAAGCACTACAGATTTTTCTTACTGCTTTAATCACTTGATCAACAGCTTGGTGCTGGTTCTTTAAAAATGAAAAATAAAATAAAAATAACTAGGTACAATATACGACCCATGTCAAAGATGAAGCCAGAAACTGGATATTTTAGATAATATTAAGATTAGATATTTTCTATTGAAAAATAAAAGAACTGAAGTAAGTTCTCAATCATGTGGTATGCTGTGAAATATACTAAGGCATGGTTGTTTTTACTCTGAAACAATTATTCATATGTGTTATTAATTTCATATCAGAGTTAAAAGAAAGGACACATTAGAAACATTACTAAATCATTTTATTTAAAACTAGAGTCACTCATACATTTAAAATAAATCTAAAAGGTAAGTAAATTTATCTTTTTTTTTTTTTTTGGTTTTTCAAGACAGGGATTCTCTGATCTTTTAAACTCCTATTTGGAAGTAATTTGCATGTTGAAAATAACCCTTCTTCTGTAAAACACTGGTATTAAAAACTATATTCTAACAAACTAAACCAAACAGAGATAACCCTTGAGGGCTTAAGAGATGGTTCAGTGGTTAAGAATTCTTACTGCAGCAGATGATTTCTATTAGTTCAAGGCTAGCCTAGTCTAGATAACAAGTTCCAGCTAGACATGTCTGCACAAATGAACCCCCACATCTAAGCTCAAATGTACTCACACATAGTCAAACAAATCTTAAAATAAAAAGCAATAAAAGAAAACCCCGAGGTTGTTTTTTAAAGGTCAGTTGTAGCAGTGCTAGGTCAGCTTTCTATAAGGCTATCACTTTACAAGTCTGTTTGACCTCAGTCTCCATATGGACAGCTCATGTGTCACTCCACTACAGCTGACTGGAGCATAAACCCAAAGTGTATGCATACAAATGCACTAAAAGATCATTTACTCAATGACACAGAGTTCCTTCTCTACTTAAAAAAAATTTTATTCATGCTCACTTCGGCAGCACATATACTAAAATTGGAATGATACAAAGAAGATTAGCATGGTCCCAGAGCAAGGATGACACCCAAATTTGTGAAGAGTTACATATTTAAAAAAAAAAAAATTACTCATTTTTACTTTTGTGTGTAACTGGACTTTTGGCTACTTTGTGGGTTTTGTCTTTTATCCTTCTCCACTCCTCTTCCCCTGAGCCCTTTCAACCCCCTAACACTATGTAGGAGGGAAAAAAAGGATAGAGGGGAAAGGGGCAACAATATCATTAAACTACTTCCTGCAGATTAGGGGCATTGAGTTCCTTGGGAAAAGTGTGATCTTTGCTGTCAGGATATCTAATATCTTCTTTTCATCTCTTCGCACACGACTACTTGATAATCAGCAACAAACTGCAACCAACAGCATCCAACCACAACTACCAACTAACCCCTTCTATTGGGGCTCTAGCATTTATAGATCCTCTGAAAAGTCCCAGATTTCCAAATGCCACACACTCACACAAACTATCTGCAGCCGGCAAAACCACACCTCTGCTAGAGCATGAGGCGAATCATAGTCACCTGCTGTGAAGCAGGCCCATATCCCCATACCTGATATTAAAATGAAAACATATTTCCAGAATATTTCTGTGTTTTTTTAAAAAGAAGTCAAAATTCTCACTACGTGTATATGTGTGTGTGGTGTGTTGTGTGTTCATATAAGTGAATGTTACATGTGTGTAGGTATCAGTAAAGTCCAAAGAGAGTGTTGGAACCCTTGGATCTGGCAGGTGGTTGTCAGGTACCTGATGTGGGTACTGGGCATTTGTGGTGGTTTGACTAAGAATGGCACCCATAGGCTCATGAATTTGAATGTTCAGTCACCAGAGAATGAACCTGAAAAGAGTAGAAGGATTGGAAGGTGTGGCCTGAAAATATGTCACTAGGAGTGGGCTTTGATTTTATCATTACATATATTAGTCAGTTAATTTTTTTTAGAGATATCTCAGTACTTGCAGCTCAGGTTGCTCTGAAAACTCCTTATGTAACCCAGGTTGACCTCAAATGTATAAATTCTCTAGCCTAAATAGTGCTAGGATTACAGGCGTGTACTACCCTGCTTTGCATGGGTTATTACTCATTATACATATACTGAAATATCTCATTGCATACCATAAATATGTATAACTATTATGTGTCAGCTAGCTATAAATTTTAGGGCTACAAAAATAGCTCAGTTTGTACAGTCAGTCATATTGGCGTTGCAAGCATGAGTATCTTCATTCAACCCCTAGAACCCACATAAAAATACTAGATGCAGTGGTGTATGACTGTAATCCCACTGTTGAGGAGACAGGAGAATCCCTGAAAGCTACCTGGCCAGCCACTCTAGTGGCTTAAATGTTTATAGCTCCCATGGGTTAATATATTTCAATGTTTGGTTCCTGATTGGTGAACTATTAGATTGAGAGGTTTGGCCTTGTTGGAAGTGTGTCACTAGGGATGAGCTTTGAGGTTCCAAAAGCCCACATGAGGCCCAGTCTCTCATTTTCTGTCTGCAACTTACAGATAACATGAGCTCTCAGCTACTGCTCCAGCACCTGATAGCCTGCCTGCTGCCATGCTCCCCACCATGATGGTCATGGACTCATCCTCTGAAACTGTAAGCAAACCCTCAAATAAGTACCTTCCTTTGTAAGCTGCCTTGGTCATGGTGTCTCTTCACAGCAATACAACAGTAATTAAGACAGCCATACTAGCCTACTTGGTAAACTCCAGGCCTGGCTCAAAGGGAAGGTGGATGGCATGCCTGAAGAATGATACCTGAGGTTATTCTTTAGCCTGCACATACACATGCACCTGTACACAGATATACACCCACAAAATATAGTTTTAAAAACTTGAACAACAAAAGCATTCATATATTTATCTTCCTTTAGACAGGAACTTGATATATTGCCTAGGCTGGTCTCAACTTCATAAGCTCAAGAGATCTCTCTTCCTTCCTAGTAACTGTGCACTATACACAGCATAAAATATTCATGCTGTACTTTTATCCAAGTATTATGAAAGGCTGCAACTCAGCAATGTATCTTCCCTTTTAGTATTTTTATTCTTGAGGTTTGGCTATCATAAGTCAAATACCCCTTTCACCTTCAAGCATAAATGAAACCATCTCATTTTCTTAAATATTCAATTACTGTGTAGTTCTCAGGGCCTGAACTGAAGATCAGCATTCAAGTTCTCCCTTTCTAGTTATCTAATTTATGTTTATGCTTATAACTCCACCTTCATGTATAACCTTTCCAATAAGAAGCTTGTGACATTGTCTTGCATTATTCTTAACATGTTGTGGACCAGTCTAACAGTTCTAACCCCACCCGTTTCGCTCTGCCTTACAGAAGCAGAACTGAACTCATACTAACATTTTGTCACTAGAGGGCACTAAAAGGACACTTTAACACAAAAACAACAGAAAAACACTTTGCACCTGGGTTCCAGTCCTGTATGCATTTATTAATTTCTTTTCAATTCACTATGGAAGTTCAGTGGTTTTCAAAAAACAGCCCTACGTGTACCCTCAGATTATGTTCTTCCAATCTGGCAGCTCTGGCTAAAGTTCATTAGGAACTTTCTTTTCCATGGGCTCTATCTTCCTGTGTTAGCTATTTGTTCTTCAAAGGGGTTAAATTTCAGTCTGGGAAGAGGTTTTATCCGAAGTCCTTCTATGTCTTAAACTGTTCATTTTTCTTTAGTCTAGACATAGCAGTTACTTTTTACATCTGCAAATTATGGACTCTTCTTAAAGACTAGAAAATTTTCTTAAAAAAAAAAAAAAAAAGTATCCAGGTGTGATGGGACATATATGTAGTACCAGCACAGAGAAACACAGTCAAAAGTCTGAGGTTAGCCTGGTCTGCACAGTGAGTTCCAAGTCTTCCAGGGCTATACAGCAAGAATAGAAAAGCTCTGTTCCTATCATGACCACCCTCAAAGCCTCTAATTGTCAGGCATGGTGATACACACTTATATTACAGTGACCATCAAGTCTGAGGTGGCAATATTGAGATCGTCTCAAGATCAAACAAAACATAAAACAAACAATAAACATTAATGAAGTAAGTATGTTTTCTGAGTCATCCTCTAGCGAGAATCAACTCTAGCCTTTTAAGGGTAAAGACAGAGGCTGGAGAGATGGCTCAGTGGTTAAGAGCAGTGACTGCTCTTCCACAGGTCCTGAGTTCAATTCCCAGCAACCACAGGTGGCTCACATCATCTGTAATGAGATCTGATGCATTCTTTTGGTGTGTCTGAAGACAATGACAGTGCAGTCACATATATAACATAAATCTTGAAAAAAAAAAAGGGTGAAGAAAGACAATAAATAAGCAACAAAAATATAGGTGGCAGGCTGGATTTGGTATAGGAGCTATGGTATGCCAGTTCTTGCCTTAGAATCTTCTTTTATGGGCTGGAGAGATAGTACAGCAGTTAAGAGCCCTAGCTGCTCTTATATAGGACTTGAGTTTGATTCCTAAAATCCATATGGCAGCTCACGACTATCTGTTAAACTCCAGTCGCAGGGGTCTAACAACCTCTTCTAGCCTCTGCAAGCACAAGGCACAGTGAATAGACATAGATTCAGGCAGAAATTCATACATATAAAATGAACAAATAAATAATTTTAATATAAAAGTTTATTTTAAAAAAGAAATTATTTACTAAAAAGGATAAAATCACCTTTTTATCCTTTCACTAATGATTATTTAGAATTTCTATCCAAGCAGCTGGCACAGAGGCTGGAGAATATAGCTCTGGTTAAGTCCCAAATGTGTCAGGCTGGTTCAGTTGTGTGTGTAGGCATGTCCACACAAGTCTGTAATCTCAATACTTGGGAGATGGAGGCATAAAGAACAAGAGTTCGAGGTCAGGCAATGGGAGCTAAATGAGACCCCCATCTCAAAAACAAAAACAATCTAGTATAGTATACGCCCTTGACTGACCATTGACTGATAAACATTAGTACTGATAGGTGGTCAGTTTTCTATATCAAGTTATATACTTTTGTTCTGGGTTATTTATTTGGATTTCTATTTTAAGTCAGATCCACACAGAATAATCACACTACCAGCTCCAAACATGTGTTCAGGTGCCTTCAGAAGGCAGATGAGATGGATCTCCTTTGAGTTGGTGTTACAGGTGGTTGTGAGCCATTCCACATGAATGTTGAAAACCATACTTAGGTCCTCTGCTAGAGCAGTACATGCTCTTAACTACTGAGTCCTTAGAATATTACAAGTCATTATTTCTTTTCTCAAGTCCCATACTGTCACTTTAGCAAAATGGAATATTTCCAGAAAAATAAATCCAGAGAAACTAAAAATTTCTGCCACTTCCTGATTTCTTTGTAAAAAGCTTCCCAAGAGAAAGTAAATCATTAATCCATACAAAAACTATATATGAATCTTCATTCCAAAATTATTCATGATAACCAAAATCTATTAACTTATGCCCAAATGTATATTATTAGATGTACAGACAAACAAAATGTACTACAATGGAACAGTAGTTAACAAAAAGGAACTGTTGGTTGGTGCTAGGGAGATGACTGAGTTGGCAAAGCCTATTAAGGATGAGGATCTGAGTCTGGATCTTTAGCACCCATGTAAAAAGCTGGGTATGGGGCTATAGGGATGGCTCAGAGGTAAGTAAGCGTAGTGCTCTTGTAGAAGCCCTGAATTTGGTCCCCAGAACTCATATGAGGTGGCTCCTACCCATCTGTGACTTCAGCTCCAGGAGATCCACCCACACTAATTAAGTACTTACATCATAGAATATACCACACAAAGGTACAAACTACAAATACATATTAAAAGCAAAAAGGCTAAGAAAAATTATAAATTCCCTTTAAAAAGGGGGTAAAGGAGAAAGGGAAATTTTAATCCTAGAGGGCAAAACCTTAAGCCCCCCTCAGGATATTTGGGGGGTAAAAAGCTTTAAAAGGAGGTTTAACTGCAAAGTATAATGGAAAAGGCCTTTAAAAAAAAACGGGTATGGAAAAAAAATTCTTGGGGGAAATGGCTCGAGGTTAAAAATGGCAAAAAACTAATTTAATTGAAAAACCCTGGGGCTTAAAAAAATCAAGGGGGTAGGGCCAACCTTTGCCCGGGGTTTGGGCAAGATTTAAGAAAATTCCCTAAAACAAAAAATAAATAAGAAAAAAATTATACTTGGGTGGGAGAAAATGGCTTTTCCATTTAAAGCACTGGGGGGTTGAATTAGAAAACCTAAAATTCCCCAATTTCCCGAAATAAAGGTGCTTAAAAAAAAACCAAACTTTTAAAAAGGGGTTTTTAAAACCTTTTTTTTGGGGTGTTTGGAAAAATCAGATAACATTTAACTTAAATTTTAAAAAAGCCAAAAAAAACCTTAAGGGGGGGAGTTTTAGAACATATAGATTAATCCCCGCCCTGGGGAGGGGTATTGGAGATTTTAAACCAAGGGGTTTTTGGGGGCCCCGGATAATTAGTTAAAAGGGAAGCTTAAAAAAAACAAAAAAGTTTCAAATTATAAAAGGGTAAATTTTTTTATATTTTAAAATTTTTAAATTCTTTTTCCTTTTTGGTGGGAGGACAAATGTCAACAGCCCTGGGAAAATTTAGGGCCCGGGGGTCCCTCCCGGGGGATCCCTTTAGATTATAAGCCCCAAGGGGGCTGGGTTGGGTTTTGTCCAAAAGGGAAATGGGGGAAAGGTTTAACCAAACAATTTGGGGCAGAGGGGGCCATTTCTTTTTTTAGGGATTTTAAATATTTTTTCCTTTTTTGGAGGCAAAACCAAGAAAAACCCGGAAAAACCAAAAAGAAAAGGTTTGGGAAAAGAAAAATTTGGGAAAAATTTTTTTGTCGCCTTCCCGGGCTTAAAAGTTTGTTCCCCCACCCCCTTTTTACACACGCTTTTAATTTCCCAACATTTTAAAGAAGGCGGGGAATTTTTGAATTAAGGGAAAATTCAAAAAAATGGGGTTTTTTCCAAAACCAGGGGGAAACGGCCCTCTGAAAAACCCAAAAAAAATTTTAAAAAAGAGAAGGAAGAAAATAAAAAAAAAAAAGAAAAATTGTTTCCTCAGCCCGTTTAAAAATTTTCCCCCACCCCCCTTCCCCTTTTTGAAAAAATCGGCCCTTTCCCCAATTTCCGGGAAATTTTTTTTTTTAAAGTAAACATTTTTTGGTTGGTAATTTTAGAAAAAGAAGTTAAAAAAAAAATAATCAAGCTTAAATATAAAGGTCAATCCCCCATGTTTTTTGGAAAAAAAGAAGGGTAGGTTTTTAAATGGGGGGGTGAAAAATTCCTTTTTTTTTAAAATCCAAAGGGTTCCCCAAGATTTTTGGTATTAAATGTCGGACAATCCCACTTTAAGGGGAAAATTTTTTTAATTTTAAATTTTTAAAGGGGGGTTTCGGGAAAAGGGGAAGGGAATTTTGGAAAGCTATAAAAATTCCTTTAAAATTAGAAAGGGGTAAAAAGGTTATAATTAATGGGTTTTTTGACAAAGATTGTAAAATGGTTTTAAATGGGGGGGAAAGAAAATTCTTTTTTTTGAAAGGTAAGGTAACCACAATTTTAAAAAAAAGATAAAATGGAGGGGCCCAAATTTCCAACTTTTTAAAAAGAAAAATAAAAGGAAATTTTTAAAAGGGGAGGAACAATTCCCCCGGCTTTAATTTCCGGGAAACTTCCCCCCCAAATTTTTTTTATTTTTTAAAAAACCCCAAAACTTCCCCAAACAAATTTTTTATGGGGGAAAGAAAGCGAAAAAAAAATAATTTTGGGGTTTTGTAAGGGGTTAAAACCAAAGGGACAATGCCCTTAATTCCGTTTAAGGGAAAATTTGGGTCCTTTTTGGCCTCCCTTGGCAAGGTATAAGTGACACAAAACAACAAAAATTTCCCCAACCCCCAAAAAAAAAATTTTAGGGGTAAAACAAATTTAAACCCCGGGCCCAATTTAAAAAGGGAAATTTTGGAAACCCTTATAATTTTTTGGGGGAAAGAAACAATTCCAAATTTGGCCAAACTTTTACAGGACCCCCTTTTAAAAACAAACCCCCCAAAAAAAATTTTCCTTTTTAAAAAAAAACAAAAACAAACACAAAAAGGGGTTTAGAAAAAACAAAAGGACAAAGATTAAATTGCTTTTTTGGGGGGGGCCTTTTATGCCTGGAGTACAGGGGTTTTTATTTTTTTTTTTTTTTTTTCCCCCTTTAAGGCCCCCAAGGGTTTAAGGCAAAGGGCTTTTAAGCCCAAAACAAAATTTCCAACCAAAATAAAAAAAAAAAAAGAAAAATTTTTCAAAGGCTTTTATTAAGGGAAACTTTAATCCCCATTTTTAAACAAACAATAATTTCTTAAAAATTTGAAGGGAATTAGGGGTTTTAAAAGGAAAGGAAAAAGGGGGAAAAACGGGAAAATTTGAACCCCCTTCTTTAAAAAACAAACCCACCAAAATAAATTTAAATTTTTTAAAAAAAAAGGAGATTTTTTTAAAAACCAACTACAAAAAAAATTTTTTGAAAAAAAAAGACCACAAAATTGGAAAAAATATGCTGCCTATGGGGGGGGAAGCCCCGGTTTTCCCCTTTTTTCTCTGGGTTAAAAATTTTCCCCCCGGACTTGGTTTTTTCAGCATTTTTTGGGTTTTTTACAATTTTTTTGTTTTTTTTAAGTTTGAATTTCCGAAGACCCAAAATTAACAAATGGAAGAAATTATATCCCAAGGGTTGGGGGTTTGAACCCACAGAAACACCTGTTTAATCTGGGCCATTTACCCCCTAACAAAAATAATTTTAAGAAATGTAACTTTTAAGGATTTTTACGGGAAACCTTTTAAAAAAATTTTGGAAAAGGGGGATAAACCCGCAAAAATTAGTTATTTCCCTTCAAGGATCAAATTTGGCGAAAAGGGTTAATGGAAAAATTTTTTTGGGGTCATTTTTAAAAAGGGTTTGTTTTAAAACACTTTCCCGGTGTGTTTGGGAATTTTAAAGTTTAAAGAAACAAGCCCAGGGGGGACCCCTTTAATCCCCTATTGGGAGGAGAAACCCCGGCCTTTTGGAAACAACCCGCCTTGGGGCTTTCCGTGAGTTAAAACCCCCACCCAAGAAATTTTCTTGGAAAAAAACCAAAAAAAAAAAGTTTTTTTGTTAAGTAGGGACTGGACATTCCCCAAAGGGTAAATCCCTTTGGGTGGATGACCTTTTGTTAACTGGGGAAAACCCACTCAGAAGGGGGGGTGGGAGGGAAGGAGGTAAAAAAGTTTTAAAGGGGGGGGGAAAAGGGGGGGGAAGGGGGGAAAAGGGAAAGAGAGAACCAGCTCAACGGCCTGCACAACATGATACATTTGACAAAACGAGGACTGAGCGTAGCACACCATCAAGTAGACTCTAGATTTCCTCAGCAGTACCAGTGATTCCACAAGCACTTTTCCTGCTCTGTTCCAGAATATCAACTCAGGACACATCACTACATTTAACGAATTTTTTTAAAGTATCATTTTTGTTGGCTAAGGGGTTGCAGAAGGAAAAGCAGAGAATCTGGAAGACTAGTAAAGAATAATGCAATTGACTTAGAATGATAAATGGTCATAATCTCCATGTGTTTTTATGACAAAGATAGTAAGAATTAGGTTTAATATGGGAGATGAAAGATTCCTTTTTTTTTGAAAGGTCAAGGATAACATCAAGATTTTAGTGTGATTAAATGGGAGAGCAGAGTTGCTACTTACTAAGGCAAAATAATAATAGTAATTTTTAAAGTGGAGAGGCTAATCTGGGAAGTACCCTGGGTATATATGGGATATCTCTGTATCTTCTCATTTTGTTCTGAACTCAAAACTTCTCTTAACATATAGTCATGGGCCATCAAGAAAGCGTAGTAGATAAAGGAGTTTAAAGTCAAGCTTAATGACTCAAGTACAATGCCTTGAATTCACATGGTGGAAGGAAAAGAACAACTTCAGGAGTACTCTGACCTCTCCTTGAGCACTGTGTATATGTGAACACACACATTCATACTCCACACCCCAACAGATGACTCAGCAGTAAAGGCACTTGATGCCAAGCCTGACAATCTGAGTTGAATCTCTAGAACCCATATGGCCACATGGTGGAAGGAGAGAACTAATTCCCTCAAGTTGTCTTCTAACTTGTACACAGGTACCTCTAAAACAGCCCCTTCCAATTTGTCTGTGCGTGTGTTCACATACACACACACACACACACACACACACACACAATTATTTATGGGGCTAGAGAGAGAAGCAGACATTAAGATCACTTGCTGCTTTTGTAGAGGCCTTCCTATCACCAACATGGTAGCTCACAGTAGTCAGTAACTTCAGTTCTAGGATATTTGGTGTCCTTTTCTGGCCTCCTTAGGCACCAGGCATATAAGTGCACAGGCATACATGCAGACAAACATTCACACATACAAAAAAAATAAAATTTTCCAGGCATGATGAGCATAACTTTAATCCCAGCATTTAACAGGCAGAGGTATGTGGACCTCTTATAAGTTTGAGGCCAATCTAGTTTACATATAGCAAGTTCCAGTCTGGCCAAGACTGCATACTATGACCCTATCTCAAAACAAACCCACCAAAATAAATAAATAAACCTTAAAAAAAAAGCAGATGTAAACAAATCTACAAAACGATTGAGAAAAAAATCTAAGTACTACAAGATTGGAACTATGTACATGCCTCATGACCTGAAGTACAGTTTCATTTTACTGTTACAATGGTCCAACAAGACTGGCTTAGCAGGCAAAGGTGCTTTCCATGAGCCCAATAATCTGAGTTTGATTCCAGGACCAACATAACAAAAGGAGAGAAATAACTCCTTCAAGTTGTACTTTGAGTTCCACATGCAAACTTACAGATATATCTGTGTCCATTTACAGACATAACAAATAATTCTTAAGAAGTGCTAGCAATGAAGGCATAGTTGGAGCGGGTCCCTAAAAGAATAGGAAAAAGGGAGAAGCAGCAAAACTTTGCAGCTTATTGCTTCTAAGAGAACAGAGGAGTGGTGTGGCTGACACAGGATTACATGGGCTCTCAACATTTTATATGCATCTATATATGTATGTATGCATATATTATGTATGAGCACTACATGTGTGTTTGGTACCCAAGAAGACCAGAAGAGACCATCAGGTACCTTAGAACTACAGCTGCCATATGGGTGCTGGGAGGAGAACCCAGGTCCTTTGGAAGAACAGCCATTGTCTTAACTGCTGAGTTAACTCTTCTCCACTCTTGTAATGATTTTTCTTAGTAATTTAACTAGTCTTTTTATTTTCTTAAAGGGATTTATTTACTTATTTGTTTGTTTAATGTATGAATGATCTGCTGAATGTACACTCACATGCCATCAAATGCCCTTATAGATGGTCATAAGTCACGGTTACTGGGAATTGAACTCAGGATCTCTAGAAGAGCAGCCAGTGCTCTTAACTGCTGAGCTATTTCCCCACCCCCCCTCAACTAGTCTTATAGCTGGTTAAGATACCATGTATACTTTGATGATTCCCCAGTGTATTATCTCCACTTGGACCTCTTATACTAAATTCTAGGTTTACTCAATGTCTCTTATGGATGAGTTGATGCCATCTCAGACACTCAAATTAGTTACTTTCCTTGACATTGTGACTAAATACTTGACAGAAACAGCTTAATGGAAGAAATTATTTGGGCTCATTGTTTCAGAAGGTTCAGTGTACCAACACTGTCTCAGGATGTGATATTCAGTATTTTAATATGTTGATAAGAATGTACTAGCCGGGCGGTGGTGGCGCACGCCTTTAATCCCAGCACTTGGGAGGCAGAGGCAGGCGGATTTCTGAGTTCGAGGCCAGCCTGGTCTACCAAGTGAGTTCCAGGACAGCCCGGACTACACAGAGAAACCCTGTCTCGAAAAAAACCAAAAAAAAAAAAAAAAAAATGTACTAGTAGTAGGACTGGCAAGATGGCTCAATGGGTAAATCCTGATAGATGACTTTAGTTCAATCTCAGGAACACACACACACAGAGGGAGGGTGGGAGGGAGGAGAGAGGGGAAGGGGAGGGGAAAGTGGGGAGGGGGAGAAGGGAGGGAGGGGAGGGGGGAGAGGGAGAGGAGAGGGGAGAGAGAGAGAGAGAGAGAGAGAGAGAGAGAGAGAGAGAGAGAGAGAGAAGAATATACTAATAATCAGCAATCTGTTTGTTCTACATTTCTGTCTCTCATGACCTGTTCTTATCAATTTTGTCCCCAAGTGTTGTTAACCAGTTCTCTTTCTGACACTCACACTGCTCCTCTTTTACCTGAATTGTTACAAAAATCCCTTCCTCTGAAACTAATTCTGTCACCTTTAAGCCTAACCTCTACATTATGGCCAATCTAACTTTACAAGACAGAGCTAAAAATTCACTCAGTCTGTGCTGGGCTAAAAACAGCTTAAGTGGCTAGAGTCAACTATATGTAAAAGATCAAACAACCTTTTCTATAAAGGATCAAATAATAAGGGGTTAGAAAAATGGCTCTGTGGTTAAGACCACTTATTTCTCTTGTAGAGTATCTAGGTTTGATTCCTAGCTCCCACATGGTGGCTCACAACTATCTGTTAACTCCAGTTCCAGGGGACCTGATTGTCTTCTTTTGACTTTCGAAAGCATCAGGCATGTACATGGTACATATACCTGTAGGTAAAACACTCACAGACATATAATAAGTAAAAAATTTTTAAAAATTAAATGGTTTGGCTTTGCAAAAACTAAATCCTACATTCTAACTATTCAACTCTAATATTGGAATATAAAAACAATATCAAACAATATGAGCAAATAGGTTTAGTGGGCTAAAAAATTCATTTATGAACTATAATGTAGTAACTTATGCCTAATCATGTCAAATATTTTCTTCCTTATTTCCTTCCTTTTTAAAATTTTATTTTACATGTATGACATTTTGTCAGCATGCATGTCTGTGTATCACTTGCATGCCTGGTGCCTGAGAAGGCCAGAAAAGAGTGTGAGGTATCTTGAGTGTAGAGTAACACATAGTTGTGAGCCACTATGTAAGTGCTGGGAATCAATGCGGGTCCTATGGAAGACCAGCCAATGCTCTTAACCAGTGAGCTGTCTCTCTAGTTCATTTCATTTCACACTTACATGCTATTATAGAACTGCTTACTTCCATGTATCATGCATGTACATTTCTGTTTGCAGGCCTTTCTCAACTTTTTTCTGGATAATTCCAACTGTTTAAGAGTTAGCCAGACAGTTCTTATGAGCCACCAATAAGGTTCATCTGGGTCTGACTGCTTTTCTGAGTCAGAACTCAGAAAGGTTTTAACTACTGCTTTATCTTCTCTTTTGACATTTTCTTTTATATGCTGGCTAGAGCCCAAGTATGCTTTTAAACTTGGATGCTTTGGGCTACCTTACTCTTTTTCTAAAGCTCTCCTTACCTGCTGTCTACAGCCATGTGCATGGCTAACACAAAGAATATAGTTTTAAAACATTTAATCTAATTCCAAAACTAGAACTTCAGAGAAAACAGAAATAATCTTTAAGTTCTTATACCAAAACTTACTTCAGTTTGAAGAGCCAGTTCTACTTGGTTGTGATAGGAACCTAAGAGTTCTTCAACAGGGTGTCTGAAAGAAAAAACAAGTATCATGGCTGAAGACTGTATTAGACAAAGTAGTTGTTTTGATCACAGAAAGTAATATATTCACACCCAAAACAAAGTTTGAAAACTTATAATGAATGTTTTAGATGCTATACCTTGTCATGACTTCTTTATAAGGTTTTTCTATTTGATACAAGTATTTGTTTAAATCCACAGGTGCTTCATCATCTTCTGCCTAAATAAATACATGTACACATGTTTAAGAAGAATCAAATATAATTATTTGATCAGTCTATCAAATTTAGTATAATTAAATAATTGATAAAATATTAAAATTAGACTAATTTTCGAAGACTGGCGATAAAATGCAATCAAAACTATTTAATTGACTCAATATGTTAGTTAATATTAAGAAAATTTCATTTTTTAATTACTTTATTTGGGACTGGAAAGATGGCTCAGGGATTAAGAGTACTTGGTATTTTTACAGAGGATCTGGATCTGGCTCCTAGCATCCATATGGTGGCTCACAATCATCTGCAATTCCACTTCAAACAGATCTGGTATGTGCAGTTCTGGCTTCCATGCACACCAGGCGTGCATAAGGCACGCATACATACATACATACATACATATACATACATACATACATACATACAGGTAAACACTCAAGCACATTGAATAAGAACAAATCTTTAAATGTTTATTTATTTTTGTAGGCATGTGTACAAGGGTGTGTCCATATATGCATGCAAACATGTGTACCATGAAGTCAATGTTATATATCTTCCTCTATTGCTTTCTAGCTTATGTATTAATACAGGACAGGCTCTTTCCCTGAACTTGGAGCTAATCCATTGGCTACACTAGCTGGTCAGCCAGCCTGGGAGGTCTGTCCTTAATGCATCCCTAGCTTTTTACAGATACTGGGGATCCAAATTCAAGTCCTCATGCACTTGATCCATTGAGTCACTAGCTCTGTACACCCCTGTTAATTTTAAAGAGAAGGTTTCATGAAACTGGCTTTGAACTCTTGACCCTTCTGTCTCCTTCCTGGGATTATCGAAGCATACTACCACATTTGAATAAAACTTTTATTTTTAAAAAGATATTTTATGTGTATGGGTATTTTTTCTGCATCTATGTGTATCTATTGGTGCATCATGTATATGTATGATGCATCATGTGTGTGCCTGGTGCCCTGAGAGGCCAAAACAGGGTGTTAGATCCCCTAGAACTGAATGAAGTTACAGATGGTTATGGGCTATTGTGTGGGTACAGGGAATCAAACCTAGGTCCTCTGGAAGAACAGCCAGTATACTCTTAACCCCAGAGTCCTCTAGGTAGCCTCAAAACTTCTATTTTACAGAGCTAGCAGTATGGCTCAGATAAAGGCATTAGCCCTAAGCCTGATGACCTGAGTTCCACCTTTGGGACTAACATGGTATAAAGAAAGAATCAACTCTCACAAGTTGTCTTCTGACCTAAACATAACCATACCCTGGCATGTTTGAGTGTATACACACACACACAACACACACACACAACCCATAAATGTAATAAATTTCTTAAAAATGGAAAAGATAAATGTTCCTAAATCTAGTTTATGATGAACAAATAAAGTAAAAACTAAGCTGGGCCAGATGGTACATACCTGTAATCCAGGAACAGCAACAAATTTGAGGTCAGTATGTCTACTTAAGGAACTCCAGGACAGCTGGAGCTATATAGTAAGATCCTATCTCAAATAATCAATGGAGAAAGAAGGTGGGCAAAATCTAGGGTGGGACCAGATGGGGACAAGATCATTTGAATTTCTGCCTTTTTTTCTCAGGTTTTGTCCCATTTTCTGCTCATCACCACTGAAAAAGTACTAGTTTCTTCTGCTACTCCACATTATGCAAACATATTTGAGAGAAACTGAAAAACCCTTATTTAGTATTCCAATCCCTTTCTTCTTCTTTTTTCCTCTCTTAATTAACCCTGAAATTTTCTTTCCTGTGTGAGACTGTGCTCTTGCAATGAACTAGGTAAATTTATCTTTTTCTTTAAAACCTAAATGAAAAAGCAAGGGCTAAGAATGTAGCAAAGTTAGTAGAATGACTGGCACAAAGCTCTCAGGTCAGCACAGATAGCACAAGGTGGTGATCTGTAGCTACACAATCAGTTCAAAGCCAGTGTGAAATAAAGGAGACTATCTCCTTTAAATAAATAAATAAATAAATAAATAAATAAATAAGGCAGACTTCATTCTTTCATTTTGCTTTGCAAATTTATACTTCTAGATCTGAGGAATGTGCTACTTGAACTTCCATGACTAAAGATCTGAAAGATTACTGCTGGAAACAAGTGTATCATCCCATCATCCCAGCCTGGTGCAGAAAAAAATGGAAAACAGACTGAAAATCTATTAACTATTAGAATTATTCGGACTCACTAAATGAAATTTATAAACACTTACTGTTCGAGCCAGATTCTGGCACATTGCACTGAAGGCCAAGAGCTGTAATTTAATCTCTGTGTCCCATTTTCGACAATTTTGAATATGTTCATGACTTCCAAGGCAATGATTACTGTTAAGATACATGAATTATCCACCAGTATTATTCTATTCAAATCACAAGTTATAGACATAAAAGTAAAATACAAGTTGTATCTGTATCAGAAATTGAAGAAAATGGTGAAACACTGTTTTTAAATTAACTATACACATTTAAACAGGAATTTTTCTATATGAGTCAGTAAATATGAAAGAAGATAAAGAGGCAAATAAGAATATAATGCCCCAATCTTTAAAACAATTGGACTAATTGTAAGCTCTAACAAATTACTGAAGTTCATACAATGATTACTGCAGGCAAATAAAAGTCAGTAACATACTGACTCCTGTATATATAGTAGCTACATGCCACAAAGGAGAATAGAGTCTAGAAATGATGTGATTACTGGCCTTTTAGAAGAAAGCATTTTATTCTGCTTTTAACCAATCGACTACAACTTTTCACATATAAGGCTATTAAACTTAAGAGAATATCATGTTTTTCTTACTTCTAAAATCCCACCATTATCTTAGATACAGCATATCTCAACACAAGTTTCAACAATAGACAAAATATATTCTTATATTTATAAATATATAAAAAATATAAATGAATGAATGAATTTAGGGACAGTGTATTACTCTGTAGCTCTGGCTAACCTGTAATTCAATATGCAGACCAGGCTAGCCTCAAGCTCACAGACATCAATTGCCTCTGCCTTCTAAGTCCTGGGATTAAAAGCACGAGCACCATGCCTAACATCCATCCATATAATATATATATATATATATATTTTTTTTTTTTTTTTTTTTTTTTTTTTTCTGGTGATTGACAAGCACAGGCTGGGATTTGAACTCGGGAGAGACAGACAGCTGCCTCGGACTCCAGAGCACGGTGACTGCAGTGGTGCACCACTGTTGGCCAGTCCAAATATATTTTTAAATTACAAATCTAAATTGAAAAAGATTCTAATTTAAGGTATTAAAAATGAAATTTCCAAAGGTATCGCTCAGTAGTTAAATAAACTTACTTCTGTAGAACCTCCTCTTGACCACAAACTTTTAGAATGTAGCTGCCAACATCCACTTGATTCAAGTCATCATGTACCCAGCAAAGGGCTTGCATTATAATTATTTCTACAGTAGAACTCACTGAAAAAGAATTGGTTATCATTTTCATTTTGCTCACTTACCTCTAAGTATTACTTATAATCTAAGAGAATACTGTACAACAGAAATATAATATAAATTCAATTTGCAGTCACATGTATTACTTTAAATTTTCTTTCTTTGAGATAGGGTCTCACTCTGTAGCCCTGGTTGGCCTGGAACTTACTTTGTAGATCACATTGGCCTCAAACTCATTAAAGGGCTGGAGAGATGGCTCAGCAAGTTAAGAGCACTGACTGCTCAAATTCTAGCACCATATGACAATTTATAACCATCTGTAACTCTAGTTCCAAGGGATCCAATACCCTCTTCTGGCCTCCAGGGACACTAGGCATGCAAAATGAACAGCACACAGGCAAAACACTCACACATTTAAAAAAAAAAAAAAAAAGACAGGTCCATCTGCCTCTACGGCCCATCATACTCAACCACTTAAATTTTTCTAATAGCCACGAAAACAGAGAAAGAGGCTAACCTGGGAAGTAAGCAATAAGGCAAAGACTTTGTGTGTGGATGGGGGTGCATGTGCAGGCTGACTTTCTGATACTTGTTTCTGCATTCTAAGTGTTGGGGTTACAGGTGTGTACCATGATGCCTAGTTTATATGGTGCTGAGGATCAATAAAACTTATCTTATGGATGCTAGACAAGCACTCTACCAACTAATCTACATCTCCAGCTTTGCAAAACTAATTATAATAATATATTTATTTAGTTGAATATATTAAGAATATTAGTTTAGAGGCAGGAGTATCATGAGTATAATCCAGTCTGGTTACATAAGAAAACCCTATCTTAAACAATAAACTGTGTAGATATATGATTTTTCGCATTATCAGTATTTTTTAAATTACTGAAATATTTTACACTCTTATTTATATATTTTTAGACTAAGGCTCTGAATTCTAATGTATATTTTGGATCTACAGCATGTACCAATCTACATGAGCCACATTTTAAGGGCTCCACAGTCTCTATTAACTGTTAAGGCAGTGAAGACCTAACTAAAGTAAGTCACATCAATATTACAGATTCCTTCAAATACGGCAGTAGTCAGCAGTACCTAGCAAGCAGTGTCTTAAAACAAATGATAAAGAAAAAAGAATTACTACTTTAGATATTTGTATAGTAAATTTTCCAATGAAGAAAAAAAAAAAAATAGAGCAAGTAGGACAGTCTTACTCTTACAAACATAACAAAGAGAAAATTACAGTTTTCAATTTTTCTTAGATTATTTTTAAATATATGAGTGTTTTGCTGATTTTATATGTGTATTTATATTTATACACACACACACACACACACACACACACACACGCACCACGTGCCAGCAGGTCAGAAGAGAGTGTTAGAACACTTGAGACTGGAGTTGAAGCCACACTGCAAGGGCTCCAAAGCCTCCATCACTGTTAGACAGTGAGCTGCAATGTAGGTGCTGGAAACTGAACCTAGATCCTCTGTAAGAGCAACAAGTGCTCTTAACCACTGAACTGACTTTGCGACCCCAAATTAAAGTTTTTTATACCTATTTCTATACTTAAAACTTTCATGTTCAACTTTTTAAAAAAAGATTTATTTATTTATTTATTTAATATATATAATAAGCACTTTGTCCTTGAAACACCAGAAGAGGGCATCAGATCCAATTACAGATGGTTGTAAGCCACCATGTGGTTGCTGGAATTGAACTCATGACCTTTGGAAGAGCAGCCAGTGCTCTTAACCGTTGAACCATCTCTCCAGACCCCATGTTCAACTTTTATCCCACCACCCCCCAAGACAGGGTTTCCCTGTGTAGCTCTGGATGTCCTAGAACTAGCTCTACAGATCAGGCTGACTTCAAACTCACAGAGATCCACCTGACTCTGTCTCCTGAGTGCTGGGATTAAAGGTGTGTACCACTATCACCCGCTCAACCCCCATCCCAGTCATCAATCTTTTATTTTCTTGGCAGTGTGTGATACTGTAACCCAGGCTGGTCTTGAAATCATAGCAATCCTGCCTCAGTTTCTAAATGTTAGGATTATTGGCATCAGCCACCAGCTGGGCTGCCTGCTCTTAAGCTACATGAATACTACTGACTTCGAAAGCTTCTATGTACTAAAATATCTTATAAAATAGCTCTGTTTTTCAATAGATTCAAAACAAACAATTGCTTACATTTTTTTCCAGTTCTAAGGATTAAACACAGGATCTTACTCATATTAAGCAAGAACTGTACTATTGACCTATACCCTCGACCCAGTTCCAGAGATATACATTATAAATATGCACTTATAACTAATCAATATATATTTATAATACATTCTGAGCTTAGTCAAACTGATGAAATTAAGATTGATACAAATCAACATTTGCTATCAGTTTTTACTCATGCTTCATTTCAAAGCACCACCGGTTGATTCTTTTTAAAAACTTAATATTTTTACTGCATACTAAATTTAAATGACTTAAAAGGAGTAAATTTTCCTTTAGAAATTAAAGAATGACTGTTATAGTTGGCTAATATTTTCTGTATTAAATTTACATTTTTTCAAATGGATTTCCAAAAGTACAAAACCAACAAGTACTCAAATATTGGACACAATGCTAGTTACAACAATTAAAAAAAGAAAGGCTTAAATCTTAGACTAAATTACTACTTTAAGAATAGGAAACTTAGCCGGGCGGTGGTGGCGCACGCCTTTAATCCCAGCACTTGGGAGGCAGAGGCAGGCGGATTTCTGAGTTCGAGGCCAGCCTGGTCTACCGAGCGAGTTCCAGGACAGCCCGGAATACACAGAGAAACCCTGTCTCGAAAAAAAAAAAAAAAAACAAAAAAAAAAAAAAAAAAAAAAAGAATAGGAAACTTACTTCATCATTCAAATCCCACTTAAATAAAACACACTATAAATATATCCAGGACACAGTTCTAGAAAGGATATTTACCCAAGGTTGGAAGGAAAAATTAACACCAAAAGGAACTACCTTCCCTGCAGAGGAGATTAGAAGTGATCTGAAGGTTCGTGTCACTGACAGCTCTCTGTAAGAAAGTACTTTTCTTGCCATAAAAGTAGAGGAAAAGTATTATAATTAGTTTTGATAGCTAATGCTTTTGGACCTTAGCTAAAAACCAATTTATTATACTCAGAGAAAAGTCCTGCAATGACCTGGTTCCCTTAAACCAGAAAACTTCTCAAATAAATGCAGTAATTTTAAAAGGATACCTAATGACAAAAAATTTGGTTTATGAGAAGAAAGGATATATTGACATTGAAAACACTGTATTCCTAGTGAACACAAAACTTACCATCACATGTAAAAGTAACCGGTAGTTGAAAGCCTTCAATTTCAATGGAGACCTTCACACTGGCATTTTCTCCACACATGTTTCTTTGCACTGTGACTGGGCTTAACAAATAGCCTGGATTTGTGCACTGCTTGGTATATGGAAATTTGGTCTTCAATCTGTTCATGAGAAAGAAGATATTAAATATGTTTTTTAGTTTTTTTAAAGCTGCATTTGAGAGCCCTGAACAAGGCTTTACATGCTTTCAGCTACTCAGAGCAGCTCATGAGAATGGCAATGAATGAACTCCTGTTAAACTCCAAACACCAGCATGTGCCTTTTAAATGAAAGGGAAACAAGAAAAAAGAAGAGATTAACTAGTGCCAGGATATCTTTGGTAACACTGTCAACAAGATCCAGGCATTCCAGAGAGGGCCAGCATCAAATGAGGTTCTCTAGATTCTTAGATTCTCTTAGGTTCTGAGAGTCTTAGGCCGCATGGTGCAATTATATAAAGTGGTCTGTTTTAAATGAATTATTAACGATATGAAAAAAAAATGTAACTAAATTGTAAATACCTAGGAGGGATAAAAAGTTTCTGTCCTTTCAAAATATTTTTTCTAAGTGAAACTTTTTTTTTTCCTGTAAACACTGTTTGTGGTTATAAGACAAGGGGGAAAAATGGATTTTCATAGTGCTACAAGGCTTTACAGTAAGTGCTACAAGGGTACTTTAAAAGTTAGCGTCACATGCAAAGGTATTCATAGGAGCAACACACTTAGATGTAAGTCCATGAATGTAGTATGTGGCTCATCTCCAAGAATGACTGGCATTATGGCTATGAGAAGGGAGCCAATGAGATGGCTCCCTGTATCGTGTCTAACAGTGCTTGCCACCAAGCCTGAAAACCTGACTCAGTCTCTGGGACTCTTTTGGTAGAAGAAGAGAACCAATTCCTGCCTGGCATTCTCTAACCTTCACATCTTTACAAACTTTATAAACTTTATGACAACCCCGAGAAATAAACACACACACTTGCCATGGCATGTCTGCTGACACATAACTCTCACTCACTCATACATACATAAGCACACACAATGAACAAATAAACAAATGTAATAAACATTTTTAAGAAAGGGGAGATTAACACTGTCAATGCATACTGGAAATACTGTCACAGGCCCCAGTAACTGACTTTTTCCTGGAGGTTGGTAACAGGTTCCAGTCCCCTTACATAATCAGTTTTTCTTTTCCTTTTTTGCAGTACTGGGATTGAAGTTAAGGCCTCATACATGCTAGGAACCTATGCATATACACCACGCTATATATTTAGCCATCATCTGTTTTTTATGAGGCCCTAAATGGAATACATGCTGGAAATACTGTCTATGTGTTTCTATAACTAGTAAACAATTTGGGACTTTCGAGACAGCTCAGTTCTTCCAACAGACTCAGGTTCAATTCCCAGTACCCACATGGCAACCATAACTGTTTGTAATTTCAGTTCCAGAGGATCTGGCACAGATATACATACAAGCAAAACCCCAATGCACATAAAAATAAACAAATCTTTAAAAAAAAAAAGTAAATGATTCAAGGCACATATCAATAATAAAACAATTTGAGAAGACAAGAGCAAATGTAAGTCAATACAAAACCTGTAAGGCAGACTACTTGATTTTGAACTTTATTTTACTATTTGTTAGCTGCATAAACAAAGTTAAGTTACTGACATTATCTTGCTTCAGAGTAATACAACCATTTATTTCTCAGGATTGTCATAAGAATATGGAAAATAAATTATGAAGCACTTAGTGCCTAGTACATAACAAATACTGTAAATATTTTATAAAATAAATGTGGTTTCTACATTGTGATCTTAGAAGACACACACAGGATCCAATATTAAAAAGATAAAATATGGAATTGGAGAGCTAGTTCAAATAGAGATTGAAAGTGGTTAAAAGTGTATACCGTTCTTGCAGAGGACCCAAGTTTGATTCCCAACACCTAAGCCAGGTGGCTCACAATTATCTATAATTCAGCTCCTGGTGATCCAATGACTCTGGCCTTTACTGGCACCAGCATTCACATGTATATAACCACACACAAACTCTGTGTGTATGTGTGTGTGTGTGGCGCACACGCGAGCGCATTTTACAAAAAAGTTGAAATGTGATCCAAGCGATATAAGCTGAATTGATATTGGTACCGTATTACATGGGGACACTGCAAGATACTTAGTTGCTTCCAAGTTTATCCCTTCATAACACAATAAGCTTATAATTGTATAATAAGCCAATTACAAAATGGCTTATTCTTATTATTTCACTCATAATTGGCATTATCCTGTTTGTGGATTTATGAAATAACATTGGACCTTTTTAATCCCAGCACTCAGGAGGCATAGGTAGCCAGATCTCTCAGAGTTTCAGGCCAGTCTGGTCTATCAAAGGAGTGAGATCCTGTCTCCAAAAATTAAATTAAGAATAGAATTCATAAAATAGATCTATCAAATCATGCAGTTAGCAAATCTGAGAAATGACTGAGAATGGAGGATTGTCAGTTCAATGTCATCCTTGGTTCTACAGCAAATTCAAGGTGAAACTGGACTGTAGGAGACAGCACTAAACAAACAAACAAGTCAAAGATGAAATCAGTTTTGAAAAGATTTGGAATGTCTTGGAATTAAGACACTATTGTGGAGGAGAGGGTATGATCAGTCTTATTCGTATGTATGAAATTGTTGCAGTGATACTTTTTACATTCCCTAATAACAAAAAGATCATGGCATAGGTATGAAACCGGAATCATGTATAAAGAAAAGGTAGGTATGGAATATAGCTTCTCATTTTGTACTATAGAAACATAGAAGCAGCAATAACCACAGGCCTGGGCTGGAGCTCCGTGCTAGTGCCCTAGGTTCAATCTTCATTATTCCAAAACAAGCCTACTATATCAACATTCTTTTAAAAACTTTTCTTTAAACCACAACTACTAAATCTAATAAGTTTTATCAAGAAAAAGAAATAAAGAAGCAAATATAATGAAAGGCAGTATTAAGTCAAAGTAAAAGACCTTCACTAGTTCAGTTCTTTAATTTCTTTTTTTTTTTTTTTTGGTTTTTCAAGACAGGGTTTCTCTGTGTAGCCTGGGCTGTCCTGGAACTCACTCTGTAGACCAGGCTGGCCTGGAACTCAGAAATCCGCCTGCCACTGCCTCCCAAGTGCTGGGATTAAAGGCGTGCGTGCCACCACCGCCCGGCTCAGTTCTTTAATTTCAATGACAAAAACATAACAACCAAAGTCCAGGCCTAAGGCACTGAGCTGTTAAAACAGATGTACTGTAATTTCAACTGTAAGCATACACTCTAATAAACTGATGCTGATTTCACAGCTTTATCAAAATGATTACATGAATGTTTTTAGAAGACGTTTAAAAAAGTATGAACTGGGTATTACGGATGTAGCTCAGCAGCTGTGTGCATGCTTGGTTCAATCCCCTGAAAGGTGAGACATTGCATAAAATTATAAATGAGGCTCGCCTGGACTACAAAGCCAGTTTTAGTCTCAAATGGGGAGTGAGAAAGAGAGCCAAGAACCTTAGTGTTAGTGGTACAGTGCTTGTCTGGCATATGTGAGGTCCAGGGTTCAACTCTCACCATTGGGGGAAGGTCTGAGAGTATTTGTGTGTGGGGTGTGTGCTGTGTGTGTGGTGTGTACGTATGTATGTATGTATGTATGCATGCATGTATGTATGTTTTTAAAGTCCACCGAGGTTGTGAGGAAAGTGCTGGAAAAAAAGGAGTCACTTTTGAGGAAACATGCTGAGTCTCCACGTTTCCAGAACAAACAAGAAAAATTCCTAGAACATAGCTTCAGAAACCTCTAGTTCTTATTGTTCTGATAATTGCTGCAACCATACTATGTATTGCTGGATGTCTGAGAATAAGAACTCATTTTCTATTTGGTTCATCGGTTCATCTAACGTCACATATTATATAAGCTACTCTGAGCATAAATGTGTGTGTGTATACATATATATAACTATTTTTTTTACTTAAAAAAACTTATCTGAAGGGGGGTGGAGAGTTGACTCACGGTGATTAAAAGTACTTTCTGTTCTTGCAGATGACCAGGTTCAATTCCCAGCACCCATATGACAGGCAGTTTACAACTGTCTGCAACTCCAATCACAGGGGGATCCAACACCCTCTTTTGGCACAGGGCATGCACATGGCACACTTACATACATGCAGGCAAAACACTCATTACATATAAAATAATAATGTAAATTTAAATTTTTATTTACTGCTTTTAATTTATGTGGGAAAGGAGCTTATAGGTGGAGGCCAGAAAACAACCAGAAGGAATAGATTCCAGGAATCAAACTTGGGTCATCAGCCTAGGGGCAAGCACCTTTACCTACTAAGCCACCTGAGTGACCCCTATAAACTTATTATTTTCAGACACATATGTTCTACAAAATAGAGCTTACATCAGTATTTGTTTTCAGACATCCACTGAAGAGTTATGAATATAGCTGTCCTAGCCAAAGAAGGACTACTGTAATCACTTAAAGTTGGGAGGTTTGTGATAACAGCTCTACAATTCAAAAGGCAGATATAAGGAACTTAATCTTCCAACTTGCAAAGCTTAAATATAGTATTTAGTAAAAAGCAATATGAAGGAAACCATATAGCACTTGCTTGGGAAAAAAAGAAACTATGTAAGAAATATAATTAATTATTTCCATTAAGGTAAAGATTACTCCTAAATCATTAACCAAAATGGCACATATATTCAAAAATAATCTGAGGCCCCCATGGCCTGCTTAAAAAGGAGATCTTTTTACTGAAGATAGCTCTAGATTCAGAATGAGTCTCCTGGTGGTAATTGCTTTCCCTGCATGAGAGAGCAGATTTTGTCCTCTCAGCCTTGACTGCTACTTCAGTCTTGCATAACTTTCCTCTGTCTAAGAATCATTTTTCCTCTTTGCCAACAAAAGCATCAGAATATAGTCAGTTGCCATACTCCCTCTCTTAAGTTCCATTAACAACAGGAGAAAATGAAGTTAAACTACATAGAGGTTGAATGTGGTAAGAAAAGGAAAGAAAGAAAAGAGAAAGACAGGCCGGGCAGTGGTGGCATACACCTTTAATCCCAGTACTTGGGAGACAGAGACAGGCGGATTTTCGACGGTCTACAGAGTGAGTTCCAGGACAGCCAGGGCTACACAGAGAAACCCTGTCTCAAAAAACCAAAAAAAAAAAAAAAAAAAAAAAAAAAAAAAAAGAAAAAAAGCCAAAGTAGGGTCTGAAGAGAGGAGTAAATTGTAAATTTGAGCTTCATGTTGGTAGATCTATAAGACCTATAACACTTGAGAAATATAGGCAAAGGATCCAAGTTCAAGTTCATATTTCAATATATATCAGATATATTCAACATATTGACATATTCAAACATTCAATATGTTGAATGTATCTGATATATTCATATATATGAATAAACCAACTCCAAGTTTAAAAATTTTAAATAAAAAACTGAATTTAAAAATTAAAAATAATTAATTCAAAGCAGTAGCGATGGTACATATCTGTTACTCCAGCACTAGGAAAACTGAAGCAGAAGAACTATCTTGAGTTCAAGGACAGTATAGCCTATATACTATGTTTTAGCCTAGCAGGGGCTACAGAATGAGAGCTTCCCTGTTTTCTAAAACAAAATAGAGATGGTAAGAGAGTTTAGCAGGCAAATGTTTGATGCGCAAACCTGACAACTTGAGTTTGTTCCCCAGAATCCACAGAAGAATGTAACACATGCCCTAATTGATACAATCATGTAATGGAAACAAACATTTAACCAGAGGCAAAGAAGATGTGGGTCTGTACTGACAGCAGAGAAAACTTTGTTAGGGTATTTTTTTGGACTCAGTTTTTCCATCTGTAAAGAATATGGTATAAGGGCTGAAAATAAAGCTCTTACTTGGTAAAGAACCTGCCTAACATGATTGAGGCCCTGGATTCCATCCCCAGTACTGCAGAAAACTGGATGTGGTAGCTCATGACGATAATCCTAGCCCTTGGTAGAAGCAAGAACATCAAAAGTTCAAGATCATCTTCAGCTACAGAGGAATTTGAAGCCAGCCTGGGCTAAAGACCCCTCTCAAACAATAACAACAAAACAAAAAGTAATACTGTCTAATACATACAAGAGTGAGAAAATATTTAAAAGCTGTATTTTTAAATAAATGGGATAGCATTCTGAATGCTAGATAGTTTGTGAGAAAATGGGCATAGTTATGTATGCCTGTAAACCTAGAACTCAGGAGACTGAGGCAGGAAGACTGAGAGTTTGAGGCCAGCCTGGGCTACAGAGTGAAACAGTGTCTCCTAAAACAAAACACAAACACACACACACACACACACACACACACACACACACACACACACAAAATACATACATCAATGTATTTTTTTGAGAAGATGGAAGTTTGTCTAAAAACAAAACAAGACACTTTCTAGGTATATGGAAGTACATATGCAAGGCAAATCTTCACTTGTTAATAGAGGATCAGAAATCCATTCCTGGCTTCATTTTTTTCCCCTTAAATTATTTAGAAGCCTGTCAAGTAAAGATCTAGATTCATCTGTAGCTTATGGTATGTGCCAATGAACTGTTTGCTTCAAAATTTTAGCCACAGGAAGAAAATAATTTTTTTAAAAAACTTAAAAAATTTTAGGATTGGCATTAAGTAACAACTTTTGGTTTTTGTTTTGTGGGTTTTTGAGACAAGGTTTCACTATGTAGCCTTGGCTGGCCTGGAACTCAGAGATATACTGCCTCTGCCTTACTCATCTCTGAAGTTTTTTGTTTTAAAGAATCTGTAAATTTATAAAGAAAATTCCTTACTTCATAATGGATTGACAAAAAGCTGCCACCTCCTCATTCTGTACTTCAAATTCTTGTAGAAGAGAACTTCCAGTTGGCAAACTACTGGTCCCATTTGGGTCTTTCTGTAATCAAAAAAGTGGTTTCATTTTAAAAGTCAAAGATCTCCAAAATGCTACATAGTAGCACCCCACAAGCCAGTTTTATGAACCTATACAAAATTAGAGAGATAAGATGAATCATTTAAGTAAGAGAGCTTTCTATTAGCTTTAACACAGCATCTTATCAGGCAGTCCTCGGACTTTCAGTGATCCTCCTGTCTTAGCTTCACAAACATAAGGAATCATAAACATGAACTACTAAAACAGGATACTTGTACAGGATACTCAGTATTTTCCATAAAACCTGTTATATGTTAAAGTCTCTTTTAAATTGTAAGAAAAGTTTGTTCAGGATTGCTAATAAATAACTACATGCTAGGAAAGCTGAACTAGTGTAACTTCCTTGCTGTACCCTACCAATCTGAATTATCAATATTAGTATTATAGAAATAAGCACCGTACGTAACAAACAGACTTTAGTTCTCTAAACAGATCTAACTGCTGCTACTCTACATGGTTCAGAAAGTAAAATGCTGTCTCCCAAACCTGATGGTCCAAGTTTGGATCTTCAGCACCAGGGAAAAGCAATAGCACTCATTTCTGTAATCACTGAAGAAATGGGAAGGAAGATGAAAGTGGAAACTGAGAATCCTTGAGAAGTTCACAGCCACCTAGCCTGGTGTAGAGAACAGTGAAACCCTGGCTCAAAGTGGAAGGTGACACATAAAACTCTGTTAACTTCCACATGTGTACCACAGTACAAGTGGCTCACACACATGAACATACACACAAAATTATATTACATTAAAGTTAAATTTTAAAAAATGCAAATTAAGCTGGGCGGTGGTGGCGCACACCTTTAATCCCAGCACTTGGGAGGCAGAGGCAGGCGGATTTCTGAGTTCGAGGCCAGCCTGGTCTACAGAGTGAGTTCCAGGACAGCCAGGGCTACACAGAGAAACCCTGTCTCGAAAAACCTAACAAAAAAAAAATGCAAATTAAAAATTTTTTTTAAAAGAAGTGCAATAGCCACTGTCTATTCTAATCTTACTTGTCTAACCTTTCTACTGAGTTCTATGCTGCAGTTAGCTTTAATTTTATCCTGTTCATCCAAAACACAATGGGGCTTGCCCTTGCTCTGAATTTTTCTCTTTGCCTAAAACATTTTTCTCTTCATCTACCCTTATGCCATGTTAAAAAAAAAAAAAAAAAAAAAAAAGAACAAAACAAACCCTATCAAATTTTTAGGGCACAGTGAATGGCCCTATAAAGTATGATGTAACTGACATTCCCACTCTTGAAGCACTCCCCCTCTCCTCCCCCCCCCTCTCCCTCCCCCCCTCCCTCCCTCCCCTCCCCCCCCCCCCCTCTCTGTGTCTGTGTGTATGTGGTGTTTGTGCTCATGTTGAGACCAGAGGTTGGTCATTTTATTGATTATCTTGTCTTTTTTATTTATTAAAAGAAAGTGAATGAGGGTGGAAAAATGGCTCAGTGGTTAAGAATACTTGTTCTTACAGAGGACCTGCCACTCACACCAGCATCCACATGAAGGCTCTCAGCCATCTATAATTCCAGTTCCAGAGGATCTGATTTTTTTTTTTTTTTTTTTTTGCCATGGAGACATGACCAGTGCCATCAGCCAATACACAGAATGGAAAAAAAAAAAAAAATGACTGTAGGGGAAGATACTGAGTTTTCTCATAAAATTGTTTGAAATTCAAAATGTTTAGGTCACTACCCAAACATTTTCTAGAAATGCCATATTCTAAAAATTCTAAGAGACTAAAAACAGATTTAGGCATCATCTATTTATGTAATTCTCTGCAGGATCCCCTCCCTTCTCCCCCCCCGCCCCATTACACGCTCTAATTACTGATGATATCCATTATAATCATTTTAAGAGCAACACCTCAACCAAAGGGAATTTGTTAACTAACCTCCATCAATAGATGACAGCCTTTATGAAGGTAAGGGACATGCCAGGGACTATGCCTGATAGGCAGAGATAAGATCTATTCCTGCCTTCTTTCTCCCCTTCCCTCTTCAGAGAAAAAGACTGGGTATAAGGAATTACCTCATGCCTATACAAGATCAAGAAATCCTCGACCTGCAGGTAGTAAGCCAGAGGCACAAGATGAGTCTGGCAGGTTTAAAAACCCATGAAGAGCCAATGTATCATCAAGTTTGAATCTAAAGGTAAGAGGGTGATGTGCCCACATGTTTGTATGTGTGCATGAAAATCAATTTTCCAGCTTGAAAGTACTCAGACAGAATTTCCAAATTGGAGGATGTGGTGGTTTGAATAAGAATGACCTCTTTAGGATCATCTATTTGAATGCTTAGTCATCAACGGGTGGCACTAGAGATATTAGAAGGTGTGGCCTTTTTGTAATAGGAATGGCCTGGTTGAAGGAAGTGTATTACTGGGGGTGGGCTAAGGTTTCAAAATTCCCACACCAGGCCCAGCATCTTTCTTTTTTCTAGCCTGCAGATCAGAATGTAGCTCTCAGCTACTGCTCCAGTACCATGTGTGCTGCTTGCTATGCTCCTGCCATGATGATAATGGACTAAACCTCTGAACCTGTAAGCAGGCCTGCAATTAAATGATTTCTCTTTTAAGAGTTGCCTTGGTCATGGTGTCTCCTCACAGTAATAGAACACTACGACAGAAGGTTAGTCTTTGTGTCTTTAATTGGTTGGATAAAAGCAGGCAATATTCTTTACCTTGTCTACCAATTCAAGCACTTCACCAAGAAATACTCTAATGGGCATTCTCAAAATGTTTGCCCAAATGTCTGACTACTTCATGGCCTAATCAAGATAAAACAAATGGGAGAGAGAATACTCCAACTAGAAATTATATGCTACCAATTAAAACTCCCAGAACCAGGAAAGGGTTACATCTGACATTGGTCAAAGGAGCCCTGGAAGCCCACCTCCTCCCACAGACACCACAGGCTATTGGCAGTGCTATTAGTTACTTTCCACAAGCTACTGCTAAAGACACCACATACTTACATCATAGAACATGAAAAAAATGGAGCTGGTACTCAACGAGAAGTTTCAACCCTACTGACTAGTGTTCACAGTCCTAGAAGGTAATATACACACTATAAGAAGAGAAAAGTAATCATCAATTTCTCTCATCTGGAAACCCTGTAAGCTGTAATAGTAACTAGCCTGCAAGATATGCCCACTAATGCCATAGTAGTATGAATGTTAAGGGAGTAATCAATCACCTTTTTTAAAATTAGATTTAAGGCCTCTTCTGGTATGGAACCTATACCAGACAGTATAAATATGTCTTAGTATGTAAAGCTAGATAGGTCACAGGCCCTACAGGAAAACTTACCATCATTATTCTGTTAAAAAACCACAGCAATAAAACAATTTCTGATGACATTTTGCTCATAGATCTGCACACTGATTAGCCCTCCACATAGAAGCTTCTTACAGTAGATGATAATTAACACAGAGACCTACAACTGGACAATGTGCAGAGAGTAAGAGACTAAGGAGTACTTGGCCTAGATGGGATATACTTAGAACAAAAATTTATCAGTATATTCTGATTTAAAAAAAAAAAGGTTGTCTCAAGAATACTGCATGAGTTGGGCCCAGTGGCACATGCCTTTAATCTCAGCACTCCTGGCACTTTATAGAGACAGAAGCAGGTAGAGCTCTGTGAGTTTCAAGGCAATCATGGTCTATACAAAAAGATCCTGGCCAGACAGGATTACAGAGAGACCCTGCCTCAAAACAACAAAAGAATATTAAGTGGAAAGCCAGACCTAGTGGCCCACACCTATAATCTTAACACTGAGAGGTAAGACTACTGAGACTATAGCAGGGGGACTGTACAAGTCATCCCAGGATATATAATAAGGAAACCACCCAGTGCTGACTACAGAGCGAGACCTTGTCTTGGAAAAAAAATATTGTATGGGAAAGCTACATGTCAATAAAAGTTTAAAAAAAAAAAAGTTTTAAAGTTCCTGACACACTACTCAGAAATTAAATGAGATAACAGTAGTTTTGTAAATTAAAAAAAAAAAAAAAAAACCCTATAGTAAATGTATTCTAAATATACTACTCTTCAGGACTAAATGTATTGCTCCCTATACAATAAGAATATTTTGAATCTTCTGTAAAATTAATGAGGAAAAAAGGGGGAAGGTAAGAAATGGTTGAAACTGGCAGTGATACATGCTTATAATCCCAGCATTTGGTAGGTAGAAGGAAGTCAGGAGTTAAGGGCTAGCCTTAGATACACGATGAGTTCAAGGGGACATGAGACCTTGCCTCAAATAAATAAAAGAAATAAAATGAAATTGATGTTGGACATTCTGTCAATAATATATAAAGTTAGACTGTTAATACAATAAACTTTTAGAAACATCAAGTGTTTTTATAAAACCACATTGTTTTTAAAATAGAATGTTGCTATACTACATACAGTACAGGCTAACCTCAAACTCACCATATAACCTAGGCTGGCTTCAGACATTGCCTTGATCTTCTTTCTTTAGTGTTCCAAGTACTGGGATTTTAATTTATTTTAACTATTATCATTTTTATTTTAAGTATATGTATTTTTTTACCTGCATACTTAATGCCTGGTGCCTGAGGAGGCCAGAAGAGGGAATCAAATGCCCTGGAACTGGAGCGTCTTAGTTAAAAGTTTTATTGTTATGAAGAGACACCATGACCACAGCAACTCTTATAAAGGAAATTTATTTAATTTAATTGAGGCTAGTTTACAGTTTCAGAGGTTTAGTCTATTATCATCATGATGGGAAACATGATGGTGAACAGGCAAACAAATGCTGGAGAAGGAGCTGAGAGTTTACATCTTGATCCACAGGAAACAGGAGATTGTGTGCCACACTGGGCATAGCTTGAGCATGTAAGATCTCAAAACCCACCTCCATAGTGGACACACTCCTTCCAATAAGACCACATATCCTAACAGTGCCACTTCCTATGGCCAAGTATTCAAAACGTATGAGTTACAGATAATTGTCAGTCACCACTGGATGCTGGAAACCAAACCAGGTCCTCTGAAGGACAATAAATGTTCTTAACCACGGAGCCATCTCTCTAGCCTCAAATATTTTAAATGTGTGCTATCATACCCAACTTTCAAAACCACTTTTATGAATGTCATCTAATCTCACCACTAAAATTCCTGAATCTGTTCAAACTAGCTAAAATAATTGTTGACCACCACATCTGATTTAAGCTTAAAGTACCAAAACATCTTTTTAATGTTGTTCCTTTCCTGGTTTTGGTCACACATAAAAACTACACTTAAGTATTTAGATTATTATTAACCAAACAAAAGACACTAAGAGGAAACAGGAAGTAAGCCTGCTGAGTGAGAAGAAAAATATCCGTTAGAGTGGGGTTTTTAACACACAGAATTTCTAACAGGAAATGAACACATAAGTACATGCAGTAATTATAGAGAATAGGAATTTGCAATGCTGTTTCCCCACAGAAAGCATAAGCTTCAGGGAAATACTTGTAAGTAGGCAGAGACCGAGCAGTATGTGAGCACATGAAAGCCCCATTCCAGTGACTTCCAAAATTAGCCCATTATTGGTGTTCTCTTTACCAAACTTTATTATTATAGTGTGTATGTATGATGTCAGTGTGTGTGTGTGTGTCTGTGTGCGTGCACATGTGCGCACTCGAGCATATGAATGTCATTGTGCATATGTGGAGGTCAGAGGACAACACTGTGGGGTCAGTTCTCTCCTTCCATCTCTACACAGGTTCTGGGGATTGAATTCACATTGTACAAGTAAAATCAGCATGAGATTTCACACAAACTGTATGAGATCTTGGCATCTAGAAAAAGACTGGAGGCTGGAGAGATGGCTCAGCGGTTAAGAGCACTGACTGTTCTTCCAGAGATCCTGAATTCAATTCCTAGCAACCACACAATAGCTCACAACCATCTGTAATGGGATCCAATGCCCTCTTCTGGTGTGTCTGAAGACACTGACAATGCACTCACATATATAAAATAAATAAATCTTATAAGAAAAAAAAAAAAAGAAAAGAAAAGAAAAGAAAAAGATTGAGGCTAGTCTGAGCTACATATCAAGGCCCAAACTCAAAAAAAAAAAAAATTAGTAAGGGATAGGTAAGATAACTTAGAAGCCTAACCACCTGAGTTAGATACATAGGATCCATATGGAAGGAGAACAGACTCCTGCAGAAACTCATGCCACACATATGCACAAATAGTAAATTAAAATTTAAAACTTTTAAGGAACTAGGCTTGAAATGTTAATATGAAAAATAGTTTTTGTACATCAAACTTAGATTGAATGCTTCTAATAATTATGTTTGCAACCCAAGTGTCACTATTATGAAATAGCTACAGATTCCTTGTAGATAATTAGATATTAAACTTTCCTACTTGAATTTTCTTCCCTATCTGAACTTGTTTACTTTTTGGGATACTGAGCTGTAAAACTTAAGTTACCACACTAAACTCTCTATTTACAGGGAGGAAAACTGGTAGAATTTGCATGATTTTAGGATTTTTTTTTTATAAAATATAACTTTTAGCAGCAAATACTTGTCTTGATACAAATCTAGCACAAACTATTTTACCCTAACATACACAAAGGAACACTTAAAATATTTAATAGTATTTCATCGCTTTACAAGAACACCATACCTTTCCAGAGATGCTATTCTATGCATTCATTTGAAAATACACATTCAAAATACACAACCTCCTAAGGGATGCAGCTCAGTAGCACTCACAAGGCACTGTTTTCAATCCCTAGCATAAACACAACTATCACACTAACAACAACAACAACAACAACAAAACAAAAACAAAAATCCTACAAAAAAGTTAGTGTTCTCTTTTAAATGGCAACTTTCCAATTTTTTTTTTTTTTTTGGATTTTTTCGAGACAGGGTTTCTCTGTATAGTCCTGGCTGTCCTGGAACTCACTCTGTAGACCAGGCTGGCCTCGAACTCAGAAATCCGCCTGCCTCTGCCTCTGCCTCTCAAGTGCTGGGATTAAAGGCGTGCGCCACCACCGCCCAGCAACTTTCCAAATTTTAAGTATTATATAAATATATATTATATATTATGTTATTTTAAATAAAGGGGTCTCATAAATTACCTTGTATGACTATTTCATGAATGAAGAAATGTGATCAAGGCCAGGCATGGTAGTGCAAGTCTGTTAATCTCAGTCTTGGGGAAGCAGAGAGAGGAGGATCAAGTCCCAGGCCAGCCTAGCCTATATAGCAAGGTTATCCAGGACTACCTAGCAAGACTACCTCAAAAAGACCAAACCAACCAACCAGACAAATAAACAAATAAAAACCCTTCAGACCAAAATAGTGACTTTAAATATAATATTCTCTTCTTTTGGGAAAAAAAATATAATTTTGTCAACAGTTCTCAGATGCCTTAATTTGTAGATCCTGAAGACATTTCTTTTACCAGGTTTACTGGTACCCCTCTGAGAATGTGCACCAATAGTCATGTACAATAGGATGATAAACAACATAATGCATTCTCTGATAAAGCAACTTCAGCACAGATGGTGTGTTACTAGTCAAGGTATGGGTAGTGAGCACTAGCCAAGGTCAGCTCGACTTTCTAACTCATCAGCTGGCTAATTATGCTATTTGTACCTACTTGGCTTTGACCTATAGTTCTCATTAACCTGTTTCCTCACTCTTTAATCCTTCCTCAATTTAACTAATGTAAAACATAACACTGCCCCAAAGTCAGGTGTGATGGTTCACGCTAGTAATCTCAACACATGGAAAGTAGAGGAAAGAGGATAGCCAGAAGTCTGACACTTAAACTTTTTATAAGGGTTAGGGATACAAAAGGGCTAGGGAGGCAGTTCAGTGGTAGAACACTTGTCTAGCAGGTGTGAGGCTTTAGGCTCAATCCTTGTCACCAACAGGGCAAAGAAACAACAAATCCTGCTAATGTGAAGCAGCTACAATAGTTAATCCTTAAAATTTGTGACAACCAGTAGACCAGATGGCTCACAGCAACAAACCTTATATTTAGGAAACTACTTATTCTCATTATTTCTTCAGGATGCTTTCTGAGGGAATCCACACAGGAAAATATCAGGAAGGTACTGATATTTAAAACAAGCAGGAAAAGATTCACACAGGCAGACATTCTTAAATATACTCTTTTCCTCATCAAAGGCAAGACTTTGCAATTTAATCATGGGTTCAGTGGCCTTATAGAAACTATTTCCAGAGTGCTCTCGTTTGCTGTTTTCCCACACCCCTAGCTTCACAGACTCTTAAGGTGTAGGAAAACTTTCAAGTCCCCCATCAAGAGAGTTCAAGGAAGTTAGATATCATTAGGAGAATTTAGAAGAAGTTTTGAAAAACTATCTTTCCCTTCAAATTCCACATTCTTTCACCATAATCCAAATCAGAATTGAATGGCCTATGCTTTGTGCAGGGCATAATGACATACAAGCAGATCTAAAGAGCTGGCTTTCAGCACATGTTTGAGTATCTTGTGTAACAAGGAGCTTATTCCTTCCAAAACATCCTGATACCAGATCTTTGTTTCTAACAAGTAATTTCCTTTCCTTCCCCTGGACGAATAAAATATTACTATGGAAAATCTGAAATACACACAAAAGGAAAATGATGTAAAATGCCTGTATATCTGGCTTCAACAGCTATTGCCATGTGGCCAGTCTTATTTCATCCACAACTCTCCCTAATCACAACACCTCATTTGGCTTTAAAATTACATTAACTTCATTTATAAGTCATCTAAAATTTAATGTGTGCTCACACACTTCAGCCAATGTGTGTGTGGAGACCAAAGAGCAATTTGAGGAAATCTAATCTCTCTTTCCACCATGTAGGTCCTTGGCATCAGGTCGTCAAGCTTGGTGGCAAACATTCCTACATGCTGACTCTTACAAATTCATCTACCTATCTACCTATTACCTATTTACTCACCCACCTACCTTACAAAAACTAACAACTATAATTTCAGAATTATACCAAAATATTAACATAATTCTTTAACTTCTTTACAGCACAATTTTTTCACCTTGTACAAATATAGGGACATGCCACTCTGCCCCTGTGAATGTAACCGTCTCAGTAGCTTTCTTAAAAAACAAACACAAGTTCAATCTGAACATATACAACCCAAATAAAACTATGTAAATTCTTACATTCCAAGTCCCAGTCATGAACAGTATAGAACATGCCTACCAGGAACCTCAACTTATAGTAAGATAATTACTATACCTTTTTAGTAAACTATTTTTTTAGACAGGGTCTCACTGGGTAGCCATGGCTGACCTACAACTAAACTCACGACAACCAAGTTAAACTTGAACTCATAAGATTCACCTGCTTCTGCCTTCAAGGGGAGTGCCACCACGTCAGGCCTTGACTATTTCATCTTAACCAGGGGGAAATTAAATTAGGTGTAAGTTCACAAAAGCAGGATAAGTACATGATCAAACGCTCACTTTTTCTTTGATAGTGAGATGATAACTTTCTACTGCCCCAAACTGAGTGGGCTCCAGGTAGCTGCAACTACAACTACAACTACAAACAACTACAAACAGCTGACATCTCAAGCCCTGACCATACACAGAATTACTTTCAATCATGTTTAACCTATAAATATGAGACTGCTATTAAAAAGAGCATGAACTTATTAGTGCCCTACAGTACAAGGTGAAAGATCTGGGGATGACTAAACTTCTCTTCTTTCCCTCTCCTCATTTAAAAATTTTAGGTAAAACTCACAGAACATAAAAGTCACAATTGTAACCATTTAAAATTGTATATTTCTGTTACCATTTTATATTTCTGTTGTTTTCTGACATTCAAAATTTTGTGCAATCATCAACAATTTCAGAATGGTTTCCTTACTTTAAAGTGCCTTTACTGTTATGCCATTCCATATACAGCAATCTAGCCCATGTAGACACTATTCTGCTTCCTTTTTCTACACATTTGCCCCCTTTAAAAATTATTTATTCATTTAATACATGAGTGTTTTGTCTGCATGTATGTTGTACATCATGTACCTGTCTGGTACCTCTAGAAGATAGAAGAAGGCATCAGATCCCCGGGGACTGGAATTACAGACCATTGTGTATGTCACCATGTGGATGCTGGGAATTGAACCCAGGTCCTCTGGAAAAGCAGTCAGTGTTCTTAACTAGTGAGTGTTGTGGATAGCCTCAGCCTTGTATTTTGATCCTAGTTCCCAGTGGATAGCCTCAGCCTTGTACTTTGATCCTAGTTCCACCCTCCTGGGAGGAGCTGCAGAGGATGATTGAATCTGTACACAGGTGACGTCTTGTAAACCTTCTGTCCAATTAAAACCTGTAAAATAAAGGCTAGAGCCAGAGATTGGGCAGTAGAAGGGGAGGCGGAGAAAAAGGCTTAGGGGAGGAGAGAGTGAGAGGAATTCAATATAAAAGGCAGAGTAGAAGCAGACAGAGAAACAGAGGAAGAGCAGGAGGAAGCAGAAGGAAGCTGGCGGTAGAAGGAAGCCAATGATGGAGGAGCCAGAGCTAGGAGGACAAGGACGCGGCCTGGATGAACGGCAAGTTATAAGGGATCTCATAGCCGGGGATTAGAGTAGTGTAGTGGTAAATCTGCCCAATCTAGGCGTGCTATTTATACCATAATTATTGAGTTGTGTTTTCCTTTACTGGTCTCCTTTGGGTAGGAGACTTACAGCAACAAATTTGGGACTTAAATAATTTTACTACTACAAGTGAGCCATTTCTCCAGTCCTTCATTTGCCTCTTAAGAATGCTACATATAACTGGAATTATACAATACATACACAGTGGAGTTTCTGTTTGCTGTTGTTGTTAGTTCTAAAACAAGGTCTTACCCTGATTAGTCTAGCACCCACTATGTAATTCAGACTAGCATCAGAACTTGTGGCAATCATTCTGACTCAGCCTCCTAAATTCTGAGATTACAGACATGTGGCACCAGGATTTTTAAATCTAGTTTTTTTTTCTATCAGCATGTTGCTTTTGCTTGTTTGTTTTTCCTGCTGGTGGGCAATAAATCCAGAGAGCCTTGACCAAGCACTTTACCACTAAAGCTAAACCCTCAATCCCACACTCAGCATATTTTCAAGTTTTATGGATCAAATATCAGGGTTTCATTCATTTTTTTTCCTAAGAGAAAAGTATTTCATTGCATGGATATACTATATTTGTTAATCTATTCTTTAGTTCAACATTTGGGCATTTTCTACTTTGAATCTTTATGATTCAGATTTTTAATGAAAATTCAGTTTTTAAAAAGTAGACAAAAATCTTAAATAGATATTTCTCAACCTGACATGGTGACTCATTTATAATCCCAGTGCTTGGGAAGCTGAAGCAGGAGGATTGCTAACTGTTTGAGGACAGCATGAGATGTATAATGAGTTTAAAAAGTAGTGTCTCATACAAATGAACAAACAGGCCAACAAAATGATTATGTGTCTCTCTCTCCAAAACACAGAGATGATCAGTAAAAACATAAAATGGAGGGCTAGAGTATAGCTCAGTTAGCAAGAAGCTTGCTAAACTTCTATAAGGCCCTAGGTTTGATTCATAGTACCACAGAAAAACAAAAGCCATGAAAGAATAATCAACATCAACTTAAAATGGAAAATAGTAAGTGCTGGAAAGAACGCAGAGAAACCTGAACTTCTTTTTTTTTTTTTTTTTTTTTTTTTTTTTTGTTTGTTTGTTTTTCGAGACAGGGTTTCTTTTTTTTTTTTTTTTTGGTTTTTTTTTTTTTTTTTTTTCCTTTTTTTTTTTTTTCGAGACAGGGTTTCTCTGTATAGCCCTGGCTGTCCTGGAACTCACTCTGTAGACCAGGCTGGCCTCGAACTCAGAAATCCGCCTGCCTCTGCCTCCAAGTGCTGGGATTAAAGGCGTGCGCCACCACCGCCCGGCTAAACCTGAACTTTCATATATTACTGGTAGGAATGCAGTCAGAAAAATTATGGAAAATAGTATACATAGCTGGGTATACCTGTGCCTGACTGAAACACAAATCCTTCGGAGGCTGAGGGAAGGAAGAGCATGAATTCAAGGCCAGCCTGGGCGGCTACATAGTGAGAGAAACTCTATAACCAAAAACAAACTATACACAAAATTACCACATGATCCACTCAGGTATAATGCCCCCCAACCCCTCCCTCTCTCTCTGAGGCAGACACTATGTAGCCCTTAGTGGACCTGGAAACTGCTACACAAAGCAGGATAGCCTCAAACTCTACTTAGCCTGTCTCTACTTCCTAAATGCTGGGATTAAAGGAGTGAACTTCCTAAAGGTGGGATTAAAGATTTTCTTTTTTAATCCTTGAACATTTCCAAGATCTACAGATATAAAAGCAAAATTTTTAAAATGGAATGTTTGAAAAGAAAAACATATTTGCAGTTACCCCTTAACTGACAATGTCTTAAACCTGTAACCCCAGTACATTGGCAGGCTCTAGTGGGTTGGCTGTTCCAAGCTTCAGGGCAGTTAGTTCAAAGGAGCTGGTAATGACCAGGGTCAGTTCCCAGCACCCACATGGTGGTTCACAACTGATACCTTCTTTTGACCTCACATGTATTGCACATATGTGGGGCACAGACATACAAGGAGGCAAAACATCCATACACGTAAAATAAATCTTAAAAAAATTCCTAATTAAAAAAAGAACTCAAAGAATTAAAAAAGCTCATATAAACTAATGATCACCTTTACACTACAATTTCATTCTTCTTTTATCAATACATGTATTTAAGCAGAAGCAGTTTAAGAGCTCTTTTCCTATCTCTTTGAAGTTATGTTTTTCTTTGTCTTTCATGATGATTTAACAACAAAAGAAAATGTTTGGAATTTGTATAATGAATTCCTTGCTTACCTTGAAAATAAAAGAGAAGAAAAAGAAAGGTTCACATATAATATACAGAGACCAAGAATATCTTCAACTCACTTCAGTGATGACAAGTCTTCAACTAGGCTGGTCTTGCTTGTTTGTATTTTGTGTTTTGAGACAAAGTTTCTCTAGGTAGCCCTGGCTACATAGTCACTATGTCAAATAGGCTGGCCTCAAACTCACAGTGATTCACCAGCCTCTGCATTCTAAATTCTGGCATTAGAGGTAAGTGCTACCAGACTGGCCTAACTAGGTTTTTATAGTCTTACAAAAAACGAAGCAAATTTTCAGTTGGCCTAATCTTTAATCTTTTGCCACACAACAAAAGAACCAAAGCAGCCTTGGAAGCAAAGAAAAGCAAAATTTAAAAGACCATTATTTTTTTCCTAACAAATGATTCACACAAATATGCACTCTGTTTCAATATTGAATTTAAGAAGTTAGCAAGGAGAGACTATACCTGAGATACTTGGCCCTGGGCTTTTGTAAGTTGAGCTGTTCGAATGATTAAAGACTGGCTTCTTGTTACAGTTGCCCCAGAAAGGGATTTTCCATTCACCTTTCTTTCTAAGTGACAACTTGTTGGAGATTTCTCTTCAAGAAGAACAGCATCCCAAGGATCCTCTGCTAGCAAGACTGGATTTTTCTTCTCTTCTTCATGTTCTAACACCTCCACAAAGTCTACCTTAGGCTTACTCAGAGGATCCAAGTCTAACCAATCAAATTTATTGATGTCTTCAGACTTTGGAGATATCTGTAGATTGCAGACTGAAGTTTTCGAGTTTGCTATCTCGAGATCAGTCCTTGCTTTCCCATTTTTTAAAAATTCAGAGGTACTTGCTATTTTGTCAAATAGTTTTGCCATGTCAGGACTGACTAGTGGCCGATAGACTGGTAAACTTCCCTGTGGATGAAATGGTGTGGCAGGTGTCAAAGGATATGAAAAATATGGAGACTGTCCTGGAAGTCTTAAATATATAGACTCTGTAGATGGAAAGGTGGGCATCCTTGGGCTGAAGCCATTCTGGAATGTGGCCTGTTTGCTGTATACTGAAGGATAAATAGAAGGTAATGTGTATGTGGAAGGCCCGCAGAATCCAGGGGTCCACTGGCCTCTTTGAACAGTAGGTCTAAGACACAGCTGTGCTGAAAATGAAGGGCTCAGAACAGGAGTAACTGGCAATGCAGGGGTTTTTCTAGTTTCAAAATTGTCGTCCAGCAATATCTTCTCAAGTTCAGCTTGGGTGAGCTTTTCTACATCAATATCTACTGCTCTTTTTTGGGAATCCGACTCAGGAAACACCATGAGATCATAATCCTGTTTGTTAAAACCTTGTGTTATGTGTCTAGCGCTGCTAGACAGCTCAAAGCCTCTTGGATTGTCAGTCATTTGTCTATCCTTCTGCAGTTTTGCTAAGGCTTCTGCTTCCATCTGTAATGCTTCTGCTTTGTCTACATCTTTGGTTCTTACTGGTTCTGGATGTGAAGATGAACATTGTTTAAATTCACTGTTGTTGGAAATCTGAGCCATGTCCACAAAAGAGACCAAACCCTTAATCTTTTTTCTTGTAGCTTCCAAAATACCAGGACCTATACATAAAAATAAGCATAAAACTCAGTTAGATTTTCTTTTTTTTGGTATTTTAATTTTTTTTTTTTTTTTTTTTCCAAGACAGGGTTTCTCTGTGTAGTCCTGGCCGTCCTGGAACTCACTCTGTAGACCAGGCTGGCCTCAAACTCAGGAATCCACCTGACTCTGCCTCCCAAGTGCTGGGATTAAAGGTATGAGCCACCATTGCCCAGCTCAGTTAAGATTTTCTAAACACATATTTGTTTAAACTTATTCCTGCTGGGTGTGGTAATAAAAATCTATAATAGTCCCAGCACTTAAGAGGAAGAGGCAGGCAGATCTCTTTTGAGTTTGTGACCAGCATGGTCTATTATAGTGAGTTCCAGGTAAGTCACTACTACTTAGTAGTAGTCTGTCTCAAAACACAAGCAAGTAAATTTTCTGAAGCTAACTTACAAGAAATACATACTAAATAAAAAACAATGAAAGGTTTCATGAAATCCTAACTTAAGAACTCACAACACGTTATCCACTTTTGGGTTCAGAAGATGCCGAACCAACGCATTTACTTTATCCCATTTCCTGAGTTATCAAAATACTTGACACAGTAAATGAAGCTAAAGAGGTGTCATGTCCACTTTCAAAATGGCTGCCATTTCCTAGTGGCACTCTAGCTTTATTCCTGGCATGAAATTAAGTAAGTACCATTCACTTATTTCCAAGGCAAGGCTTATGATTATGCAACTAAAAAGTCAAAATAGTAATTATCTTGTTATTTGTTAAACTGCTCAAGAGCAAACTTTATCAGTCAATAACAACTGTTACTTGATTAAAATCTATTGAAAAACTTATTGAATCCTTTGTTATACTCCAGAAATGTTAAAAATGTACAAAGTAGTATAGCTTAGAATAATAGGGCAAGCATTAGAATTATAAAGAGCTATAATATTCCAATCAACAATTTTACCATAACTCAATTTATCATACAGTTTTGATTACACTTCAATTTATATGCAGTTAAAAATCACAGCAGTTCGTCTGGTGGAGTCTCAGTTGTGCATTGGTGTCTGGAATATTTTCAGTTATATCTGGTCCCGTGTTTCTAGTAGAACCATTTCGTAAGAAAGCCAGTCTTTGGTCCTTGCCCTGTCAGAACTGTGATGTCTGTGGTCATGGCAGTCCATTTCCTAACAGTTGTGATAATACGCTGTGAAAGATGAAAGTTTTGAGTGTGTTCTGTGTGTGGCATAAAATTGTGACTTGGTGGAACAGGATTCTGAGCGTTTGATTGTTATGAGAGGTCTTAGGGAAACTTGCCAAGTGTGAGGCTGGAACATCACTGGAATAAATTCAAAGAAAAAATGTGTAACTCTTCATTTGTGAACGTGAACACAACGTGACTCTTCAGAGTTTGGGTACGTGAACACAATATATGGCTCTTTTGGGGTACGTGTGATAAGAATTGGAATGTCTCTGTACTCTGCTCCAATAAAATCTGTTGTGAAAGAGTAAAAAAGGGCCGGGCGGTGGTGGCGCACGCCTTTAGTCCCAGCACTTGGAGGCAGGCAGAGGCAGGCGGATTTCTGAGTTCCAGGCCAGCCTGGTCTACAGAGTGAGTTCCAGGACAGCCAGGACCAGAGAAACCCTGTCTCGAAAAACAAAAAAAAAAAAAAGAAAGAGTAAAAAAAAAAAAAAATAAATAAAATCACTATAAAACTTATCTTTAAATATGTTTCCATAAAAAAAAAAAAATGACAGCTTAAAACCTTTTCTACACAGTAAGTAGAAATATGCCTCTGAGAAAATGATTCTATTTTTTTGTTTGTTTTTTTTTTTTCTTTTGGTTTTTTTTTTGTTGAGAGAAAAATCATTCTAAATGGAGTTAGAAGAATCAGGAATTCTACATCATCCTCAACTACGCTGCCAGTTCAAGGCCAACCCTGATTCTTGCTTGTGCTCTTTTATTTCTGTTTTTTGGTCTTGTTCAACCCTGATGTGATAATTTTTGTTTTATTTTATATTTTATGTTGCTATATTTTTATTATTTTCCTTAGAAGTCTGTTTGTTTTCTTTTTTAAAAGGATTTATTTATTTTATGTATACAAGTATACACCAGATCAGATCCCATTACAGGTGGTTATGAGCCACCAAGTGGTTGCTGGAACTGAATTCAGAATCTCTGGAAGAGCAGCCATTGCTCTTAACTGCTGAGCTATCTCTCCAGCCTATTTATTTCCTTATTGAAAAACAGAAAGAAAATGAACGAGATGGGAGGGGAGGTAGGAGGCACTAGAAGGAATAGAGGGAGGGAAATTGTAATCAGGATACATTATTAAGAAAAAAAAGCCACCTATTTTTCAATAAAAGGAAAACAAAAACCATGAGACCCTGTCAAAAAAGACAGGGGGAGGAGCTAGAGTAATGGCTTAGTAGTGGCTGTTCTTCTCCAGGACCCATGTTCAATTCCTAGCACCAACACAAAAGCCTCATAACTGTAACTCTAGTTCCAGGGAATCCAATGCTCATTTCTGGCACTCTGATAATAACAACAGATACTAGGTGGTATGCATGCATGTATGCAAAACACTGATTCACATTTAATAAAATTTTAAATTCTTGTTATCATTTTTTTCTGTATGAGTGTTTTTCCTGCATGTGTATCTGTGGATCACATGCATGTCTGGTGCCCATGGAGGTTACCAAAAAACATTGGTTCCTCTGGAATTGGAGTTACAGATGGCTGTGAGCTGCCATGCAGGTGCTGGGAATGGAATCCAGGTCCTTTTCAAGAACAAGTGCTTTTAAAACACTGAACCATCTCAATAGCCCCGAAAGAATTGTTTTGTTTTTCTTTTAATTAAAAAGAAAGGAGTTACATGATCTTTTACAAGTAAAAATGTTTCAAAGTGCCTCATTTTATAGATAAAAAATTAAGTTGTATTAAAGAACTAATGCAATAATTAATATTTATCACTAACTTTCATGGTAACCCCTTGCTGATCACAAAGGCCATAGCTACTTTAAAATTCTCTAAAAGAGGGCAATTAAACTAGTCAATCAATCTTTTGAACACCAATTGCATTCCCTAAAACAAAGGAATTCATTTAAAAGTTCCTTGCTCCTTCTGTGGTAGACATTCATTTACAATTTAAATTTAAACCTCAGGAAAAATAAAACAAGTCAGTCTTGTTACTCATCTAAATGCTTTCTGATCTTAACAATTTAAGACAGTTAGCCAGGCCTTGTTGGCTCCCTAAAGAACACCAGAGAATGAGGTCTCAGGGAGCTCCAGGGGTGCCATGCCTGAGTTCCCAGTCCAGCTTATACTATATAGTCAGACTCCATCAAACAAAAACAACAACAAAAAAAAAAAAAACCAAGAAATCGGACCAGTGAATAAAGGCACCTACAACAAAACCTGACAAGCTGAGTTAAGTTCTCAGCACCTACATGGTTGAAAGAGAAAGCCAATTCTAAGAGGTTGTCTTCTAAACTCTGTCACATACACAATTTAAAAGACTTAAAGTCACAAGATACTAAGGAAATGAAGAAGCAATGATTGTAGTTCAATAGACACAATTCTTTTCACTGTCAGTCACTATCATGGCTTACATACACGATCCTTGAAAGGGCCTGTCCTAGTTGGCTCTGTTCTACTGCTTTACTGCCTACATCCCCACTTGGCTGAAGGTGACATTTGACAGTGTCAGGAGCATATTTACAAAATGGCCAAGAAAGGCCTGATGCTTTCAGAAATCGGTGTGTTCCTGAAGGACTCATGGTATGGCATAGGTCTAGCTTTGTAGGCAGCCAGCAATACTTGCCTCTGATCTTCTTGAGGATCAGAAGTGATGAGGATGCTAATTTCACCTGTGATAAATGAATTTCATTGGCTCCTTATTATAAAACTAAGCAGGTTCTCTTCATTTGAAAGTATGAGTCATCCATAGCTTTAGTTGCATAAATCTTAAATACTCAGGCAATAAAATCATTAAAAAAAAAAAAAAACTAGACACTATTCTAATATGACAATGATACAGAACCAATTATAGCACTATTAGAAATAAAATTATGAAGCTGGGAAGACAGCTCAGTCAGTAAAGTGCTTGCCATGAGGGCCTAAGTTTGATCCCAAGCATACACATAAAAACCCACACATGACTGTACAAGTTTGTTAATCTCAGGATTGGGGAGGTGGTTACAGGTAGATGGATCCGTGGTGCTCGATGGTCAGCTAGCCTAGCCTACTCAGTTAACTTCCAGTGAGTGATTATGTCTCAAACAAAAGATGGACAGCACCTGAGGAAGGACATCCAAGGTTGACTTCTGTCCTACATACCACACACACACACACACACACACACACACACACACACACACACACATACACACACTCACCACACCACATGACTGTGGAAACTATAATTACTAACAGTTAATAAAAATCATGGTAATCATAGAAATCATATTTCTATCTATGTAGAGCTAGAGATACATAGATGCTGTCATACTATACATAAATAATTTAATCCTTACAAATTTTACAATGTCCTATTGCTACTATCGCTGGCTCACAAATGAAGAAACACAGAACAGTTATATAATATGCCTAAATTTGGAGCAGATAGGGGCTGGAAAAATGGCTCAGCAGTTAAGAGCATTTGCTCTTTCAAAAGACCTGGGTTTGGTTCCCAGAAATAAAATGGTGATTCCAACCATCTATATCTCCATTCCCAGGGGATGCAATACCTTCTTCTGATCTCCAAGGCACCAGGCACACAAATGGTATGCATACATACATGTTGACAAAGCTTAATACTTATAAAATAAATAAATCTAAAAAGTAAAATAAAAATAAACTTTAACAAGCAGCAAGTGTGGAATATTATCCAAATATTACCTACATGATACACTCTTAAATTACCTGGAACCAGTATAGGCTTAAATTACCATAACTTATCTATCCATCATAAACATCAAATTTCTTCCTCAATCTTGAACTACTTTTTTCCCTATAGTGATAAATTTTGCTTCAATCCCATCACGAGGCAGTTAACACTGCTATGTAGTCAAAACATACACAATCTGTCAGTTAATTTACTAGTAACAAATGACTGGCACATTTATAATTTCACCGACGACAAGAATTCTTTCTTCTACAATCAAAATTTTAATAACAAAAACAAAAATTGGAAAAGAAAAATCAGGGAAAAAGAACCTTTTATTAACAATTCACCCTTTACTTAAAAAATCAAGATGGTTGGGTTTAGAATAAATAGGGAGAGGCAATTATCTTGAACACTAGAAGGAATATGGCAAAGAAAACTAAAAATAGTTGTTCCATCTCTGTTAAAGATGGAAATGCCAGTAGATGAAAGAGCATATTCTATCTCTAATTCGTGGGAAGGAGGAATTCATCTAAAAGGAGAAACCAAGTACTATGGCATTAAGCACTAATTATCACAAAGATAAAATGGAAGACAGGATTTAAATGGAAAATTTAAAATGTCAACAATTTTATTAATAAAAACAAATAGATAAAATAATTTTAACAACATTTTTTTTCCTACTATATCCAAATTATCACATCACAGAATATTTTCTTCTTTTAGTACTGAGTCTTTGGAATTTGATGTTTATTTTACACTTATCACAAGAGACTAGTTAGCCTTTGTTTTAGGTTCTTTGATACAGAGTTTCATGTAGCAGAGCCCACATTATCTATATGTAGCTAAGGATAAACTTTAATCCTCCTGCCTCTCTCTCCAGGTGCTGAGATTATAGGTTAATGCTACTGGGATTACAGCCTGCATTGCCACATCCAGCAAGCTAGTCACATGTGTGCCATAGTCCAGAGTCATAATTTAGAAGAAAAAGTTTAGCAGGGGAAAAAAGGGCAAACAAGCATTATACCTTCTGCACAGTAACAAGATGTATGATAAAACAGTTCCGAACAGCCATCTCTTTCCTTAAGGCAGAAAAGCAATTCATATGCTTGCTTTTTGGGAAGAAAACAGATTTCTTTTTATTTAAGTCTATAGATAATCTATAGCCTTTACATAAAAGCTACCTTATCTTCTTAAACTTATGTAATTTTTATTTTTTGCAACACAAGAAATCAAACTAGCCTGACGGTAGTGCACACCTTTGGTCCTAGTGCTCAAGAGGCAAAGGCGGGCACATCTCTGTGAGTTTGAGGCTAGCCTGGTCTACATAGTAAGTTCCAGCACAGTCAAGACTACACAGAGAAGCCCTGTCTCAAAAAACCCAAAACAATAGCAACAAAACGAAAGGAAGGAAGGAAGGAAGGAAGGAAGGAAGGAAGGAAGGAAGAAAGGAAGGAAAAAAGGAAGGAAAAAAGGAAGGAAGGAGGGAAACAAATCAAACCAAAGATCTCTGAGGCAACTACTCTACCCCAGTCATCTTCTTAACTTTTGTATGCTATGTAACTTTTTAAAAAGTATGTAACTTCCAATTATCAATATTCTAGAATTATAAACTTAACATTCTGTAAACAATGCATTTATGGAGCCAGAGAGATGGCTTAGGGGGCAAGAGTGCTTGCTCAGTAAGAGGATCTGAGTTCAAATCTCCAACATCCACATAAAAAGTGATCATAGAGCCCGGTGTAGTGGCGCACACCTTTAGTCCCAACACTTGAGAGTCAGAGACAGGCAGATCTCTATGAGTTCGAGGCCAGTCTGGTGGAGTTCCAGGAAAGCCAAGACTACACAGAGAAACCCTGTCACAAAAAAATCAAAACCAAAAAACCAAACCAAAACCAACACTACCAAAAACAAAAAAATAAACCCAACAACAACAAAACACCTGAGTATGGTAACATATGTCCTAAAACCAGAGCACTGGGGTGGAGACAATCAGACTCAGGAGCTTGCTAACCAGCCAACTTCACATACAAAGGATGCCAAGATTCAGGCTCAATGAAAGATCCTACCCTCAAAATAAGGTGGGAAAGTGAGAAAGGAAGGCACCTCATGACATGTTCTGGGTTCTGCATGTACTCACACCTACCAGAGAAAGTCATAATCAACAATATAGAGTGAGTATGTATGTATGTATGTATGTGGTGGCTGGAGAGATGGTTTAGCACTTAAAAGCACTAGCTTGCTCTTGCATAAGAGCTGGGTTCAATTCTCAGAACCCAAATGGCAACTTACAACTAGCTCTAATGCTAGTTCCAGGGAATCCAATGCTCTCTTCTGGTCTCTGAGGGCACCAGGAATGCAAGAAGTGTGTATGCATACATGCAGGTGAAACACCCATAGGTATAAAATTTTTAAAAATATATTTAGGTGTAAGAAAAGTCATAAAAGAAAATAAAGAGTTTATGTATAGCTACTGCACAGAGAAGGCCTCCCTAGCTTGGTTCAAAACCTATAAACCACATGAAACTTTCATGTTTGGTGTATATATATATATTTTTAAAGAGTTATTTTTGTTTATGTTCATGAATATTTGCCTACATGCATGTATGTGTACCATTTGTTCCCTGGTGCCCACAGGGGACAGAAGAGTGGTTCAGATTCCCTGGAAATGGAGTTACAGATTGTTATAAGCTGCTATATAAATACTGGGAACTGAACTAAATTTTCTGCAAGAATACTAAGTACTCTTAACCAGTCAGCCATCTCTCCAGTCTGGTACATAAACATTTTAGTACTAACATGACAAAGGGAAGCACCATGAAGTGTGTTAACTTTCCTAGATATATACTATGTACCCTGCACTCAGCTCAATGATGAAAATCGAAATAAAAAAGCTTAACTACACTGTGCAGTGGTGGCACAAGCCTTTAATGCTAGCACTAGGGAGGCAGAAACAGGCAAATCTCTGAGTTTGAGGCCAGCCTGGTCTATAGAGTGAGTTCCAGGACAGCCAGGGCTAAGCAGAGAAACCCTGTCTCAAAAAAACCAAAAAGTTTTACTATAGAATGTCTGTGGAAAACAATAACCCAAGAAGAAAGAATTTCCTACTTACAGTATACAGCAGTAACTAATCCTCCAAGGTATAACAAGGAACCACTAGGGGGAAAATAACTGACAACACTGTAGTAAAATGAAAGGGTTTGAATAAACAAGTTGGGCAGTGGTGGCGCCGTGCCTTTAATCCCAGCACTTGGGAGGCAGAGGCAGGCGGATTTCTGAGTTCAGGCCAGCCTGGTCTACCAAGTGAGTTCCAGGACAGCCAGGGCGACACAGAGAAACCCTGTCTCGAAAAACCAAAAAAAAAAAAAAAAAAAAGAGAGAGACAATTTTTGAATAAACAGTTCACAAAAATAAAGATGTCTAATACACTTCCTCTTATTGAGATAAAAACAATTAGACTACCCCAAGCCTGTATAACAAACTATATTCCCCACCCATGAATTAGAAAGTAAGAACTAGCCGGGCAGTGGTGGCACACGCCTTTAACCCCAGCACTTGGGAGGCAGAGGCAGGCGGATTTCTGAGTTCGAGGCCAGCCTGGTCTACAAAGTGAGTTCCAGGACAGCCAGGACTACAGAGAAACCCTGTCTCGAAAAAACCAAATATGAAATTTAAAAATTTACAGTAAAATATATGATGAGATTAATAAAGATCAGAGGAGAAAAAAAACAGTAACAAAGCTACAACAGGAAACTGGTAAGCTACTGGCAATAATGATCAAGCAGAGAAAAATTAAAACTGGTGTGGCAGCACAAGCCTGCAATTCCAGCACTCAGGAGGTAGAGGAAGATGTCAAGAGTTCATGGTCATCCTCAGCTATGTATTTATTTTATTTTATGTGTATGAGTCTTTTGATTGAGTTATGTCTGTGTACTACATGGAAGCAGTACCCATGGTGGCCAGAAGAAAGCATCAAATTCCTTGGGGCTGGAATTACAAAGAGTTGTTAGCTACTATGTGGGGGCTGCAATTCAAACCACAGCATCCTCAGCTTTATAATTGAGTTCAAGACCAGTCTATTGCAAAAGCAAAAAATTAAAACAAGTACTATAAATAAAATATGTGCTTATTATGGTAGATATCTTAACTGGTGATGAGCAGAAAGGAAGTGCCTTCCTTTATTGAAGGTACCAACAACTCACACTTAATGGAAAATCTTGAAATTTTTCATATGCCAATAAACAAGAGCAGGATGCCAACTACCTACTACCTCAATTCAACATTTTAACCAGTTCTAGACAGTACAGTAAGGTAAAAAAAAAGTAGTAGCAGAATCAAATAGGAAAAGTCAAAATACTGGGTGACCATCCTTCTATTGGAAATGCTTGAGATAAGTACTATTTCAAATTTTAGAATATTTGCATATTGAGATGTACCCAAGTCTAAACAGGAATATATTTAATATACACCTTATACAGAACCAAAATATAATTATATGTATTTTTCTTCTTCTCATTATTTTATGAGACAAAATTTTGTCTTGAATCTATGGCAATCCACCTGCCTCAGCCTCCCAAAGTGTATGGTGAGCTACCATGTATCTTGATAATTCTGGGGATTTGGGAGTAGTACTAGGGATTGAATCTGAGACCTCACACGTGCTAAGCAAGCTCCCTATCCCAGCCTGGGAGCTATCTTAAATTGGACAAACTTTTAAGCTACAAATTTCTTTCTCAAGCAGATGATCATTATGTGAATGCTTTGCTTTTCAAAGCCATATGATTCCTTTTAGTTGGATAAAAATATATTATTACTGTGAAGTTCCTGTGAGAAGTATACTTCCTCTCTGCTTGGGAAGTAAAAATACTGCCTAGAGTTAGTTCAACAGAGCAAATTGGCTAGAGATTAAAAACAAAAGCTGGGCGGTGGTGGCGCACGCCTTTAGTCCCAGCACTTGGGAGGCAGAGGCAGGGCAGGCGGATTTCTGAGTTCCAGGCCAGCCTGGTCTACAGAGTGAGTTCCAGGATGGCCAGGGCTACACAGAGAAACCCTGTCTCGAAAAAAAAAAAAAAACAAACAAACAAAACAAAAACAAAAACCTAGGTGACATCTATGAAGACCTGAAGACCTAAAGACAAGAAAGCAATTGATACCACACTCAGAGAATGTAAAGAACGAAAAGAGAGGCAAGAGAGAGATCAAGAAACCCAATAATGCTTAAGTAGGAAACAAAACAGGAGAGGAATATGATAGAGAAATACAGGAATAAAATGTTCTAAGAAAATGGTCAGTATTGTCAGCGTCTATAGATGGGATAAGGACTGGAAAAAGTTCATAAAAAGCACAGACACCAGAGGGGATGGAAAAGCTCTTAGCGACTTTATGAGAAACAGATTTATTGAAATACATTCTCCTAAAAAGTTCACTTAGGGGCAGGCATAGTGGTGCATGCCTTTAATTAAAGCACTTGGGAAGCAAAGGCAGGAGGATCTCTATGAGTTGGGGGATAGCCTAGTAGTTCCAGGATAGCCAGAACTGCATGAGACCGTTTTGAAAACAAACAAAAATTCACTTAGGCCAGGCATAGTAGCACATGCTTTTGATCCCAGCACTCAGAGACAGAGTTCTGAGTTCAAGGCCAATCTGGTCTACATAATGAGTCCTTATCTCAAAAATAAATAAATAAATAAATAAATAAGTCATTAAATTAAATACACAGGGCTAGAGGGATAGTTTAGTAGTTAAAAGGATGTACTGCTCACCAGGATCAGAGTTCAGTTCCCAGAGAGAAATTATGAGATCCAATGTATCTATGTCACAACTACCTGTAAGTCCCTTAGTAATACTCATGAAGTTAACATCAAATTATTACATAGGTGATACTTCTTAAAGGAAGTAAAGGATTGTTTGTGAAGGGTTGTGTGTTTATCTTATGTATTTCAGGCTGGCCTTGAACTTCTGCCTCCACTTTCTAAGTGGGGGATTATAGTCACTTGTCACCATGCCTGACTGGAAATAAGCTATAATTTTATATATCGTATAAATAATTTAGTGTTGTCCAAAAGGAAGTCTACTTTGGCAAACCTAATAGGAATGTCATTGCTTAGTGTGTGACTGGCCGTATATAAAAACCAACTATATGATTTGGGGTAGGAAAAACTTTAGGTGATAAAGTGTAACCTTAATTCAACCCGGAGACTGAGTTCAACAATGTCAAGGGCACTCTACCAACTGTGCCTATGCAATGAAGGCATAGTTGGAAAAAAGCATGGTCCCTGAAACTCATGTGAGAATGCCTGGTTGTCAATACTCCATGTCTACTGTTACACACTGATAGTGGAGACATAGCACATTCTTACTTCACAGGGGAAAACTACAAGTTCCACGTTGGGAACATTCCTGGACTTTGCTCTACATGCTCTTTTCCTTGGCTGATTTTAATCTATCCTTTTCCTGTAATAAACCATTAACCACAGTGTAACAGCTTTCTGTACGTTCGATGTATCCTAACAGATTATCAAACCTAAGGGTGGTTTGGGGAACTCTGCCTTTCAATGTACAGTTCATGTACGACATGAGGATAGTCTTATGGGCATTATGTCTTCAGAGGTGAGATGATAATAAAGACAGTAAGGCAGATCTGAAACTCAAAAAGACAGGAAGCAGGACTGAAGAACTTTCTAGAGACAGGACAAGTTGATTAGAGAGACTGACAACTGAGTTCTATAGCATGTCAGTGTTCAGAATCCATATTTTGCTGATGAGATGTCATGGTTCTTTTTCAGTTATTTTATCTATTTATTTGCAGTTTGAGAAGATTTATGTAAGTTTTAAATACTCTAGATAATCTAAATCAGAATCCTCCTAGACTTTTATAATAAGTTTTATAAGTTAAATTACTATACTTATCATTTATACCTAGTTCATATATTATATAATCCTTGTGATAGACAATTATAAGGAACCAAACAAACTTGACAGCAGGGCATAGAGCAGTGATTCTCAACCTGTGTGTAGCAACCCCTTTGGGAGTGGGTGGAAAAACAACATTTTTACAAGGGTCCCCTAAGACCACCAGAAAATAGGTATTGATATTACAATTAATAACAGTAACAACATTACAGTTATGAAGTAGCAATGAAATAATTTTATAGTGGGAGTCACCACATGAGGAACTTATTAAAAGGTCACAGGTTAGGACGGTTGAGAACTACTGGCATAGAATACATCTATAATCTCAGCAGTGAGGAGGCTGAAAAATGAGGACTGCCATGAGTTCAAAGAGAGGAGAAAGACAGAGAGACAGAGACAGAGACAGAGAGAGAGACAGAGAGAAGACAGTCAGACAGAGAGATATCTTGGAGGAGGAATGGGACATGGCTGGCTGAGATTGAGACTGATTATGAGGTTCTATCTTAGCTGCACTTCAGCTTTGATTAGGCAGTTCACCTCTCAAGGAACCAATTTCTCAAATAAATGAAGTGGTTATGCACTGAATGGTAAGATTTACTCAAACACCAGCATCTCAACATCAAACTTGATTTGCAAATTATAATTCTTTCCTCCAAGTTTATATTAAATGTGCAGTAATATTTCTGCCTTACAGTCTAACACAATAAGTTTTTAATTTGAATCAAACTTAATTTTACTTTGTAGATCTGGTGAAATGTTTTGATAAAGATGAAGAAAAAGTTAGCTGAGGCTTCAGGTTCAATATCTAGCCACAGAAGAAAAAAGTTCACTTATTAAGATTACATATCAAACTTCCCTGCCCTCCTTCAAAGAATCCTTGAAAAATCTAACAATAAGAATGTGTAGTGTTGGAGACACTGTATTTAACAGTGTAACAGGAAGACAGAGATAAACTTTATGCACATGAATTTACACTGTTCAAAAATCCCTACTGTTCTGTAGAAAATAACAACAAAAAATGGAGGGCTTGGGATATAGGTCAATAACAGAGAGCTTTGCCAAGCATGAAAAGGGTAGTGGGTTTCTTGGCAAAGAGAGGGAAGGAAACAGACTGACCCAAGAGATAAACATGCAGATAAATGAGGGAACTAACAATGCCTTGGCATAAGGACGGTGGCAGTGGAAATGTTAGAAGTGGTTTGATTGGCCAGGCAGTGGTGGCGCATGCCTTTAATCCCAGCACTTGGGAGGCAGAGGCAAGTGGATTTCTGAGTTCGAGGCCAGCCTGGTCTACCGAGTGAGTTCCAGGACAGCCTGGGCTACACAGAGAAACCCTGTCTCGAAAAACAAAAAACAAAAAAAGAAGTGGTTTGATTTAAACAGAACATGCTGACAATAGACAGTACGTGAAACAGAAAAAGAATAATTTCGTTGGGGAGGTGGATGTTATTTTTAGTCAGTGAAAGGAAAAAATGAGGCATGAGAAAAACTGTTTCCCCTTCTTCATGATCTTAAAAGACAGGTAAAGCTGGGCATGGTGTCTTACACTTGCAGCACTCAGGAGCCAGAGGCAGGAGGATTACTATTGATTTTAAATGTCAGCTTGCTCCACCTATACAGTTCCAGGTCAGCCAGGCCTACATAGTGTAACCTTGTCTCAAAAGAAGGAAAACAAACAAAAAGACCAAAACGCAGGTAAGGCTCTCCAAAGCTCCAGTACCTGCCAGGTGAAAGCCAGTGAGATGGCTTAGTGAGTAAATTGCTTGCCAAACAAACTGTAAATAGAGGAGCATGGAAGTTCAAGAATGAAGTGAAAAGCAATTAATCTTATCTGTTTTTATTTCAGTTAATCATCATCATCATCATCATTATTATTATTATTATTATTGTGTGTGTGTGAGGTATATAGGGGTACTCATGCCATATAGCACCTTAGGAATTGGTTCTCTCCACTAGATGGGTCCCAGGGATTCAACTCAGCTGGTCAAGCTTGGTGACATTCTCCTTTACCCACTAGGCTTTCTTGCCAACCCATATTTTAAAAATTTAAAATTCAAAATGTTTTGTACAAGTATACTAATAAGGAGCTTAAGTCATGACAAAAAGCAGTGGCTATACTGTAACCTAATAAGCACTACTCTTTGTTCCACTCTCAACCCTTAAGAGCAACATTCTAAACATCCAGGACACCCAGCCACAACAACCTTCTGTGTCTAGACAGGGATCTACTATATATGAGTAGAGGAGAGCTCAAGAAAGAGAAGACCCAGTCACAGAAAGAAGCTGCTTCTGAAAGGCAACATGCTGACCACAAGTTTGCAATCTAACTTGGTTTCCCAACAGAAATTCTTGGTGGAGATAATTACTGAAACTTTGGACTACTTTTCTGGTCATTCATTTGACATGAATCATTAAATATACGTTGACATTACCAAAATTTCAACATGACAAATAACAGTAAATCTTTTGTGCTAAATGTTACAGTACATGCCTCCATTTCCAATATAACTTAAAAAAGAATTACAAAGTAAGAAACAGTAATAAACAATAAAAAACTGAGTCAAGCTGGGAATGTGGCTTAGTTGATAGGAGTGCTTACTTAGCATGCATGAAGAATATGTTTATGTAATGTATAGATACATGTGTGTGTGAATGTGTGTCTGTGTGTGTGCACGAGTGTATCCAGTCATTAAAATAAGCATCAAGGCGAGCTGGAGAGATGGCTCAGAGGTTAAGAACACATACTGTTCTTTCAGAGATCCTGAGTTCAGTTCCCAGCAACCACATGGTGGCCCACAACCATCTGTAATGGGATTTGATGTCCTCTTCTGGTGTGTCTGATGACAGCTACAGTGTATTCATATAAATAAATAAACTTTAATAAAAAATAAAATAAGCATTGATGAGCTCTAAACACTAATAAGTCCAAGCCCATGAAAAGATGCTGAGCTTGGGCGGTGGTGGCGCACGCCTTTAGTCCCAGCACTTGGGAGGCAGAGGCAGGCGGATCTCTGAGTTCGAGGCCAGCCTGGTCTACAGAGTGAGTTCCAGGACAGCCCGGGCTACACAGAGAAACCCTGTCTTGAAAAACCAAAAAAAAAAAAAAAAAGAAAAGATGCTGAGCAACATTAATCAGAAGGGAGATACAAATCTACAACCAGACACACTTCAAATCTACTTGACAATTATAATTTTTTAATGGAAAATATGTAGTGGCAAATATATGCAGAAACTCTCATATTTTGCTAGTAAGGGATGCAAAATAGTGCAGTCACTCTAAAAAACCCTTTTGTATGCTTCCTTTAAAATGTAAACATAATTATTGTTTGAGCTAGCAATTCTACTCCATTCAAAAGCACCAAAAACAGACTTAATTTACACATCAATCTGTTTAAAGGTCACTGTGGTGACCAAACTGCACCATCTTGGTATAAGCACTATTATTTACAATAGCTAATAGGTGGAAATAACCACGTATCCATCAATGCATGAATATACAAAATGTAGCATATGCACAGAACAGAGTATCATCTAGTCATAAAAGGTAGCGAATACTATAACATGATGATGATCCTTAAGGGCATTATACTAAGTGAAATAAACCAAACAAAAGGAACAAATGCAGTCTATTTCCACTCAGGAAATATCTGGAATAAGAAAATAAGGAGACAGAAAATTGAGTAATGGTTAGTAAGCAATGTAGGGGGTAGGAGCATGGATAGTTATTACTTAATGGGCAGTCTCAGGCCCTGGGTTGAAGTCCCAGTATCATGTACTCACTGGAGTCCTGAGTTACATGCTTTTAATTCTAGTTCTCAGGAGGCTGAGGCAGGAGGATCAAGAGTTCAAAGCCAGCCTGATCTACAAAACTAGACTATAACTCAAAAAACCACAATCTTTTTGAAGTAATGAAAATGTTGTCTGTTTCTTCCTTTCTCACTCCCTCCTCTTTTTGCTGACAGCATCCTTGTGTAGCTCAGATTGCCCCAGACTCACTACACTAAGTAGTAAAGGATAACCATAAACTCCTGATCTTGCCTCTTAGCTGTGGAGCACTATGACCACAGGTGTACGCCATTAAGCTTGATCACAGAACTCCACAAATGCTAGGCAATCACTCTGGCAATGGAACCACATCCCCAGTCCCACATTCTCTGTCCTAATTGCTGTTGTGCCAGTTCTGAGACTGTTATTTTCCATAATCAACAGAAGTGCTCACTTTGGGTGCAAGAATGTCTAGATAAATAGATTTATGGATTTTTTTTCTATGTAAAACATACTTCAGTAACTATGAGTAGGGCAAAAAACAAAACAAAACAAAACTGCAGTTAGTGAGGTGTATGTAGTGGTTCACACCTGTAATCCTTGCACTTACAAGGCTGGGGTCAGGAGTGCCATAAGTTTAAGGACAACTAGGTAGGCTACAGAGTGAGAACATAAATAAAAAAAAAAAAAAAAAAAAAAAAAGAAAGAAAGAAAAAAAAAAAAAAAAAAAAGGCAAGCACTGTCATGCTAAGCATTTTTCAGCACGCACAAAATCTAGTCTGAAAACTCCACGGCAGAATACTCATCTAACAAGCAAAAGGAGGAAGGAAGGAGGTCTATTCTGACAAAAGAGGGTCATTCCAAGCCAGATATGGGATACACACATGTAATTTCAGCATTCCGAGACTAAGGCAGAAGGACTGAAGGGTGTTCAAGTCTACTGTAGGTTGCCTGTGAAAATCTGTCTCCCACTCCCTCCAAAAAAAGAAAAGAAAAAAAAGTACAACACTGCATATTCCCTGGAGCTAAAAAGCACCCTTTTCCCACTTAGCACTGTAGTCTAAAACTGATTTATACATTAAACTATAAAGTGTTTGTTAAAACAGTCATAAATTCTACTATGAACATAGATAAAGTGACTTAATAAATAAACCAATACAATTACAGTTACTCACAGCACTGTGGTTTTGTTTCTAAGAATAGTTCGTCAAGAGCTCTGTCAGAGCTTATCTTGAAGGAAGAACATACATGTTTACTTACTCTCCCAAACTGAAAATAGAACATTTGAAAAAGTATTTTCCTGATTTCTAAGTAGACTGCATTTTTTGAAACAAAATCACTCTTGTGCCATTCCCTCCTCAACAGAAGGAATTACCAGCACTGATCTCCACTTGGGAGTCTCCTCTCATTCATTTTCTCTCACCTGGAAAGAAGATTGTGGTTTTGCTTTGTTTTCTAATTATATGGTGGAACTTTAATAATTTCTTAGATACATGTAGTGGCCTACAATGTAACTCTAACACTAATGAAGCTTAGACAGTAGGATTACTCTAAGTTCAAGCCCAGTATAGGCTACACGAGACCCTGTTTTGAAAGGGGAGGGAGGAAGGGAAGAAGAGAGGAAAGCAGGGAAACAGCTGTGCACACCTGTAATGCCAGTTCTTGGGAAGTAGGAGTAGGAAGATCAAAAGTTCAAGGCCACATAGCAGATTCAAGGCCAATCTGTACGCTGTGACTCTATCTCAGAAAAAATATTGTTATATGGATTATAATTGGTCTTTCCATGTTGGACTATAAACTTGCTCATTCTCTAATAAATACTCCAAAACAGTGCTACATGTTACATATGTAAGCATTCAAACACCAATTTAAAAAACACAATGAAAAGAACACTGGACCAGCACTGCAGGACCTGGGTTCAAACAGTGCCTTTCTAGACACTATGCTAAATAAGTCATAATATAATTTCGCCTCATTTTCTTCTCAAAAACAAACAAACAAACAAAAAAAAAAAAAAAACAAAAACAAAAACCAAAAATCACCAAGAATATTCACTATTTATTAGAATAAGAAGGTCTTGAGGAATAAAAGCATTATTTAAGCTATAATCAACAATCAATGCAAACATCAGGCTCTTATGTTGTTGGTCTAAGTGAGTGATTCTCGACCTTCCTAATACTGCAGCCCTAATACTGTCCCTCATGTAGTAATGACCCCCCCAACCATAAAGTTTTTCATTGCTATTTTATAATGTAATCTTGTTGTTATTATTAATAACAGTGTAAATATCTGTGTTTTCTGATGTCTCTGGTGACCTTTGTGAAAGAGGGTCAAAGTCATTCAACCCTCAAAGGAGTTGCATCCCACAACTTGAGAACCACTGGTCTAAGTTATCTATTTCTAGTGTTTGTTTCTAACAAATCTCGATGTACAACAAAAGAAGTGAAACAATATTTTTTTTTCTATACGTAACTGTTAAGCTAGGTATGGTGGTGCATGCCTGTAATCCCAGGTACTTAGGAGGCTGAGGCAGGCCAGCAAGTTAGTTCCAGGACAACCTGAATTGCATAGAAAGACTAGATCTCAATACTAAAGCCAAATACGGTGCTTCATGTCCATAATGAAGTACTTGAAGGGCTGGGGCATGAGGACTACCATGAATTCAAGGCCACTTGGGCATATATAGTGAGTTCTGGGCCAATCTGAGCTAAATTATAGTACTGCATTTCACAGTAAGACTTTCAGAAACATTACTGTTTAACAGTAAGAATGCTAATTAAATAATATTTTAATATATTTTCAAAGTTCAAAGATAAATACCTATAGCTAAGCCAACAAAAACTTTCAAATCTATTCAAAACATGTTTTAAAATTCCATTTATTGAGCTGGAGAGATGGCCAGCAGTTAAGAGCACCGATTGCTCTTCCACAGGTCCTGAGTTTGATTCCCAGCAACGACATGGTGGCTCACCACCATCTGTAATGGGATCGATGCCCTTTTCTGGTGTGTCTGAAGAGGGCAATGGTGTACTCATATACATACAATAAATAAATAAATCTTTTAAAAAAGAGAGAGAGAGCAAGAGAGTGAGAGAGAGCAAGAGACAGAGAGAGAATAAACCTTAAGAGCTCCCTTTAGGAATGTAATTTAACTTGCTTAAAAAAAAATTTAATTGTACCCAAATAGCTAAAAAGAAATCCAAGGTCAGTTATGGTGGTACCTGCCATCCTAACACTTGGTAGATAGAACACAGGAAGAGCTAGACTTCAAGGTTCTCCTCAGCTACAATCTGAGGCCAGCATAGGCTTTATGAGACCCTATCTATAAAAGCAAAAAAGAAATCCAGAAAGTAGTTCACAGTTGTATTTATTTCCCTTTTAACTGTCCAAATGTCTATGTGTACATCTTGTTCTTTTTAAATCTATCACATCAGAAAGAAAACATAGACTAGGCATGGTGGCACATGCCTTTAACTCTAGTAGCCAAGAGGTAGAAGGCAGATCTCTGAGTTTGAGGCTTCTCAACATGGCAAATTCCAGACCAGGACTACATAGTAAAATCCCAAGTGAATAATGTTCCATCAAATTAAAACAAAAATCCTAGTGCCAGGGATGGTGTCAAATACCTCTTAATAGGTTTGTTGGATAAGGAAGTGCCCAAAGATTCCCCTTCCCCCAATACAGGCTACTGCTATTGCTCTTGGTTGCTAACCAGACCTAAGTATAAGACACTATTGCTGAAGATACAAAACACTTCTGGTTCCAAGACATGAAAACATCAAGCTAGAACTGAACTGGAAACGTCCTCCTTGCTGCCTATTTTTTATGTTGGAAGGCATTGTAAAGGTTACTAGAAGAGAAATGTCATCAATACCCTTACTCTATGAATCCTATGAGCTATGATACCAATCTGGCCGAGATGTGCCCACTGGTGCAACAGTGGCATGGCTGTTGTCTTAGTTACTATTGTGATGAAACACCATGAACAAAAAAGCAAACTGGGGGGAAATGGGCTTATGCTTCCAAATCACTGTTCATCATTGAAGGAAAGCAGGACAAGAACTCAAACAGGGTAGGAACCTGGAACCCGGAGCAGATGCTCCTGAGGACACTGATTATTGGCTTGCTCTCCATAGCTTGCTCAGCCTGCTTTATTGATGTAAATTAGCCAGCACAGCTGTTATAGGGACAACCAACTGCTTCTAATAGGATTTGAGACCTACTCCATAGGAATTCACGCCTGTATTTGTACTGTAAATGGATGGACCAAGGAGAGGAACCTATTACTATTGTTTGGCTAAGTGGACAGTGTTGAACTAGCTTCTAGATATTTATATTGTAGTGCTATCCTCAGTGTAGGTCAAGGAAGCTTCTGTTTACAGTAGATGTAAGTTAATGAAGAGCTGTATGATTAGTCAATGTGTTGAAAACAACTGAGTGTTGAGGGCTCAGCCTTAAACAGGACATTAATACCACCCCTCTAAAGTTCAGGTAACACTGAGGAAGAGAGGCTGAAAGAATTTAAGAGCTAGAATATGGGAGGGAATACTGTAAAACAGTCTTCAGGGTGTGACATGGCTGCTATATCCATTACTCACAGAAGCATGGCACAAGACCTGCACAAGACTGGGCCCATTAACATTCTATCATGGATTTGGGATATGGCCCAGTAGTAGAGTGCTTGCTTAGGCCCTAGGTTCAATTCCTAGTACTGAGAAGGCGGACTGTGGCTATGTCCAGATTAAACAAATCACCAAATTCTGTAAATGCAGCACACTAAAACACCTTCAGCATTTTCCTGTCTTAAATTTGTTTTGGAAATATGATCAATTAGTAAAACAGACTAAGTTTTCTTATCAAAGCAAGATAAGTTACAATTTCATTCTGAAAGTACTGAGAATCAAACCAGGGCCTGTGTAAGGCAAGGTTTCTTAGCTATATCCCCAGCTCACAAAACTTCTGTTGTTTTGCTTTTTGTTTTTGGAGATAGTCTTCTGTAGCTCAGGCTCATCTCTACAGGTATGTTGTTAAAGCAGTTTAGGAAAGTGCTTTGCACCTCTCCTAATCTGAAGGGTTTATGTGATGCTGTAATGCAAACTCTGAGCTCTTAGAAGTCAGACTGTCTTTAGGTACAAATGTACTGAATGTGCCTAATTTATTACATTCCAAACAATATGCCAGACTTACTCCTGGGCACAGAAATGTACACAGCAATATAAAACTGAATGGAAAATTCAGACCTCTAAATAGATGCAACAAAGAAAGACTCATACACTTACACAGGTAATTACAGAAAGTTGTTTCTAAAATCCTGAAAGCAAACATGCCAACCTTTATGCTCTATAAAACTGAAAAAATTGAGATCATTAAAGTATGATGTTTGCAAATTAAACTGCAGGCAACATGTACACAAATCATAACACAATTCCTTCCTTTATTATTATTACTTTTAGAGACAGTGTCTCACTAGGTAGCCTAGGCTGGCCTTAAATTTGACCCTCCTACCATAGCTCTGCAATGCAGACAAGCACTACAATTACAGGGTACACTACCATGCCCAAGATAACAGAGGTTTTCACAAGAGAAACTGCTTTTGAATCTGAATTTAGCCAAAACTCATGGGAATTTGTAGAAGCTCTGTATTTATTCTGTACCTATGTTAAATATCACTTTGAAACTAAGTTTGAGTTAACAAATATCTCTATATCAGCTACAATGCTTTTCAGTACTCAAAACACTGAATGCCAAACATGCAGACAGCTTCAAGAACTTGAGAAAATTTCAACCAAGGCACTTCAGTGTGGTCTGTAACCTTGAATAACCAACCCCAATTAAAGCAGAGCTGTTTAACAGTTTCCTGCGGAGAATGAAGCCGAACCATCACCAAGGAGGCAAGAGTACAAAGTCTTCCCTGGAACCAGTGTTCCAGGACCTCTTCCCTAATGCTACTTCACCAAACCTCTAAGAATAGCCTTTTATTTTCTGACCTTGTGGCTTGGGATGTTCCACATTCAATAATTTTTCCCCAAAGTGTTCCACATTCAATAATTTTCCTCAAGGCAGTTTTCCTCCTGACACCTACCTGGAAAGATTTGGGGATACTTCTTTAATAAGTAATCGTGTTCAAACAGGGATGCTTCCTTCGTGTCACTCAATTTAAACACCCACTGGCTAAAATAAAAATATAATAATTAGAACTTCACCTTCTATCAGGACAACACAGGGAAAGAACTACCGAATACACGCCCCTCCTCTTTATTTCTTGTTCCTCAGTCACTCAGGAAGAGTTAAATAGTCTCACTCCAATGCCCTCGCAGAAAGACGACGCGCTAAACATACACAAATATTATTGCGTTCCCAAAGAAAGTACATTCTGGATTTTTGTTTGAAGGTAACGAGGTGAGGAGTCTTAGGAGAAGAAAAAGGACCACCCGAAGCTCCAAAACCCAAGCTGGGAGAGGAGGAGGCCATTGCAGAAGTTCAACAGCCACTCTCCAGAACAGTCGGGACCAGAGCCTGGGACCGCCGCCGCGGCTCCCTCACTGTCCCGGGGGACCGTGGAGTGGCTTCCCCTCCCCCCCGAGGGACAGAGCGGCCGGCGGCCGGCGACAAAGGGGCCTGGCGACCGCCGGGTGGGGGACGGGGCCCCGAGGAACGAAGTCAGAGAGGATGGAGCGACCAAGGGGCACGGCGGCCGCGGTCCCTCCCCTGAGTCCCTTTGCGGCCGCGCAGGGCCAGGCCTCGCTCCGCACGCACCGGCCGCCCCTCACCTCACGCCGCGGGAGCCTCGGTATCCACCGCAACTCGAGCCTTCGCGCCTTCCAAGGTCCGAGCCATGTTTTTCTCCCGCCTCAGCTGGCTCAGCCGGCAGCTGAGGAGAGCTTCGACAGACTCCGCGGCCAGCCGAGCACTGCACGTCACTTCCGATGGTACAAGCACCGCCCCCCGTACTTGGGCGCCTTGCGATTGGCTGATGCGGATGGCCTACCTGAGGCGGTGGGCGGGCCGTAGGCGGGGTCTGCAAGGCAGCAGCGGGGAGGCTGCGAGCTGGAGTGGCTGCCCGGGGGAATGGGTGTTTAGGCGCGGCCGGGGCCCTCACGGGGAAGCTGCCCCGGGACCCCTCCTGGCCCGCCTCGGGCTCCGAAGCGCCCTTTGTTCCCGGGCTCTTTCCCAGCACCGCGCGCCGCCGACCTCTGGCCTGCGGTTGCCTGGTTTGAAATCTTGGCCCCAGGCCGCCCGGAGATTAGCTTGGATTGGAAGACAGAAAAGAACAGTCAAGACGAAATCTTTCATTCCCTCCAGCATTTAGCGAGCTCTCGCGGACCTTCAGGTGCTTCGAACTTTGTAATTAGCTCGTCATGTGGGTCCTGTAAAGGGCCGGATGCGTGCGGCGTTCTCACCCTGGTGTTTGCTGACAGCCTTGCCGCGGCCAGGTGAGGAAGGTTAGCCTGATAATAACAGCGCTCGCCTAGACATCACACCCAGGCCCCATAGTAATCATACCTTTCTCATGAGCGCCGACTGGAATTGTGCTTGTAAAGAGTTTAGCGCTCTGTTATCTAATTCAAAACTGTGAAGCAGATGGGAAAATTATTCCCGTTTTACAGATTGCAAAATAGGACTGTCGGTAACTGTCAGAGAGAGGAATGGCAACGTAAACTGGCAGAGTCTACTTGAGTTTTGGAATTTAGAAGTGTATTCCAGCATTTTCCCCTTTCCTTTATTAAGGGAGGAGAGACCTCTGGTCGTTTCATTTAAATAAACACGCATGCACTTCTAAAGACTGGATGAAGTTCTACTTTAAGGAAGCAGGAGAAGGGGGTAGAGAAGGAGGGGAGGGAATAGGAGAATGTGGTATCTTTCTGTAGTCCAAGCTAAGACAGGAGATTACTAAAGCTCAGCAGTTCAGGACCTTTCTCAAAAAAGAAAAAGAAAAATCTAGCTCAGTGGTAGTGCACCTAACTAGCACGTGTAAGGGACAGGTTCAGTCTCCAGCACTAGCTAAGCAAAACAAAAAGCTATTCTAGGGAGATGTCTAGGAGCAACTTCTGGCTGTACCACCTTCCCAGCCCCTAGCTGTCCACCACCCCACCTTTCTCTGTACATTGGCACTTCCAAGCAAGCTTACACACCCCAGAAGAATGTCCCTTAGGAATCTGCTCAGCTCTACAGCATTGTTCTGCTTTATCTTCTGATCAAAGGAGGAATTTATACACTTGGCAGCTCTTCCTCAAGATTTAAAAGGGTGAGGAAAAGGAATTCTCTCGGGACTGGTTTCCTACCTTCTGCTGGAGAACAGAGTGTGCCTTTAGGAAAGAAAAGAAAACACTGAGTCTTATGGGAAGATAAATTGATCTCTCTCTCTCTCTTTCTCTCTCTCTCTTTCTCCTCTCTTTCTTCTCTCTCTCTCTCTCTCTCTCTCTCTCTCTCTCTCTCTTCTCTCTCTCTCTCTCTTTCTCTCTCTCTCATCTATTTGAGGGAGAAAGGGAAATAGATCTTCTTTTGGTTCCTGGTAGCTGATGCCTACCTTGGTTTGAGTCAAATCCTTGTTGAAATTCTGACTTTCTCATTTATTTTGGCTTTTGTATGGCCCCACTGGTAGGCTCTGATTACCTAGGAAGTGCCAGTAGATGGAAAAGGTAAAGTCTTAGGTAGCTTCAAAAAACAAAACAAAACAAACAAACAAACAAAAAACAGTATTGCAAACTGCTAGGTGTCAAGAAGCTGAAGCCCTTTCTTAGCATTCCTCCTCCGTCTGGCAGTGGTACCTATTGATGGTTGTTAAACAATGTGAACAGACTTGTGAAAGAAAGTGCACACCATGCTGCAGTCAGTTGAAACATTAGCTAACAGCTACTTCCTCTCACTGTCTTCAGTTTTAAGACTTGAAAGTAAAAAGAAAAAAGAATTGAGGGGTTGCATTACATTTTAAACTGCTCCAACTTTAACTTCCCACAGAAAACTTCATGGCACAGCCAATACCCCCAAACTTCTTCCAGTACCAAGTGAGAAATTGGTATCCTTTCTCTTTTACCATATATGAAAAGAATGGCTGACATTTATTGAGCATTTCCTGAAACCAGACCCTGTTCTTCATGCTTTGTATTACCTTACTGAATCTCACCCACAGCCTGAATAAAAAGGGCTGTTATGTCCTTGATTTATAGTTGAGCACTTTGAGGACCAGAGAGCAATTGCCAAAAGCCACACAGCTATTAAATAATAGAGTCCAAACCCAGATCTTACCACATAACCCAACGTCTTTAACCCTCTCACTGCCCTTAAATTTTAACCAGAGAGCTTTAAAACGCCATCAATAGCTAGGCATGGTTGTACACACCTGGAAGTCCAGCACTCAGCAGACAGAGGCAAATAGATCACCAAGTTGGAAGCCCCCTTGTATGTATATCGAGTTTCTGAGCAGCACAGTGACCCACACCTGTAATCCAAGCACTTGGGAAGTAGAGGCTAGAGGACAGAGTTGAATAACTAGGCCACACAGTGAGACTCTTGTCTCCAAAAATAGAGAGATGTACCTCAGTGGCATATCACTTGCCTCCTATGTATAAGACTTTGGGTTCTAGTCCTAGCTCTAGACTCCATAGAAATCATCAACTATGGCAAATAACAGTGACACAGATAAGTGACACTCAGAATAGTGAATTTGTAAACAATAAAAGGATATGAAGTTTGTGAAAGGAATAAATGTTTGCTTTAATCCAAAAAGGGGAGTGGATATTGAGGGAGCATAAGCTGAACCCTGACCTTCTGTGGAGTGTCAACCACAGCTCTATGCCAAGGATACAGTAGGCAACAAGACTGTACCTCTGTCCTCTGAGTTTGGAGTACATAGGAGACAAGCACTAAATACCCAATTAAGTGATCATTTACTGTCAATTGTGATAAGCAGCATAAAGGAAAATTACAGTGTTCTTTGATGTAGAATGGAAAGCAGGAAGGTCTTCTCTAGGAAATGTCATTGAGCTGAGTAGAAATTAAGGAGATTGGACATGCTGGCACACATCTGCAATCCTAGCCCTCAGAAGACACAAGCAGGAGAATTAGAAGTTCCATGTCAGCCTTGGCTATTTGTCAAGACCAACCTGGGTTACATGATACATGACCTCATATTTTTGGTAGTGAGCCTGGCCTTTTAACAGCTGGGTCATCTCTCCAGCCTAAGGCCCTTCTCAAAAGGTGTGAAGGAAGAGAAAGAAATGGAAGGACAAAGAGAAATCTACACAGAGGGAACTGTGTGCAAAGAGACAGAGGGAGCAAGGATCAGTAGAGGAACTGAAAGGCCAATGTCGTTGTTACAGTGGGAATGAGAGGGAAGTGACTCTTGTTTCTGTAATGAGTCAAACAAGCATCTCATGCTGGGGCTTAGTGTTAAAATTTTAGGTCTTGGGGCTGGAGAGATGGCTCAATGGTTAAGAACACTGACTGCTCTTCCAGAGGTCCTGAGTTCAATTCCCAGCAACCACATGGTGGCTCACAACCATCTGTAATGGGATTGGATGCCCTCTTCTGGTGTGTCTGAAAACAGCGACAGTGTACTTATATACATTAAATAAATCTTTAAAAAAAAAATAGGTCTTGCTAAATGATAGTGTACACCTGTAATCTCAGCACCTGGGAAGTAGAGGCTGAAGGCTCAAAAGTATAAGGCCAGCCTGGGTCACGTAAGACTTTGTTTCAAAAGCAAAACAATCCCCTCCCCCACACTCCATCATCCCCCTGCCAAACAATTTGGAGACTGGAGAGATGACTCAGTGGTTAAGAGTATGCAATACTCTTCTAGAGGACTTGAGGTCAGTTCTCAGTACCCATGTCAGACTGCTCACAATTGCCTGTAACTCAAGGAGGTCTGATACCTTTGGCCTCTTTGTGTGTCCACAGATTTAGCACAGACTCATGCAGAAGCACCATATAATTTACAACTTTTTAAAATGAAATGAAATTTTTAAAAAATTAGTTGGTTGTGGTGGCTCATGCCTTTGATCTCAACACTAGGTTTCTTAGTTAGGGGTTCTATTGCTGTGAAGAGACACCATGACCACGTCAACTCTTATAAAGGAAAACATTTCATTAGGGCTGACTTACAGTTTTAAAGGTTTAGTCCATTATCATCATGGTGGTAAGCATGGCAGCAGCATGCAGGCAGACATGGTGCTAGAGAAAGAACTGAGAGTTCTACATCCTCATCTGCAGGCAGCAGCAGGAGACTGTGTACCACACTGAGCATAGCTTGAGAATATAACAAAGCTTGCCCCTATAGTAATATATTTCCTCTAACAAGGCCACACCTCCTAATAGTGTCACTCCCTATAGGCCAAGCATTCAAACACATGAGTCTATGGGAGCCATACCTATTCAAACCAACATAAGACCCTACGGATTTCAAGCTCTCAAATGGTCAAGGTTGTACTTTTTTGAAGATTCCACAGAGTGGAAGGAAAATGCCATAGATGAGGCTGGAGAGGATTCAAGTAGCCTAATTTAGAAATTAGAATAATATCTGCCTTGGACTTTGTTAAGACACAGTAAATACTATGCTGACTAGACCAGGGTTCCTGTTTTAGGAGACAGTCCAGCTGGAGAGAGTGACTTACATAGCATGGGATGATCATTCACAGAGGTTTGTCCAAATAACTCTGGAAGCTCAAGAGAGATACACAGGGAAGATGGAAGTTTGTTAGTTATCTGTGGCCTCCACGCTTACTGATACCCTAACTAAGCAACTTAAAGGAACATGCGTTTCATATTAATATTTACTTTGGATCAGGAATGTAAGCATTGACCAGATTGGTCCTTCAGCTATCAGTCTCATCATTTAATGGCTTAATAGGTGTGGGGAAGGTGAGGAGAGACCATATTAAAGGATACTTCATGAGGCAATGAGAAGGAACCTGCACAGTGCTTGCTTCCCTGGGATTGCTGCAAGTTAAGGCTACTGGACTGTGAAATGAGTTCTAGAAAAGTTAGGAATACATATCAACATTTTGTCTCAAAAACAGTAAGGTGTGAGAGAACAAGACTATGTGAGGACCAGTATTTTGGTGCTACCCTGTCACTTCTCCTAGATTGTATTTCTTATGAGTGGATAAGCATGGCCCGTATTCAATAGGAGAGCACACAAAGGTGGGAAAATCAGGAGGACGTTGTGTACAGATTGTTGGGGTTCAACAAGTGTTCTTAACCACTGAGTCATAGCTCCAACTCCTTTTAAAGACATCAGTTTACCTTGATCTTCCTCTACAAAGGTCCTATTCACAAATAAGCGTTCATTCTGAGACCTTTAAGTGTTAGTACTGTGTACACGAATCTACAAAAGACACTATAACCTGTAATGATAAATCTTGTCAACTTGACTGGGTCAGGAATTGACTAAGAGAGAAACCGATGGGCAAATCTATGATGGATTTTCTCCTTTCTGTTTCCCCCTTTATCTGTGTTTTACTTACATGTCTGTATACTACCTGTGTGCTACCTGCAGGGGTCAGAAGAGGGTGTCAGATTCCCCTGGAACTGGAGTTTTGGATCATTATGAGTGGGTTGCTGGGAATGGAACCCAGTCCTCTGCAAAAATAGTAAGTGCTCTTAACTGCTGAGCCTTCACTCCAAGCCCTGTAAGGTATTTTATTAGGTTATTTAAAGTGGAAGGCCCAGGTTAAATGTGAGCTGTACCATCTGACATCACCCAGGAGAGAGGGTTTGGCTTTTTTTTTTTTTTGGTTTTTTGAGACAGGGTTTCTCTGTATAGCCCTGGCTGTCCTGGAACTCACTCTGTAGACCAGGTTGGCCTTGAACTCAGAAATCCACCTGGCTCTGCCTCCCAAGTGCTGGGATTAAAGGCATGTGCCCCACCACCCGCCGGTTTGGCATTTTTGCTGCTTGTTTTGTTGTTGCTTTCCTGCCGTGCTGACTAGTTCATATACCATTTGCATCTTGCTGCTGAGTGAACATACCCTGTTGTTGCTGTCATGCCCATCTTTTGCAGACACTGGAACCCAGTTTCATCAACCTTCCAACACAGACTGAAGACCAGTGGCTCTTCTGAAAGCCTCTCAACGTTCAGCACTACACAAGGACTACTGAAACATCCAGGTTGAAACCGAGTGCCTCAGCATCTATAGTATGTTGTTAGACTGCCCAAACCATAATGCTTAGGCCAATCTAATAAATCACCTTTTATTTTAAAAGTTTTAGGAAGCATTTTTATGTTGTGTGTGTGTGTGTGTGTGAGATTGTGTGTGTGTTTATCCAATACATGTACAGTGCATGTGTGGAGGTCAGAGGACAATTTATATATGGATCGTGGAGCTCAATCTCAGGTTATCAAGCTTGATAGCAATTGCCTTTTCCCAATGAACTACCAAGTCATTGGCCCAAATTCCTCTTTTTTTTTTTTTTTTCTTTTCGAGACAGGTTCTCTGTGTAGCCGGGCTGTCCTGAACTCACTCTGTAACCAGGCTGGCCTCGAACTCAGAAATCCACCTGCCTCTGCTCCCAAGTGCTGGGATTAAAGGCGTGCGCACCACCGCCCGCCCAAATTCCTCTTTAATATACATATATAGTATACACATACACACACACACACACACATACACAGACAATTATACACATTATACACACACAACACATACATATATACATACACACACATACAATTCTATTGGTTCTGCTCATTTTGATAACCTTGACTAATACTCAAATATCTATCAATAGGGAAATGGATTGAATCATTCTATGAAATAGAATAGTATGTCATAATGGTAAAGGAGGTACTTATCAGACTGGGAGATGGCTTAGCAGGTAAAGGTGCTTGCAGCACATGCCTGGAGGTCTTGAGCTTGATCCCTGAAACCCATGTAAAGGGAAGGAGAGAAATGAATTCATGGAGTTGTTCTCTGACTTCACATGTCTCTCTCTCTCTCTCTCTCTCTCTCTCTCTCTCTCTCTCTCACACACCACACACACACACACACACACACACACACACAGATTTTTAAATTTTAAAGTGTAAGAGTTTGATAATTGGGGCATGAACTATATTTAGATTACAGTGGACACATTTGACTGCAACAAAAATAAAGATAAAATACAGATAAAATACAAACAGTACAGGACTTTCATGTGTGAGACCTGATACAAAGTTGCAGTGGGATTTTTGTCAGTCCTTCAAGGACTTGTGTCCAGGAGGTTCCAATAAAGTCCCACTGTTAAATTCAGCTGAGTTCAGTTAATCACTGGCTGAGGGCTAGGACTGTGAGCTGTGGATAAAGTGCTTACCTAGTATGCACAAGCCCTGTGGGTGAGGCCCAGCACCACATAAACTAGACATGGTGGCACACTCCTGGAATACCTGCTCTTCTGTTGTTGCAACTTTTGGTACATTGTGTTCACACTCACATCAACACATACACACATACACAAAATAGTAAATAACAAAAAAAGTGTAAAGAAAAATTGAGTTCTAGCTTTTAATAGAGGAATAACATCTAAACCAGCTGAAGCAAGAATGGGGGAAGCAGGAGTTTAGAGGAAGTAACCTGGGCAACAAGCGGAATTGAACAGGAACAGATACAGACTGGTGCATCAGGCAGAGTGAAGACATTTGGAATTGTCTCCATTCAGACATTTGCAAAAGGCTGGAGAGATGGCTCAATGGTTAAGAGTACTTGTTCTTTCGGAGGACCCAGGTTTGATTCCCAGCACCAATGTAGTGGCTCACAGCCTCCTGAGTGCTGGGATTGAAGGTGTACACCACCATGCCTGGCTCCCAATCTGTTCTTTTAAACTTCGTTATTTTAGGGATTTGAGGTAGGATCTCACTCTGTAGTTTAGACTATCCTAGAGTCACTGGGTAGCACAGGCTGATCTTGAACTCCTCCTGCCTCAACTCCCAAATCTGGGATTGCAGGCGTGAGCATCCATGCCTGGCTCCCATGTTTTTTTTTTTTATAGAAACCAAAAAGTGACTACTATACTAAGGTTTTCCTTTTTCTGTCTGTTTCATGTATCCTTTTGGTTGTCAGATGATCCAAAGACCCCTTTTCAGAATAACATTTTTACATATACATTAAAATATAATAGGATAGCCGGGCGGTGGTGGCGCACGCCTTTAATCCCAGCACTTGGGAGGCAGAGGCAGGCAGATTTCTGAGTTCGAGGCCAGCCTGGTCTACAGGGTGAGTTCCAGGACAGCCAGGGCTATACAGAGAAACCCTGTCTCAAAAAAAAACCAAAAAAAAAAAAAAAAAAAAAAAAGGATAATCCAGGACTCTGTGGCTCCTACCTATATATAATCCCAGCACTGATATAAACTGGAGAAAATCAGGAATTCAAGGTCATTCTCAGCTTCATAGTGACTTCAAGGCTAGTCTAGGCTACTGGATACCTTGTCTTAAAAACAAATAAGGGTGGGAAGACGACTCAGTGGGTAAAGTGTTTACTGTGCAAGCATGTCCTGAGCTCAGATTCCCAGGCCCCATGGGAATACAGGTGCAGCAGTGCATGTCTGTAATCCCAGTGCAGGATGAGAAGGGAACAGAGACAGACAGATCCCCAGTACTCAGTGGCCAGCCAGTCTAGCCAATAGGTGAGCACTAGTTCAGTGAAACACTGTTCCCAAAATAAATAAAAATTAAAAAAGCAAAATGGAGAGCAACTGAGGAAGACACCAGTGGCCTCCACATGAGCAAAGATGCTCAGGCATGCACACAGATATGCACACATATGTGCACACACACCAGACAACAAATCAGTGTAATGCATGGAGCAGAATAGCTGTTTTGTTTGTTTGTTTGTTTTTTAATATAGAGTTCAAGGTCGTCCTCTGCTATATAGGCAGTATGTAGTTGCAGCCTGGATACAGGAGACTTTGTCTGGAGGTAGGGGAAGCCTGAAACAAAAACTAAGCCATGCCATGCATTCTGACAGTAATTAAGTAGAACACTGTGACCACTGAGTGCAAATAATGCCATGCTTCCAATATAAGGACAAATAATTCTCTTTCCTTTTTAAACAAAAGGCTATAAATAAAGCTATCTAAAGGTGCTTTCAGTTCACTGAAGAGCACATTCGAGCTAACTGATCTCTGGGCATGACAGAATCAGACTGGCTGATGACAAAGCCATCATTTTTTCCCCTGGGGACCCATAGTGTATCTGTGGTTCTCAGCCTAGGTGTGCACAGGTGATTCTGGCCAGTGGGACTGGATATATTTCACCTTTAGGATAGACACTACAAGCCTCAGAGTGATGTAATGTACTAGAGACAGTAACCTGACTTTTTATTGGGTTTGTGTGAGAAAAACATACCTCTGCTGTGTCCAGTCACTGAGATTATAAAGTTTATCATTAGAGCAGCTTACACACAGGGGGACACCAACAGAGTAAAGAAAGTATTAGGGGTTAGAGGGATACAGCTTGGTGGCTAAGTCCTTTTGTAGTCTACATGAGGCTTTCAATTCAATTTCCAACACCTTCATAAAACAAAACAGGAAGATAGTTTTGCATTTCTGGTCCTCAGATGTGGATCTGCATTTCGCCTCCCCACTGGGGTGCTGGGACTGAAAAATGTGGCACTAGGCTACGTTCCTTCCTTGCTGCCATTGGGGTGCCAGGCTCTTGGCACTCTGATACCTGCTTTGGGGAGGAGGATCGCAGCCTAAGAGAGGGGCCCCAGCCTCTGTTCCTCCAGGTGAGAAACAGCGAGAGCTAGAGCCCAGGCTGTGGTTCTCTAACTCCCAGGCACTCAAATGCCATTGGGAACCATGAGGAGTTGAGAACAGGGAGCCCTGGGGCCTGAGATGAGCCTGGGTCAAGGGGAATCCAGCTCAGATCAGGGACAGTGTCAGGAGTATTGAGGGGCCTTCTGTGGGAGACTTAGGTGGTGCAGCTCAGTAAGGAAGGCTTTCCCCACGGTGGTTCTTGGTGAAAGAGACAGCCCTTGCTTGTCCAAACTTTATTCATGGTGGGAAAATGGATGAATATGACTTAGTCAGGGTAAACCAGAGATTAGATACCTTTTGCAGAAAGGAATGTCTGGGAAGGGAAGTTTATTGGCTAAACCCTCAGGCAGGCCCATCTAGATACTTTATTAACATGGAGAACTCTGGGCTCTATGCTACCTGACCAGTTGTCATGGTCCTCTTATTGAGGTGTTGTGGTCACGTACTCCAAGACAGGAACTGGGTGGGGAACAGATTCAAATGTCTACCTTTCTCAATTATGAGAATTGCCAGGGTTTCTTAAGCTGCTCTACCTTACCAGTTTTTCTGTCTGGTGACATGGTTCTACTTGCTCCACACTTAGACTCTGTTCCTGTGAAATTGGCTCCAATCAATCAATCAGTCAGTCAAATGTTCAGAAAGTGCTTCAGCCAGTGTCCGGCACAGACTGAACATTCAGCTCATGTTAGCTCTCACTGATATTACAGATGGGTTCTAGAAAACTCATTTTTCCTGACTACTCAGGCTCCAGCTTTAAGTGATTTCACTATCTAGAGCGCTGTGCCCCAGACCCATATGTTTGTAGGGCTTCAATGTATTTCTGGGCTCCTGGATCACATTAATAGCTACAATTATTATCATTATTATCATCATCATTATTATTATTATCAATGGTAGTATTTATTTTTATTTTTGAGATGAGGTCTTGCTATGTAACTCTGGCTGACCTCAAACTCTCTATGTAGACTAGACTGGTCTTGAACTTACAGCAATCTCTTAATCTTGGCTTCCTGGCTACTGGGATTACCTGTGTATACCACACACCTAACCAGTGTCATATTGCCATTCAGTTTTTTCTACACCTATGGTGAGCCACCATACCCAGCCGTACTTATAAACTGTTTATACTCATGTCCAAGTGTCAGTAGAATGGTCTTTCCTTTTAGTTGCCATACAGTTAGGCTTGCCATTAGTCTGAGGGGCTCAGCTCCATGGACTGTCAAGCCAGTGGTTATTTGGAAGCAAGGATCATCTGCATTCTCCCCTCCTCCCTTTCTCCAGAGAAGTTCAGATTCTCTACTGTAGTTTATTCAATATTCCTTGATGGTTTCTCAAAGGGTAGCTAACCTTTTTTGCTTGATATTCAGAACACCATTCCTCATATGTAATATGAAATTAGATAAAAGTTGGCCCTTGGAATCTTGTAGCATTCATTTCTGGAGCTGAAAATTTTCTATTAGTATACTGTTTATTACAGGGATGTTCTTGAGACTTTGGCCATTGTGTCAGAGTGACTCATAACTAGTGACCATTTCTCTCAGGTCTTATTACCAGGAAGCTATATTTCCCTAAAGAATGATTTCATTGTTGTCATGGGTTCATTGACTTTCATTATTGTTGGGATTTTCCATTTTAACCTCCCCGGAAGATCAGAATGGAATATAGCCTAGGTCTAGCTATTGCTAAGGACTGCTTCCTGTATTACAACGGCTAGCATCAATTTACCCCACTTCTGCTTGTCTTCTCTCTTCTATCCCAATTACTTGAATCGATTGATTTATTCTATGTAAACTGTTGGAGTCAGACACAGAGCTAGCTGTCTCAAATACTATCACTGAGTGTCTCATAAAAACCAGTTTGATGTTGGAATTCATGTTTGTATAGATTCTAACATTCCTTCACCCATGTGGAGGCCCCCTCCCTGCCTCTTTCTAAGCTATTTCCCACTCCTTCCACTCTGTATTGCCAAATCTTCCAATAACCTCCACACTTGCTGCTCTGCTTGGAATGCTGGAATGTTCTTTCCTCGGCAGCCCTTTAGCTCTCTCCTGACTCACTTTTTTTTGAGACATGGTCTCACTAGGAAACATTGGCCACCCTGGAGTTTGCTATTTGACTAGCCTGGCCTTAAGCCCACAGAGATCCACCACTTTCCTGAGAGGCTCACCACTGGGCATTTCTGCATGGGCATATGCTATATATACAGACTTTCTTTTTCTTTGTGAATCTGTACTTTGTGAGTTGAATTTGAAGGCTTCCTGCAGTTTCCTCCCCCACTCCAAGGGCAAGAAAAGATGCAGAAGAGGCAGCAGAACAGAGCTAACTTTTATTAGCTGAGCAGTAATCATCAATTAGGCAAAATGAGAACCAGTGATTTTGAGTCATAGGAAGTATATTTTCCTCCTCCTATTTTTTGTTGTTGTTGTTGTGGTGAGATAAGGACTTGTGTAACCCAAGCTGGTCTCAGATTTTCTATATAGTAAGGCTAGTCTTGAATTCCTGATCCTTCTGCCTCCACATACTGAAATTACAGGCTCATACCCTCTTACCTGGCTTCATAGCATACTTCAAATGCATATCCGTATGTATTTTGAGTGTATGTGAGTGCATGTGTGTACCTACGTGTGTTCCCCATGTACCATCCACCTTGTTCCTCTTTATTGGCCCAGAGATCTCATATTTGATTAGGTTGGCTGCCACACCCGAGAGATCTATTTGTGTCTGCTTCACCAGCACTGGGATTACAAGCGCAAGCCACCACACTGGGCTTTTTTGTCCCTTCTCTGTTTGTTTTTCAAAACAGGGTTTCCCTGTGTCGTGTTGGTTGTCCTGGAACTTGCTCTGTAGACTAGGTTGGCCTTGAACTTACAGAGAAGATAACTGACTTCTGCAAATTGTGTCCTGATCCTCTGACACACACTATTACACCATGGTACTTACACACTCACACAAGCCCCACCACACTTTAAATTTTTTAAAGAGTAGAATGAATTTCCTTGAGAACAGAAGGTTTTGTGTGCTAGGCCTACTGGTAAGAAATTGGGATGAAATATAAATAAGATTTCGTACTTCTCAAGTTACAGACAACCCAGTGGAGGCTGAACATCTATAAACATCATCTATCAGGTTTGAAAATGACCTCGAGTCCCTGATAGAGTCAGTGGTGAATAGGAAAATGGTAGAGTATTGGTTGCAAACTTACCAAACTCTCAGGACGCTTCCTTTTATAGCTGGCACCAGGGCTGAGGTTATGCTCTGAGGTTCCTGGCATATAGTCTGAACTTTGATTTCAAAGCCACACCTCTACCTCCAAATACATGAGGTAATTTGATTGTTACGTAGCCAGTCACCACAGAGATTTCAGTGTGTCATAGTCACAGCCGTGTCACCCTATGTCATCTCTGTCATCAGTGCTACCATGGACTTTGTTTTCTTACCACTGTATTATGTTTTGGTTTGTAAAGTGATTTATATATTGTATGTTTTCTATCAGCAGGGGGAGCCAAGTCAGTTAATTAAAAAGAAAATGAACAAAACCCAACGCTAAGAACAAAATGACAAAAGGTGCTGGGTGAAGGGGCCACAGGTCTTGTTTGTGGTGTGCTTTGCTGGTGGTCACAGAGTAAAAAAGGGAACTGGGATCACATAAGTGCCATTTCCTGTTTCTCCTTCTTGACATCTTCTCATCCTCATTATTCCAAGGGCTTTGGTTTAGTTTTTTGTTTTTGTTTTTTGTTTTATTTTCCCTCAAGTTTTATTGGAGCCAGGGCAGGGAATCTCACTCTGTGAGTTTACAGAAGGAATTCCAGGCCAGTCAGAGCTAATAGTAGCTTCTCCGGGGTGGTCTCCACATGGAGAGAAGGGATTTGAGTTTAGGCCATGGTCTAGAGCATCACTGTTGAAAAACAAAAAAAAAAAAAAAAAAGATCTTGTCTCAAAAAAATTTTTTTAATTGTATTTTGAATTATGCATATGTATGTGTCTGCGTGTGGATATGTGCATGTGAGTAGAGGTTCCTGGGGAGGCTGGACGAAAGCATCAAAGCTGAAGTTACAGGTAGGTGTGAACCTCATGAAACGTGTACTTGGAACCAAATTCAGGTCCAATGCAAGAGCATCATGTGTTCTTAACCACTGGACTGTCTAGCCCCTACATTAATTACTTTTTGTTGCTGTTATAAAACACCATGACCAAAGGCAACTTAAGTTTATTTTTACTTATGGTTCCAGAATGAGTCCATAATAGTGGGGAAGGCCTAGCTGCAGGTGGGCTGAGCAGGAAGCTGAGAGGTCACATCTAAAGTGCACACAGGAATTAGAGAGAAATCTGGAAGCAGGGCTATAAACTCTCAAAGCCCACTTCTAGTTATGTACTTCTTCCAGCAAGGCTTCATGTCCTAAAAGTCCCATAACCTCCCCAGTTAACACCACCAGCTGGGGGACCAAGGGTTCACATAAATACAAGAGCCTACGGAACATCAACTATTCAAGCCACTTCCTAGACTTCCTATTAGCTTTAACTTCTCTTTCCTTTATCAGTCAAGTTTACATGAACATCTCTGAAATTACTCAATCATCTATAAGAGCAAGATCTTTATGATAATTTATATCTCCTGGAAGCTTCTTCTATGTATTGGCTAGTTTTATGTCAACTTGACACAAGCTCTAGTCATCTAAGAGGAGGGAGTACCAATTGACAAAAATGCCTCCACAAGATAGAGCTATAAAACAGACAAGCCTGTAGGGCAGTTTCTTAACTGGAGATTGCCACTGGAGGGCCCAGGCCATTGTGGGTGGGTCCACCCCTGGGCTAGTGGTCCAGGGTTCTATAAAAGAGCAGATTGTGAAAGCCATGAGGAACAAGTGAGTAACAGAAACAGCACTCCTTCACGGCCTCTGCATCAGCTCCTGCTTCCAAGTTCCTGACCAGTTTGAGTTCCTGCCATGGCTTCCCTCAATGGGCTGTGAGATGAATAAATCCTTTTCTCCTCAAGTTGATTTGATCATGGTGTTTCATCCCAGCAAATGGAAGCCCTAACTAAGATCCCCTGTCTCACCATCCTTGTACATCTCCTGTGGGAACCATAGCTGAGATGGGCTCAGGATTGCAGTAGCTATGTCACACCCAGAAATCACATTTCACAGCTCTCCTCCCTATCTGGCTCCCCAGGTCTTTCTGATCCTTCTTCTGCAATGTCCCTTGGGCCATGAGAGAGTGTCAAGCATGTTAGTGTTGTCAGTGGAATGATTGCTGAATTAATAAATGAGTGGTAAGAAAACCCAAACAAAAAACTTGAGCGTTTCAAAGAAAATTTATCTGTTTTGAGACAGGTGTCCTGCAACAGCCCAAGTTGTTCCTGAACTCACTGTGTGGGCCAGGCTATTCTAAAACCTGCCACAGTACTTTTGCCTCAGTCCCTGCCATGCTTCAGGGATTACAGATTTGGGCTCTGTTTTGTCTTATTGGTGTGTAGGTCTGGGTGGCTTAGTACCTACTGTGTTAGTACAGCAATCCTCCTGCTTCGGCTTCCTGCACACTGGCGTTATAGATGTGAGGGCTCACACTCAGCTTTGTGAGCCACCCCCCCCATGGTTCAGAATTTAAAAGGTCAAAAAGAGTGAACAGTTGTTTTCCCACTTCAGTTACTCAATACTTTATTCTGTCTCCAAAAGTAAGTCACTAGTTTCCCACGTACATTTTATAAGCAACACCACCACACATTTGTTATTTCCCTATTATCACACAAACTACAGTCAGCTACATGCAATGATCTGCATTTGCTTTGAAAACTTAAGGACATAACTTCTGAATGAAGGCAGAATATTCATATATGGGCATGCCACGTGTAGTTTTAACTATAGCTTACTATAAAGGTGGCTTCTGATCGCTCACTACTATACAACAGACAGCAATGACTAAAGACTGTGAATGATCTGTTGTTTTTTTAGATGGTGGTGCATGCCTTTAATCCCAGCACTTGGGAGGCAGAGGCAGGCGGATTTCTGAGTTCAAGGCCAGCCTGGTCTACAGAGTGAGTTCCAGGACAGCCAGGGCTACACAGAGAAACCCTGTCTCGAAAAAAAAAAACCAACCAAACAAACAAAGAAAGCTATCTACAAGACAATTTTCTAGAATATGTTTGCTGCACAAAGATAGAGTTCTGAATGCAATTTTAGTAGATTTTAACTCTACATTCTGCAGAGCCAATACTGAATATACACTCTTGCACAATATGAGGGAATGCCAAGCTAGACATGGCTGTGCACACTGTAATCTTAGCTCTTGGAAGGTTGAGGCAGGAGGACCAGGAGTTCAAGGTTATTATTAGCTACACAGTAAGTTTGAGGCCAGCCTGACATACATGAGAGCCCCTCTCAAATAAAACAAAACAAGAGACGGCTCAGTTCACAAAGCCACTGGCTTCCAAGCCTGACGACCTGCGTTGTTGGACCACATAGTAAATCAGGAGAACAGACTCCACACAGATCCTTTGACTTCTTCACATGTGCCATGCTACATGTATATCCATACCAAACACAAAGTAATGTAACTTTTATGTATTCATTTTAATTAATGTAATAAAGAGTGATTTCCATTTAATTTTCTCTATCCACTCTATGACAATGTTTGACCACTTTCCTACTGGGCTGTTGATGATATATTTAGGTATAGAAGAATTTCAACTCTTGCTCCAAACCTGTGTGACTTCTCAGGCACGATTCCAGGCCATTGCACAAGCTTTATCTGGCGGGTGTCACAGCGGAATGTGTCCTTCCCTTCGCTGGCCTTGCACACCCATTGCACTGTGGTTGCCGGAGGGAGCTTCTGACAAAGACTCAAATCTCAGGCTTCCTGCCTGGCTGCGATCTTAAGCATGTCTGCATTCCTAGACCATGAGCCTTCTAAGGGTCTATGGGGCTCTCTTCAAGGGCCTCTGTGGAGACTTCCTTGTTGGAGGGAGTAGGAAAGAGGGAATTCTAGAGATAATTTGATCTGCCCTGGCTTCTTTATTAACTTAGTACTTTCCCATTGGACTTAATACTTTTCCACTCCTGGCTCTTTACCTAAAACTTCTGCTTCCAGGGTCCTCAAAAACTGTGAGAGCCTTTTTCTCAGGGGTGCCTTGGCAGCAAAACAACACTCTCCAAACTCTTGAATGCCTGTGCTGATCCCCTGACCCTTGATGTTCCATGGGACATTCTTGCAGGGAAAGATTCATGGGGAAGTCAGAGCTTTCTCTAGCTTCATTTTCTCTTACATTATTACAAATAATGCTTGGTTGGTATTTTCATTTCTGACTTGTTGCAATTGGTAGCTTAGCTCCTTTTAACCCTTTGTGTATACATGTACATGTGTGTATATTTACATATGTATGCATAAGTATTTATGTGCTGTATGTGTGTGTGTGTGAAAGATCAAGACACAATGAGAAGATTTAAAATTAGAGATTTCAAAGACAGGTACAGTGTTTCACAACTATAATCCCAGCACTTAGGAGGTGAGGTTCAAGGGCATTTTCTGATTCACAGTGAATTTGAGACCAACCTGGGCTATGTACAACCAAAAACAAAATAGCAACAACAAAAGAGATGACCTGTATTCAGGTCGGATTCAAGGATTCCTCCCAGAACTCAGGTGCCCCTTGTTAAACTTGGTCTGCCTGGGACTGTCTCAGTTTTATTATAACATTTGCAGTTCTAAAATGGTGTTATGCCCTGAGTACCTCCACTCCTGGGACCTATGGGGACCATTAGTTACCCTTTATAACTAATTTATATCTTGAATGAATGAGTTAGCCTTTGACTCCCACAACACAGAGAAATACAAGAAAGGAGATGCAAACATCTTACAGCAGAAAATGCATTTAAAATTAGTCAAAGAAGGGTCGGAGAAGTGGTTCAGCAATTAAGAGAACTTACTTTTTCCTCTATCAGAGGCCCAGAGTTCAGATCTTAGCACCCACATCAGGCAGTTTATAAATACTTGTAACTCCAGCTCCAAAAGATCCAAGCCTCCCCCACCCCCAGGCTTCCTTGAGCACCTGCAGACATGTGTGCACACACTGACATAAACGAAATCAATCTTTGAAAAAACAGAGCAGAGAACTCAAGAAGAAAGTGACTGTGGGGACAGCAGGACACATGATTACAGTAGCTGATATCAGGGAGAAAATAATTAAATGGATAGAGTATGAAAGTTAGAGCACATCTGCATGTACATTCTTTAATAACAGACAAATTTATCAGCTCTTGTGTGGTACATGCCTGTAATCCCAGCACTCAAGCGGCTGAAGCAGGAGGATCAAAAGTTTAAGGCCAGCTTAGATGACAAAAGACTCTGTCTCCAAACTAAGAATAAAAATAATAGACCAATTCATTCTGAGTTAACTGGGAAAAATATGGTTATTTAATGTACTTGACTTTATGAAGCAACTTGCTTTACAGTTTGACACGTTATGAAGAACACATAACATGGCTGGCAAGTGTTTCAGTAGCGACAACACACACACAGCTGGCATGCAGCACAGCACCTCAAGGATGCTAAGACCCTGATCTTCCTGACTCAATCTCCTTTTCTTCTTAAGCTGTTCTTGAATTCAGAGGTAATTCCAGGTTCTCTTCTCTCTCTTCTCTCTCCTCTCTCTCTCTCTCTCTCTCTCTCTCTCTCTTTCTCTCTCATGTGTGTGTGTATGTGTGTGTGTATGATGCATGGTGTGTGTGTGGTGTATGATATGTGTGTGGGGTGTGGGGTGTGTGGTATGAGTGTAGTGTGTGGTGTGAGTGTGATGTATGTGTGGTGTGTATGTGTGTGTAGGGGTGTGTGAGTGAGGTGATGTGTGTATATATGTGTGTATGTGGTGTATGTATAGTGTGGGGTGTGTGTGTGTATGGTGCATGGTGTGTGTGTGGTGTATGTGTGGTGTGTATGTGTGTGTGGGGTGTGAGTACAGTGGTGTGTGTGTATATATGTGTGTATGTGGTGTATGTATGTGTGTGGTGTGTGTGTGTGTGTGTGTGGTGTTTTGTATGTGTGGTGTCCATATGTGTGGTGTTCGTGTACATATATATCAAAGTGTGCATGTGGAGATCAGAAGACAGCCTCAGGTTTTGTTTGTCACCTTCCTCCTTGCTTAAGACAGGGCTCTTGTTCACCACTTGTATGTCAGGCTAATAGGCCTGAGAGGAGCTGGGAATACTCTCTCCATATCTTCCATCTCACCAATGGAACACCAGGACTACATAGGTGCGCTGAGCATCAGAACTCAGGTCCTCACACTGGAACTGTAAACACTTTACCAACTGAACCATCCTTCCAGCTCTTGTTAAGATAATTTCTCGGAATCAATGTCAGCTCCAACTCACTTTTTATATTCTGAATCTGATCAGACATTGTAAATGGGCTGGAGAAATGGCTCAGACTACAGTGCTTGTTGCTCTTACAAAGAACTGGAATTTGATTCCAGGACTCATGTTGGGAGGCTCACAAGTGCCTGTAACTCTAGCTCCAACAGATCTTCTGCCCTCTTTTGGCTAATTCTGTTACCTGCACCCATGTGCACTTATTCCCTTGTCTCTTACAAATAATTAAAAATAAAAAATAAATCTTAAAAATCAAAGTTGTCATAAATGGTGTTCACTACTTAATCTATGGTTCTATGATATTCGCCTGGAGGCTCATGCAAGCTTGGCTGTACTCTACCAATACCCTCAGCACACCCTTGCCTCCAACACAACATTTTTATGTTGTTTGAAAATATTTTTGTTTTGAGATAGGATCTGGATACATTGACCTAGAACTTCCAATCTTGGCTTGTCCTCCCAGGTAGCTAGGGTTACAGGCCTTCAACACCAGGTCCAGCTCTGAGTCTTAAAAGGAAAAGTACACAGCCTCCTCTTGGACTATGTTATCATTTCCATATACTTTAAAATATTCAATTGCACTGCTGAGTTTAGCCAAGAATAATTAAATTCCACACAAGAGTACATGTACAAGAACATGTATTACAATTGTAGGCAGGGCCTTAGTTACTTTCTATTGCTGTAACCAAACAGCATGATTAAGGCAATTTAATTTTAAAAAGGTTTAATTGGGCTTATGGTTTCAAAGGACTTTATCCGGCCATGATGCTGGAGCAAAGGCATGACAGCAGGAACAGCTGAGAGCTCACATCTCAAACTACAAGTAGGAGGTAGAGAAAACATTGGGAATGGCACTGACTCTTTTGAAAACTCAAAGTCCACTCTTTCCCTGTGACATGCCTCCTCCAACAAAGCCACACATCTGAATCCTTCTCAAACAGTTCCACCCACCAGGGACCAAGTATCTAAACATATGAGTTTAAGGAGGTGGGGGAGAGATTCGCTGTCAAACTACCATAAACAGTTTGGAGTTGAGCTATTTTGTTAAGTTATAAAATGTTTAAATTGTAATAAAATTACACATTGATAATAAGGCAAGTATGCAGGCCTGTAATCCCAGCATTTGGAAGTGGAGGCAGGAGAACTGGGAGTTTCAGACTAGCCTGGTCTATATGTACTGAGACCCTATCTTTTTATTTGTTTATTCTGTTGAGACAGGGTCTTATGATGTCCAACTGGCCTTGAACTGGCTATGTACCCAAGGGTAGCCTTGAACTCTTGGTTCTCCTGCTTCTTCTTCTTAAGCTCTAGGATTACAGATGTGTACCACCATGTCCATGCTTTCTTTTCTTTTTTAAAGATTTATTATTTATTATGTATACAGAGTTCTGTCAGCATGTACACTTGCACACCAGAAGAGGGCATCAGATCCCATTACAGATGATTGTGAGCCACCATGTGGGTCCTGGGAATTGAACTCAAGACCTTTGGAAGAGCGGGCAGTGGTGGTGCATGCCTTTGATCCCAGCACTTGGGAGGCAAGGCAGGTGGATTTCTGAGGACAGCCTGGTCTACAGAGTGAGTTCCAGGACAGCCAGGGCTACACAGAGAAACCCTGTCTTGAAAAACAAGAAAAAAAAAAAAAACAAACAAAACAAAACAAAACAAAAAAAAAAGACCTTTGGAAGAGCAGCCAGTGAGTGTTCTTAACCTTTGAGCCATCTCTTCAGTGTCCATTCTTGCAACACTTTGTCAAAAACAAACAAAATAATACAACCTCCAAATCTGGACATAGTAACACAGGCTCACCTAACAAATGAGTCTGAGGCTAGCCTGTGCTACATGAGATAAGACACTTTTCAAAAAACAAAACAACAGCAAAATATCAAGGAATATCACAACTGTGTCATATGATAGGTCCACACTAATTTCCACAGCAGCTGGACTAGTTTATGTGCCCACTAATCTAATTGTATGTAGGGGGTCCCTTTTGTTTATTTTCTTGATGACTTCCATTCTGACTGAATTAAGATAGGATATTTCTCCTCTTCCCCTTTCCTCTCCCTCCTCCCTTCCTACTCCCCTTCTCTCTCTCTCTCTCTCTCTCTCTCTCTCTCTCTTTCTCTCTCTCTCTCTCCTTCTCTCCTTTACTTTCTCCATCTCTCTGTCTCTCTCCCAGGTCTCACAATATAGCTCTGTCTGGCCTGTAACTTATTATGTAGTAGACCAGGCTGGCTACACACTCGAAGACATCTTCCTACCTTTGCCTCCTGATCCTTGGGATTAACAGTGCATGTCACTACACTTTGCAAACTGCTTAGAATCTCAGTGTAGTTTTTGTTTTTTAAATTTTATTTTTTATGAGTATGCATGTTATGTTTGTATGTGCATGTGTGTGTGTAAATGCCTGCAGAGGTCAGAAGAGGGCATTGGACCTGGAGTCACAGGTAGTGGTAAGCTTTCTTGTGGGTGTTGAGAAATGAACTGGGAACCTCTGAAGAGCAGCCAGTGCTTATTATCTCAGAGAATTTCTCCAGCTCCTCGTAGCTTTTAATTTGCATTTCTCAGATGGCTACTAATATTGAACAGACCTTGGAACATTTTTGATTCTCCTGCCTGTACCTCCCACATGCTGGGGCTAATGTGTGCTACTCTACTAGCCTGGCTAATGGAGAGTGCTTGATGGGGACTTGTGGTAACTTTTGGACACTGTGCGACATAGTAAGCTTTAAGGGAGTTCTACCTGGTTTGTGGATGGTCAGGTGCAGCCTCCATTTGTGTTACTCTCACCCCTGCACAGCACAGCTGCTTTCCACAGAGGTGCCAGAGTGCAGGGTTCTGAGTTACATAGGATAAGATAAAGAGACATCATTAAGAAGTTTACAGCATGCTCATTATAAATATGGAAAAATACAAAACTGTGGAGAGAATGAAAAGAGACATTTTCAACACTCCCCACCCCCACCCCAGGATCCCACTGCCAAAGGCAAGGTCAAAGTTTTGATCTATTTCCTTCCTATCTTGTTTTTTATGTGTCTGTGAATGCTTGTATATCCAGTTTTATATCTTGAATCTCTGATGATATTCTTTCATTGTTTTCTAGGGGCTTGTGAGTTATCCAGAAACAGCCTTTAAATGAGTGTGTAATAGCCCATTCAGGCAGAATGCTGTAATTGGTAGTTCCTTCTATATGGTAACTTAAGCTTGTTAACAACTTTTCCCTCACAGACTGTTTTTGTATGTGCTTGCTTGTTTTGTTTTGTTGAGACAGGTTTTCTCTATGTAGGCTTGGCTGTCCAGGAACTCACTCTGTAGACCAGACTGGCTTCCACCTGCCTCTGCCTCCAGAGTGCTGGGATTAAAGGCATGCACCATTGTGCCCAGCTAGTTTTTAATTAATGTGTGTGTGTGTGTGTGTGTGTGTGTGTGTGTATGCACTTGTGTACAGGTTCCTGCAGAGGCCAGAGCAGTCACATTTCCTGGAGCTGGAGTCAGGCAGTTGTGAGTCTGTTGATATGATCCTGGGAATCAAATTCTGGTTCTCTGAAAGAGCAGTTTATGCTTTAATTGCCAAGCCAACTCTCTATGTTGGGAATTGGTTCTAATGCTTTGAATTAATCCTGCCCCCCAAATCAGGAATTTTCATGTCCAAATGCTGAAGGTCCTTGCACCAATTGGTTTTTGACTGATCAATAAAGAGTCAATGGCTAAAGACTAGGCATGTAGACTGAGGAGGGACTTGGGGATTTGTGTAGGCTAGGAACCTTGAAGAGAGGAAAAGAGAGATTGCCATGTCTTGGAGGGAGACAGGTCTGATTTAGAGCTGCAGAAGAAAATTCATCCAAAATGTAGGTGGAATGGTCCTGCGGGAGGGGCTGCCCAGAAGGTAACAGGGCAACAAAGATAAAAGATTTCAAAGGTATTGAGCCAAGAGTACCAGAGGGAAACGTATACTAGTCAGGCTGAGGATTAGAACTGCCTTTGACCTAGTCAAGACATATTCAAATTATCTGATGTGTGTTTGTGTGTGTGTGTGTGTGTGTGTGTGTGTGTGTGTCTTTCATTCATGAATCCAGATAGCTCTTGAATGGGTGCTCACATACAACCTGTCAGGAGCACAAAGCTGTTTAGCCAAACTACTGCTACATCCCTGCACAAAACCAATGATTTTTATCAATGTTTTGTCATAAAACGGTTTACATATTTGAAGTTCTTCTAGATAAAATTTTGTGAAATCAAAGTTTATAAACTTCTTCCAAAGTCTAATTTTTCTTCATAGTTAGAGATGGAAACTTCCATAGCTAATGAACAGGATGCGATGTGGTGGCTATATTTGGAAGTCTCGAAAGAAATGATATCAGGTCATCCACACTTAGCCATGTTGCATTCCTGTGGAAAGACAAAGCCTCTTACATGAACTTCAGCTGAAAAGACTTAAAGATGTCTAGGATAACGAGGTTCAGACATGTTACAGGCATGATCATACCTGTGCTTATCTACAGTGTGTCTCTGGCACATCTCATTAGAGGCTTGTTTGTTTGTTTGTTTGTTTGTTTGAGACGGGGCTTCATTCTGTAGCCCTGGTTGACTTGGAGCTTACTTGTGGACCAGGTTGGTCTTGAACTCACAGAGATCTGTCTGCCTTTGCCACCCAACTGCTAGGTTTAAGAGATATCCCACCACACCCTGCTTGCTTTTTTTGTTTGTTTTAAGACAGACTTATATAATATAGCACAGGAGAGCCTTAAACTCCGTATGTATCTAAGGATGACCTTAGATCCTGATCCTCCTGCTTCCACCTTCAAAGTGCTAGAGGTATAGCTGTGTGTCATACACATGTGCCCACTTTATGTGGGACTTCTAACAGCTATAGACCCTCAGAGGATACTTAAGTGTTCATGGTTAGAATTTTGATTCCATAATTTCTATATGGTTAATTTTAAAAATTCATTGTATTTATGCATATTAGACTCTTTTAAAAAAAGATTTATTTATTTTATGAGTACACTGTTGCTTTCTTCAGACACACCAGAAGAGGGTCTGGGATCCCACTACAGATGGTTGTGAGCCACCATATGGTTTCTGGGAACTGAACTCAGGACCTCTGGAAGAACAGTCAGTGTTCTTAACCGCTGAGTCATCTCTCCAGCTCCCAGCATATTAGATTTTTAACAAATGATTTCTCATTAAGTTCTTATAACTCAAAGTAGTAGATATTAGCACCTCTGTGTACAGTTGATGTAGCTGACATGGAGAGGTCAAGCTGCTTAAGTGGAAATACAGTGAGAGGCACAGATGGAATGTAAGAAAGAAGTCTGCCCTGTCATCTATTGAGCCAGGAAGACAAAGAATCTATATCGTCAGCAAGGGCTAATGCTTCTCTCAAGGGAGTGATGTAGTCATGTGATGTCCTGAGGAACGTTCTTACAATGACTACTGCCTTTTTACTGTCTCAGACATCTTTTCAAATCATAGACGTTAGAAAATTAAAAGTTTATTTCTATGCTGGTAAAAATGAGCCAATCCAAACCAGATTAAAATATATATAAACGCCGGTTTATTGGCAAATCATTCTTGGGCAGGTAAATTCACTGGTCCCTAGGAACCAAGCCAGGGAAGACTCCATAAAGAGGGAGATAGAGGGGAGGGGAGAGAGAAAGAGAGAAAGAGTGTGAGTAGAGAGAGGGAGAGAAGAGGTCAAAATGTCTGGATTATATAGGGAAGAGCTTCTGGGGGAAGGACAGTCCAGTTCCTGGGCTGGAAAGTTCAGGGTAAAGGGCTTGATATGCCACAAAGTGACTGAAGGATGCTGCGAGAACCTTGAGGCCAGGTCTGCTTTGGTGCATGAAATATGCACCTCAGCCTCTTGTCCTGGTCTGAAACCCAACATCCCAGCCTTTTGCTGATAATAATTGAATAAGGGGCAACGTAGTTGTCTATGACTACTTCCTGCTGACACTGGGGGCAACGTCATCTTTGGGAACATTAAGAAAATTGGGATGCTGGTAAAATCCTAGAAGAGCTGGTTGTTTCACTGCTGTCCAGGCTGTGGGATCATCCGTCTGGGAGTAGGAGTGTGCAGGCACAGTTGAAGCACTCTGTGAGGCTGGGCCAGAGCACCTGTGGGTAACTACTTTGAAGCTATCCTTAATATAGATTCTGAATAAATATCTGGACTTGGCAGGATGTTGGAACAGAATATATATTATATGAGCAGAAGGTAAATAAGTAGGTTAGGGAGAAGACAATTTTTCTTGGTGTACATTTGAAACTTTTGCGCCCATGATCTTGGTAGTTAGAAGAGGCAGGGTCAAAGACCAGGGAAAGGGGACTAGATCCCTGCCCCCAGAATAGGTAGGTGGGGAGAGAAACAGGCTGTTGATTGACAGTACTTATCCTGAGTTCATTTGATCTATGAGAGATGGATCCAAGTGGATTCCTTGAAGCTTATAAGAATCTTTTTAAGTTCACAAAAAAATAAATTTCAGATGTTAGTATTACCACTGTTTAACGTTAAAGCTCTGATCTTCGAAGTCTCACTACAACAATAGCATAGTGAGGGGAAGAGATCTGAAGCAGTTTTCATTCCCCCCATGTACCTTCAAGCATTTTTTATCATCATCCAAGTTTTTTATTTCACATCCTCTAACCTTCATAACTTACAATTACTAACCACAATGTGTTTGAGATAGTCAAAGGAACTGTCTATTTGTGGTGGCTCCCACCTCTACTTAAGAAGTAGAGACAAGAGGGTCAGGGGTTCCATTAGATTCTGAATCTGAGGCCAGCTTGGACTTGGACTATATGAATCTCTCTCTCTCTCTCTCTCTCTCTCTCTCTCTCTCTCTCTCTCTCTCCCTCTTTCTCTCCTTCTTTCTCTCTCTTTCTCTCTCCTTGCTTTTCAAGACAAGGGTTGTCCTGGAACTCACTCTGTAAAATAGGCATGGCCTCAAACTCAGATATCCACCTGCCTCTGCCTCCTTTTTTTTTTTTTTTTTTTTTTTTGGTTTTTCGACTGCCTCTGCCTCTAAGCATTGAAGTTGAAGGCTTTTCCCACCACCTACTGCCTGGCTAAAACGCTATGTCAAAAAACAGACCATCAATCCAACCAACCAACCAACAAATAAACAAACAAAACAGTCTACCTTCTCCAGGAAGTCCTAAGTCAATTTGCAATAAAAAAGCTGCCTTGATTTCAATTTTAGAGTTCGATGTAAATTCTGAACATATCACAATGTGGGACAATGGAACATGCCAGGAAACTTACTAAGGTTGAATGGGTCCAAGACCCACCCCCACCTCCCACCACAACCCCCTTCCACCTAAGATGGTAGGTGTCTCCCTGCTTCCTGCCAGACTCCTGGCTCCGAACACATAACCACACTTCCCACATAGGTCCTGTAGCCCAGAACAGAAATCTCCATGCTAATGAGATATCTAGAGGCCCTGAGGGTTTTAGCCAATAGGCTTCCCTTCCCGGATATTCCTTCTTGCAAAAGGTATTTAACCTTTGGTCCACCCTGAGAAAGTGGTATGCTCCCATTTTTCATGATGAACAGCCAGTAAGCAGTTTGGAACCAAGGACTGCCTCTTTCATCAAGAACTGCTGTGGGGAGAATGGAGAAAGCCCAGCAGAAGGCCTCTCTGTGCTCCCAGACAACTGCCGCTAAGCTAAGGACAATCACAAATGAGATAAGCCGGAGTTCCCATTCCCTCTGGCCCTGGGCTTGTCTTCATCATCTTCAGTCTGTAGGCCCCCCAACTCCATTCCCAACTCCCCAGACACATTGGTGCTTGGATATCCAGGAGTTTGGGAGCCCCTGGCATCCGAAGGCTCAGGGAAGGCCTGGGGACCCTCCACCCTCCATTTCTGAATCTTCTGTATGGCATCCCAGTGGCAACTGGATGCCTGAGAGTCAGGGAACCCCAGCTTTGGCCTCCTACGTTCTAAGCTACATCTCCCACCCCCTGAGTGGTGTATCTACGCTTTGCTCAAGCCCGACCACAGTAGTGCAGAGTAAATGCAGTCTAGTGTCTCATTGTTTCGTCCACTCAGCAGTGTGTCCCACACTCCAGCGGCGGGGTGGAACTCAAACCTACAATACCTGATGTCTACCTTAACTTTACAGTATCTGAGGAACCTGTTCTCTTGGTATGCTACTCATCCTAATCTCCTCTCCTCTAAGGTATCTGTTGGTAGCCCTATTTTGTTTTGAATCTATCTAAACTATGCTTCCTTCAGTGACTCCTGGTCTATCCTTTGCCCTGGGGCTCCTTATATGCCAAATTTTCCTAATTGTTAAGGGTCGGCTTGTCTCTGGTGGCCTGAGTCGGGTTGGGCAGGAGAGATCTGAATCTGGGTTTGCCAAGCAGAACCTGTTTAAATGCCAAAGTAAGCAGGCCAAAGGTCTTGATAATGCGGAGAGAACGTACACAATAGAAAAGGAGCTCAGAAAGAACTCCTTTTGTTGTTGTTGTTTGTTTTTGTTTTTTAACACAAGGTACCTTGCAGCTCAAGGCTGGCTTGAACTCCCTGGAACTGAGAATGACCTTGAATTCCTGATCTTCCTGCCTTTAGGGATCATAGGCCTGCACCATAGTTCCTGGCTTAATACTTTTTTTTTTTTTTTTTTTTTTTTGGTTTTTCGAGACAGGGTTTCTCTGTGTAGCCCGGGCTATCCTGGAACTCACTCTGTAGACCAGGCTGGCCTCAAACTCAGAAATCCGCCTGCCTCTGCCTCCCAAGTGCTGGGGCTGGGATTAAAGGCGTGTGCCACCACTGCCCAGCCTGGCTTAATACTTCATTATGGGACTCCATCAGGACTTGAGCTATTGTTGAGTGCTTTGGGGAAGTAGGGTTAGAGAAAAGAGAGATCAACTCGAATGTCAGAAGGCAGGCATGGGTGTGTGGTACAGGTCCATAATCCAGGTGCTTCAGAGGCTGAGGCAAAAAGATTCTGACAAGTTTCTGATCAGTCTGGGAAACAAACAAACTAAACAAAAATAAACCTCCCATACCAAAAACCCAACAACAACAACAACAACAAATAAAACCTAAATCAAAAACAGAGAAGAGTTCTTTGTGTATTTTGTATAGTACTTCTTCAACAGATGCCCTTTGTGGCTTGTCTTTCCATTGTTTCTAGGGAAACTCTTATTTTTTTCATACAATGATCCATTTCCAGTCTGTCCTCTAAACCATATGAATCATTTCAGATGGGCTCCATAGTTTATAGAACCATTTACTTGTTAGATCTGAGCAAGAATGATCTTTTTCTAGAGTTGTCCATGTCTGTATTCCCAAATCCCTAACACCAGAGTTTAGCAGTACATCTCTGTATTGATATCTGGGAAATTGTGAATGTAATGCAATCTATAATGAAATAATTTGTTACTAATTCCTAATTCTTAGGCTAGTAAGGTTTGCTGACTACTCTGGTTTAGATATGGAATACCTCCCAAAGGTCATTTGCTAAAGACCTGGTCCTTAGCCCATGGCACTACTGGACAGACATGAAGTCTTTAAGACTTGGGTCTAGTGGGAGGGTAGGTTATAGGAGCATGATACTCAGGAGGTTCTATGACCCTCGTCATTTTCTCTCATTCATTTCCAGATATGAGATGAGGTGCTGCTTCTGTCAATGCCCCTGCTATAGGTGGGCTCCAATACCACAGGGATAATCAAGAGCTGAAATTCCAAATTGTGGGCCAAAATCTACCTTTCTTCTTTTAAAGTTGTTTTATTGTTGTATGTATTTGTTACGGTAATGGAAAGCTGACAGATACACTGGTAATAACCACTTACTTGTTACTGTTGTTCAACTAATAGAGATCAAGCTGGACTTGGAGATTTCCCCGCATTAATGCTGGGGGTAGTTTACATCAGTTCATAAGTGCTGACAACTTAACCTTCAGAAAATTCTCAGCTCACTGTTAAATAATACCAGTGTTACAAACTAACTGATATGAACTTAAAATATGTAACAAAGACAAAAAGTTCATGATCATTTATTAGTTATTTGTTAGTTTGTTTCTATTTGAGACTGTATCTTACTCTATTGCACTTGTTGGCCTGGAACTCATATTATAGCCCATGCCATCCTTAAACATACACCAGTTCTCTGCTTCAGTGTTCTGGGTGCTAGGGTTAGCAGGCCTGAGCCACCACATCTAGATGTCTGTGTTCTTGAGGTTTTTAGATCTACTGGACTTGAAGGGCAGAAATGCTATGCAAGGCCGTGTGTAAGTGCACATTTCCTCCAGGCTCTGCAACTCAATAACACAGCAAAATTTGCCATAATGGAAATAACACAATCCAAGTTTGCCCTTCCCAATCCCAGATGACTCCTTGTTCCCAGGGATCAGCCCTCTAACCATTGCTGAAGGGCTGAGTAGACAGAAGTCCCAGCATGAGGACAACAACAACAAAGTGGGAAGAAAAATGATGTCAATGAAAGAAAGAGCTCAAAATGCTCAATGAACTGACTCTAAACTTCCCTCTGTTGGTTCAGAGCACATGAAACTGAGGCTTACACACACATTCCTTTCTTCAGGCTCACTTCCAGGGCTGGGAATGTGGCTCAGTTGGTACAGTGCTTGCCCAGCATGCAAAGTGTACTGGCTTCTGTCTTCAATACCACATAAAACTGGATGTGTTGACAATGCCTATAATACCAGCACTCTGGAGGTGGAGGCAGGAGGATTAGAAGTTCAGGGTCATCCTCAGCAATATAGTATTATAGGGAATTTGAGGGTAGCCTGGGTTATATTAAAATGCTGTCTCAGAAAACTAAAACCAAACCAAATCAAGCTAAAGTAACCAACCAACCAATCCAAACTAACCACCTGACTTTGAGACAATAGTATCTGTACCAACACCTTATAAGTCCTTGAAGTCAACAGTACAAAAGCAGTATTTTCACAGTCCATACAAAGGAGTCCTATCTCCCAGTGGGACTTCTTTAAAAGTTATAGAATTTTTATTGATGGATTGATGTGTGTGTGTGTGTGTGTGTATGTGTGTGTGTTTGCCAGCATGCCCCACAGTGTGCATGTGTTTTGTATGAGGGCTAAAGTTATGTTTTAATTTTTAGTTATTGTGCTTAAGAGGTCTGTAACACAACAATGCCTCTAACCTATAAGCCCCAACTGCCCAAGGACAGATAAGTTCCTGGAATGCTGGGGGCTGTTCATGTAAAATAACAAGCCATGTGTTACAGTACACAAGGTCAGTAAACAAAGCTTGCTGTCCCAACTGCACAGGATGTGCTTGATCACACATAGATGGGAGCTGTGTAGACGTGGATCATCCTTCTCCTTGGGGGCAGCTGGCCACTGGCCTGCAAGGACAAAGGAAGCAGAAGCTATGAGCAGGGTTAAGAAGGCCATGAGTACTGACAGATTAACTTCTGGGATCAGCTTCAGTGAGACAGCTCAACTTTATTATTCCAGGAATAGGATATATAAGGGCTTTTAGAGGTATGGATGAAAAGGACTAATTGACCATAACATCATTCTGGTGGGAAGGGCTGATTGGTTATAATACAACACCTAATTATCATGTGGGCAGGAAGCCAGAACAGGACTTGTGTACTGTGGTAAGCGACTCTGCACAAGGTCATTCTTCAGATAAGGCCAGGCACCTGTGTTCAGGGACTCTCCAGACAAAAAAACCAGACAAGTGAGAAAGGAAGTCCTCCATTTTAGGCCTAGCTCAGAGAGCCACTAGGTCATGGGGAACTGTGACCTTAATAGCAGGGTTTTCCAATACATAGACAGGAAGTATGCCAGAATGTATGGTTGCCTCTGATTGGATGAAAGCAGGAGGTATGAAACCTGTGGGTTTTGCTTTTATAAGCCCATGTCTAGTATACTTCAGGCCATTCTCTGGGATTCTAGGTAAGGACCTGGCCAGTGTCCATCTTCCTGGCCGTATTTAATAGAGCTTACTTCAATTTTGGCTCAAAAATTGTGGGCGTGGTCTTATTCTCTGGGGTGGAACTAACATGTGGAAGTCAGTTCTTCCCTTCCACCAAGTGGTCTCAGGGATGGAACTCATGTTGTCAGACTGTCAGGGAAGCCATCTTGCTAACCCCCATTAGGATATTTCTTATATAGTGTTGGTAGGAGGCAGGTTAGATCACAGATGATTATCTGTGTGTCAAGATGATAACCTCACATAAGTCAAACAAGCAGGGGAAACCCCACAACTCTATTGCTCCCATAGGACTGTAGTCTGACACAGTGAGTTGACTAAGAACACTTCCTGTGCTACAGGGCTTTCTTTCTTTTCACTTCTGCTTTCTCATAAGAATTTCAAGGGACTATCCTGTGGCTGCTTTCTAGTGACAAGTATCTTTTCTAGTTTTTTGCCCAAAGACCCAGGTATAGTCCATCATAGAGGAAATCACAGTGGCAGGATCAGCTGATCATGTCATGTCCATAGTCAGAAGAGCTCCTGCATACTAGTGCTTCTCTGTTGGGCGTGGGTCCTGTGGGTTGAATTGTGGGTCCCGCATCTACTGCCCTCAAGGGGCTGGGGCAGGGCTCAGAGAGGCAGAGGCTCGGGAAGTTGACTGTGTTTAATCCAGGCTGGCGCTGGGTGGACCGCAGCTGTGGGAAGCTGAGGGGCTTCACTCCGGGTGTGAAGGAACATAGTCTGAGGTCCCACAGGGAGCAGAGCTCTTCAGTTGGGGGTCCCTGGGCCAAGAGGTGGCCAGGAACCAACTGGTTCCCTGGCCCTTGGGCTCTCAGGCACTGCTGAGAGGCCGCAGAAGGACCAAGACAGGGGGGCGGGGGGGGGGGAATGTACAGGCTGGATTGACCCACAGCCTAAGGGGGGAATGAGACTCTTGGTCGTGGCTGAAATGTAGAGAGGTCATCAGAGGGAGATTATACAATGGCTTTGTAGTTGAAGACCTTCTCCACGGTTCCCCATGACGGGCCCCAAAGAAGAGAGATAGTCCATGGTCTTAGGGTATAGTCTTAAGATATTCATTATCATGGTGGAAAATGGATGAAACTATACCCTGGTAACCTCAGGGTGGGCCTAAGGTTAACTACCTTTTGCAAGGAGGAGGGTCTGGGCCGGTGGTGGTGGCGCACGCCTTTAATCCCAGCACTTGGGAGGCAGAGGCAGGCGGATTTCTGAGTTCAAGGCCAGCCTGGTCTACAGAGTGAGTTCCAGGACAGCCAGGGCTATACAGAGAAACCCTGTCTCGGAAAAACAAACAAACAAACAAACAAACAAAAAACAAAAGAAAAAAAAAAGGAGGAGGGTCTGGGAAGGAATACTTAATTGGCTATGCCCCCTCTGGTCTTTTATCTCATTAATATGGAGATCTATCTTGAGGCTCTGTGGCCTGAGTCATGCCCTCTATCTGTGGAGGAGCTAGTAGGGGCATTTTCCTATGTGACCTATGACCACAGACCTCTCTGTGGGGGGTGGTAGTTATGTGAAATGAGCCAGGGGCCCAGGAGCAAGGCCAAACTCCTACCATCCCTGAGGGTCTCCAGGGTTCAAAGCCTGCACAACCAGGTACTCAACTGTCTCTCACAGCCCCACACTTCTCCTCCTGTACAATCCAGGACCCCTACCTAGGGAATGGTGGGACACCCCCCAAGCCCCCATAGTGGGGAGGTCTTACCACCTCAGTTGACATTCAAGATAATCCCTGTAGGCATGCTCAGAAGCCCATCTTCTGGGGCACTCTAACTTTTGTAAAGTTGACAATACTAACCATAGCATTCTCTCTTTCAGCTATTCTTTCATTCTGATGTACCCCACTCACCCTTTTCATCTCATGCAGCCAAGGCTAGCCTCAAACTCATTATGTGACCAAGGATGACCTTGAACTCTTCATTCTCCTGTCTCTACCTCCCAAGGGTTGGGATTACAGGTGAGTGCTACCATACTCTGCTTAGTCCTAGTAATTTATAGGAAGAATATGAGGGCAGAAGTTGCATGTGGAGAGTTAAGACTCAATCACCCAGCAATGGTAGAGCTTTCAATGTTAGTTAATTGGTGATAGTTATAAATTTACAGTAATCAGGGGCTGGGGAGATGGCTCAGTGGTTAAGAACACTGACTTCCCTTCCAGAGGACCCAGGTTCAATTCCCAGCACCCACATGAGAGCTCACGACTGTTTGTCTCCAAGACCTGACACCCTCACATAGAGACATGTAAGTAGGCAAAACACCAATGCACATAAAAAAAAAAACAACCAAACAAAAATTTACAGTAATCAAACTGATGAGGTTGACACATGACCCATAAACTACACACAGGAGAAGGAATACAAGTCAGTCCTGTGTTTGTAAACAGCAGTGGGAAAGGCAGCTTTGGAGCTTGTCTGAAGGAAAAGCAAGGAGATCATTTGCATATTGCAGGGATTAAGACCACAGGCCTTTGAGCCAGCTCAAGTTCTAGCCTTCTATTTCCAAATAATCTATATTAGACAAGTTACCTAATACTACTGCAGCTCCATTTCCTCATTTGTAGAATAGGGATAATGTGTCTGTGGTGTGTTATGTGGATTGCATAAGATCACAGAACTAGCCTGTGTTCTGAGCTATTGTTTGGAAGTGAGCAATTCTCAGCCTTGAGAAAAGTAGAGACATGATTGCTCTTGAGAATCAGAGGCTGAAGAGCTGGAGATACTTCAACAGCTTCCATAAGTCTCTAGGGGAAAATGAGGTCAGTTAGGAGTGGGGAAATCATTCCAAATACACTTGGAAACCTGAGGGAGAGCCAGTCTCCCAGGTAAGGTACATGACAGAAACAGAGGCATCTTCCTTTGAGTGTATAACCCCTTTGCAGTGACAATTCCCTGTCTGTGACTGGATTGGCTCATGTCTGTGCATGTGTGTTTGCTAGACAAACCCTGGTATTGTTCCTCAGATACAATCCACCTTTTTTTTTTTTTAAGACAACATTATCTCAGTGGCTTAGTGCCTGCTGCTTAAGCAAGTGAAGCAAGCAAACCTCAGGCATCTGTCCATCTCTGCCTCTACAGTAATTGAGGTAAAAAATTCACACCATCTGGCACAATATCCTTAATTGTGCAAGAGTAGCACTCATACCTTGGCAGTAACCAACAACTCTCTGAATGAACTTCAGACCCACTCAACAAGAGAGAAACCATGCCAGGTACTGGAAACTAGCCAACCACCCAGAGCTAGTGAAGTCATGGATCTTAGACAAGAACCTACAACCAAAACTGTACTAAGCCAGTATATAGCCTAACTACACTCTAAACATTTGTCCTTATATCCAGAATTAAGTGTCATCCTCACCCCTCATCAAGAAAACTTCTCTTTGCAGCAAATAGAGGCCATTAGAGAAAACCACAACTAATCGGAATCCAGAGAGCAAGAGATCATGAATGCCCAGTCCTACCTGATTACATCTACAACACAACTCCTGTACCTAAGGCTCCTGTACCTCAGGGATCGTTATGGAAGAGGAGGGTGGAAAGATTGTTAGAATCAGAGTAATAGGAAGTTTTCTGTGTGATTGTGTCTTCTAGAAATGTCAGAGGATCTCCACTGAAGTCGAAACTTATGGGTTCTTTGGAAAGTCTGTTCGATCATGTTTTGCTAGGGTAAACACATGAAGGAATGTTTAGCTGATGTAGACACAGATGAAAAACTAAGGAAGACTCACGAAGGAATGTTTAGCTGAAGCAAACACAGGTGAAAGGGTGTTCTACTAAAGCAAACATGTGAAAGGATTAGTGATGAAGGATTCTTTGCTAATGACACATGTAGCAGTGAATTTTGGCTACACTGCTTTGTGCTCCAGCAGATCACATACAAGCACCCGCACAGGAGCTATTTTTGGATCTGTGAATAAAACACACATACACACACACAATTAGCTTATTTTTAAACAACTCTTTTTTTTTTTTTTTTTTTTGGTTTTTCGAGACAGGGTTTCTCTGTGTAGCCCGGGCTGGCCTGGAACTCACTCTGTAGACCAGGCTGGCCTCGAACTCAGAGATCCGCCTGCCTCTGCCTCCCAAGTGCTGAGATTAAAGGCGTGCGCCACCACCGCCCGGCTAGCTTATTTTTAAAATGCCTTGCCTATCTCAAAGGCTGGGGAATTTCCTAAAACTCTCCCTGCTACACCAAACTCAATTGGGGAAGTGGCCAGGGACCACTGAGTCCTACCCATGCAACTCTAAGTGTCCCACCCCATGCCCAGCCATTGGCCATTGGCATCTTTATTGATCAATCAAAAACCAGTCGGGGACAAGGACCTTCAGTGTCTGGACTGGAAGATTCCTGATTGAGTGAAAGCATTAGAACCAATCTCCAACAGACACACATGTATTGGTCCACCTTACATTGCTTAGTTGAGCTGCATTTGTTGGGACTCTGTCGCGCCCAGCTCCGCCGAATAAGCAGACGCGGCAACACAGGATTCTTCCGACAGCACTCTTTATTGTTCAGCCTGTTCCAAGATGGAGAAGGACCACGAGCTCGGGAGCTCGTCACTTATATAGGGCTTGGTAGGCGTGGTCGTGCTCCAGGATTTTTGAAAGGGGGGCCATTGATATTCTACATTTTTGTCCCCCAAAAAAAAACCCGAAGACATTTTTGGTTGGAAAAAAACCCAACCCCCCAAAAATTAAGGCATTTTAAAAAAACTTTTTTTTTTTTTTTTTTTTAGGGGGGGCCTGTGCCCCGGGCGGCCGGGAAACCAAACGGGGTTCAAAAAAACCCCCCCCCCCCAAAAAGTCAAAAAAAGGGGGAAAAAACCCCCCGCTTTTTTTTGTTGAAAAAGGGGTTTTAAAACTTTGTTTTGGGGGGAAGTGGGGGCCAGGGGGGGGTTAATTTGAAAGGGGAACCTTGGGTCTTTATTATCAACAAAATTTGGGAAAGGCCTTCAGTTTTGGAGGGGTTTTGGGGTAAAGGGGAAGAAAAAAAAAAGTTTTGGTTTATTGTTATGGGATTTTTTGGGGGGGTGGAATAGGGGGGGGGGGGGGGGGGGTTTTTTTTTGGGAAAAAGGGGAAGAAGGGGGAGGGTATTTAAAGGGTTGGGGGGTCGAAGGGTGTTTTGAAGGGGGAAAAGAAAAAATTTATTTGGAAAATTGGGGAGGAAATTTAGAAAAGGGAATTTTGGAAAGGGGATTTAATGGGGAGGGTAATTTTTTTTTAAAAAAAGTGGGGGTGTTTTATTTGGGTTTTTGGTTTGGGGGGTTTTTGGGGGGAGTTGTCACCCCCCCCAATGGGAAGAGGGGGATGTAAGTTTCCCCCACCGGGGGGGAAAAACCCCCTGGGTTTGGGTGGGGAAAAGGTCTAATTTTAAAAAACCCCGGGGGGCCCTGTTTACCAAAAATGCCTCGCGTGCCCTTTGCATTTCCCGTTTGTTTTTTCATTTGTAAGAAAAAAAAGGGGAAAACCCACCCCAAATAAAAAATTACTCCCCCTTTCCCACCCCAAAAAAGGGGGGAAAAGGGGGGAAGGGGAAAACCCTTGAGGGGAAAATATTAAAGGGGAATTTTAAAAAAACCCAACATTTTTTTAATTTTGAATTTTTGACATTTAAAAAATTGAGAAAGTTTTTTGGGTTACCCCCCAAAAAAAATTTTTTTTTTGGGGAAAAAAAACCGGGTTTTTTAAAACCCCTTTTAAACAATTCCAAATTTTTTACTTCTTAACCAACTTATTTAAAAACCCCCCTTAAATTTGGTTTTAAAGGGCTTGTATCAATGGTGGTAAGGGAAGAGATAAAAAAAAAAAAAGGGTTTTGGAAAATTGCCTGAGGCCAATGAGGAAAAGTAAAGGGGGAAAGCAGAGGTACTATGGGCCAGTAGCACCGGATACCAAATTTTTTGTCTAAAAAAGGGTTAATGAACTATCAGTCGCACAGGGTGGGGACAAAATGGGGCATGCAAACGACAGGGCAGTCTCAAAACTAGAGGCATTCCCAAACAAGGTATAAAAAAAATCAAGAAATTTTCAAATACCCTATAAAAGGGGGGCCCTAAACAAAAAGGGTGGGTGCCCCCCGTTTTAAGATATTATAGAGAGACCTTTTTAAATCCTTTGAGGCAAAATCGTCTGTTTAGTAGCCTGGCCCACGCCCCACCCAGATCTCGACAGGGGGGTGTATCGAAAAAACGCCATTGAGCCAAAAATAGCCAAGTATCAAAGGGTTGATGTCATGACGAAAAGGACCACGTGTAAAATTCCCAATCCCCAAGGGGGGAGATGGGGAAAGGTTTCCTTTTGGGAGGTTGAGCTCTTGGGTTTTGGGCAACCCTTTCCAGGGAAAAAGCTGGTAGAGCAGGTTGGCTCCCGACCAAAAGGGGCAATTTTGGTTGATGTTGCCACGAATGTCCTTCGGTTTTTTCTCAAAGAATTTAAATAGGGCCACCATTCCAAAAAAAGGACGGGAGCATTTGGGTCAATAAAGTTTTTTTTTTCCTTATTTCCTTTTCTAAATGTGCATAGGAAAAGTTTTCCCCAAAGGGGAAAACAAGGGTAAACGAGGGTCTTATTTAAAATCTCAGTAGCAGTAAAAAAAAGATGCCGTTAAAATTCCAAGGTCATTGGAGGGACTTTGGCCAATTTTTTCCATAGGTAAAATTGGTAAACCCAAGGTCTCATTTGGGGGTGAAGAATTGGAAAAACCTTTTGGCATTATGCTGACACTAATTCCGGAACGTTGTCTAATTCCCCATCTCAGCTGGGTTGTGGTGGTGGGTGTTGGTCGCACAAACAGGGGGGGGGAGACGGAAGGGGGGGGGGGCCCCTCGTTTTCCAGGGGCTGTGGGGGACCCCCAAAATCGGAGGGGCTTATTTGGGGGGAAAAAAAAGCCCCCTGGATTTTTAAAAAACGGGATCCGGGCCCTTTATAAATTATTAAGACAATTTTTTCCATCTAACCTCCCCCGCAAAGAACTGGGGGAGGCTGTCTGTCTGCTGCGGATTTCCAGCAGAATCCAAATTTTTTAAAAATTTTAAAGGGAAATAAGGCCCGGGAGGTGGAGATCTTGGGGGCCTTTGCCCGGGGCCCTTCCCCCCCCTTTTTTTTTTTTGAATGTCACTTGAGGGTCCATTGGGACGTTTCCACAATGCCTTTTTGTTGTGGGTTTTAGGGGAGTCCATGAAAGGGCACCCCATACCAACAAAATTGTTGAAAAATTTTGGGCTATAGGCGGCCCCTTACTGCTTAATGTTGGGTTTTCCCCAGCCCCCATGCTTTTAGGGCATGGGTGTCACATTGGCCGCTTTTTCCTGAGAGAGGGTGGCAGAATAATGCCAGAACGGGGATCTACCGATAATGAAAATTTTTAAACTTTCCAAAAGAGGAAAAGAGTAACATCCATTTGCCAGATATTTGTGGTAGAAGTCCTGGGATTAACCCCCAAGGACACAGAAAGGCAAAAAACGCACAATCTGGCATTTAAGAACAATATCTCGAGCTTGAGCACGAGATAATTAAAAATTTTTTGATTTTTTTAAAAGGGGAAAAGGTTTTGCAATTTTGGGGCACCCAATATTACAGCCCTGGGGAAAAAAATTGGGGGGGAATTTTTCTAGCTGAAAAAGGAAAATCCTTTTTGACTCAAAGGGCAAAAGGGGGAAAAACTAGCCCCCCAAAGGGTTTTTTTTGGAAAATTTATTTTTCCTGGCCCTTTTTTCCTTTCCCAAAAAAAATTAAAACAAAGTCAACAAAATGTTAAAAGGATAAAGCCCTTTTTTTTAAATTTGGGTTTCCCCCCCCATCTTCTAGCTGGGTTCACTTGCCGGCTTCCTGGGGGGAAAAACCCCCTTTTCCCTTACGGATAAACTTTTTAATTTCCACTGGGAAAATTCCATTTTCCAAATTTGGAACCCCGGAAATTACAAGGCACCGTTAAAAGCACAATCTGCATTTAAAAAATTCTCGATTTTCGGATCTTAAATTTAAAGGTTGCAGGCCTTAAAGTGGTTTTGGGGGATGAGGCCCCTTTCGGGCCGGGTGATTACTCTTTTTAAGCGGAAATTGGCCCCATGGGAACTCCAAAAAACAAAAAAGAGGGTTTCCATTAATTAATCAAAAACAGTAATATATTTGCAGAAACAACCGTCTCCAAATTAAGTTTCATATTGGGTTAATTTTTCACAAAACCCTGCTTTTGCCTTCCCTTTGGGGAATTAAAGGTAAAATTCTTTTCCCCTTAAAAACCGTAAACCCCTCCCTTTAACCTTCGTACATTTTGCTTTTCAGGTCACTGGTTAAAATGCTTTTTCAAATGAACGGGGTTTTAAATATAGGCCGGAAAAGCCAAAAATTCCCAAAAAAAACCGCTTTACCATCTTTTGCTATCGGTAACAAATTTGGATTTAACTTTTTGGTACCTTACCGCCCAATGAAATTTTTACACTTTTCCTGTCTGGGTTATCAAACCTAAAATTTTCAAGGGTAGGTTTGGGAAGGTCTTTCCCCCTTACTTTAATGGCACGCTTTTTGAATTTCCTTTTTTGGGGGGAGGGGTGAATTTTTTTAAATTGAGATGCGGCCAAGGTGTGAGCCTTTAGATAAGGGGATTTGGTTTGGCCATTTTGGGGCCCTCCCAAGGAAATGTTAGATTTTTTTTTTGAATAAGGAAGGTGGGTTGGGGGGTTGGGGGGCTTGCCCCAAGGGGGGGGGGAAAGCTGGGGGGGGCCCCGGGGGTGGTCTCTGGGTTTGGGGGGGGGGGCCCCCTTGGGTTCTTGGGGGGTTTTCCGGAACCCTCGGGGGGGGGTTTTTTGGGTTTCCGGGGCCCCCCGGGGCTTTTTCCTTTTTTTCTTCCCCCTTTTTTCCTCCTTTTTCTCCCTTTCCCCCCTTCCTTTTTTCCCTCTTTTTTTTTCCCCCTTTTTTCCCCCTTTCCCTTTGGGGGGCCTCTCTCCCCCTTTCCCCTTTTTTCCCCTTCCCTTTTTCCCCCCTTTTTTTCCCCTTTTTTTTCCCTTTCTTTCTTTTCTTTTTTTTTTCCCCCCCTTTCTTTTTTCTTTTTTTTTAATTGGTTTTTGGTTTTTTTTTTTTCCCCCTTTTTTTCTTTTTAATTTTTTTTTCCCCCCTTTTTTTGGGGTTTCCCCCCCCCCCTTTTTTTTCCCCCCCTTTTTCCCTTTTTCCCCCCTTTCCTTTTCCCCCCTTTTTTCCCCCCCCCCCCCCCCCCCTTTTTTCCCCTTGCGTCAACTCTCGAGAAGAACCAGGAAGTAGGAAACCGGCGCCATCTTCTAATGGCGGAGCGGCTCCCGACAGGACTCCATAGAGAGAAACACACCAAAAAACTTCTGGTGGTGTGCTGCAGTTTCTTGCTACTTCCTCAGACTCGGGTTGATTGGCATAGTGATATCAGCTGAGACAGATGCATGTGCTAAAGCAAGATACATGGAGGACATGTGATGTTTGGAGGGTATACGTTGGACTCGATGGACAGTGACAGAGACAAAGCTTGGCTTGCTGGTCTTGCATCTTCCCTGAGAGAGACACAGCTGAGAACTTCTGGCTTTCCTCCTGGTCCCTCTGTGGGATGGGAAAACCATGCCCGGAATCTTGGTGGGTAGAGTGGTTTGAGACCCAGAGAATCAGTGGGCACACACCTGAGACTTCAGTGACTCCCTGCTCCCTGCCAGCCTGGAACATGAGCCACACTTCCCACATAAGGAAACGTGACCTATGGTCACATAGGCCCAGAACAGAGTTTTCCATGCTAATGAGGTACCTAGAGGCCCTGAGGTCTGAGCCAATAAGCTTCCCTTCCTAGACCTTCATCCCTGCAAAAGGTATTTAATATGGAGTCAGACCCTGAAGAGGTATGCATCCATTTTCTGCCATGAACAGTCAATAAACAGTTTAGAACCATGAACTGTCTCTTTTCATCTACCACCACCATGGGGAACATGGAAAAGGCCTTTGTCTACAGAGCTGAAGCTAAATCTCCCATGGTAGGCCCTTCTGCACTCCCAGACAACTGCTGCCATCTCTGCAGCCCTCGATTGTGTATTTTGGGCAGACTGAGCCTGTCTACCTGGCTTTGGTTACTCTGGGCCGTTTCAAAGAAAGGACAGATCAAGCCAGACTTAGCTTATCAGAATGCTAGATCATCCTCCAAGTTCACATGCTGAAGCCCTTTCCCCAGGTACCTGTATATGGAAATAAAGCCTTGAAGACTGTGATTAGGATAACACTGTTAGGGATTCCTCACCCAATCTGGCTGATGTCCTTATAAGAAGAGGGGCTTAGGGTCTACATGAGATGCCAGGAAAGAGTAGGTACAGAGAAAAGTCATGGGAGAACACAGTGAAGAGGGAGCCATCTGCCCAGGAGGGAGGGAAGCCTCAGAAGAAGCTTGACCTGCTGACTCTGAGCTTTGGTTTTTCAGCCTTCAAAGCCTCCATCAGAAAATTCCCATTGTTCAGGTCATTGGTATACAGACTGATGTCATGACCACTCCAAGGTATGGTTAATCAGAAGATTTTTACTGTAGATATGCGTTAAGTTTCAAACACCAAACAGCTGCTAAGGTGCCTATTTAACATATCAAATCAGACCTGGTCTCTCCAGGTTCTCTCAGCATCTCTCAGTCCTTACCTGGTATAGGGCATGGCTGACATACTCACCCTCTATCCAGAATTCTCCAGTCCAGGGGCTGGGCTGCTCTGCCCCAGAAGCTCTTCCCTATATAATCCAGACATTTGCTTACCTGTCCCTTTTTGTACCTTTGGCCTCCTGTCTGCTGTACCTGGTTCCCCTCTCTCCCCTCTCTCTTCCCCTCCTCCTCTCCCAACATGGCTCAGCTCAGTTGGGTCATGTCCATTGGACTCTCTCAGATGTCTCTTGACTCTAGCTATGCTCTCCAACATATCTATAATAAACTTTTTCCTCCACCATACATACCTAGGAGCAGTCATATCCTTTCCTTTCCTTTTTCCTTTCCTTTCCTTTTTTCCTTTCCTTTCCTTTTTCCTTTTTCCTTTCCTTTCCTTTCCTTTCCTTTTTCCTTTCCTTTTTCCTTTCCTTTCCTTTTTCCTTTCCTTTCCTTTTTCCTTTCCTTTCCTTTCCTTCCCTTCCCTTCCCTTCCCTTCCCTTCCCTTCCCTTCCCTTCCCTTCCCTTCCCTTCCCTTTTTATTTCTTTTTCTTTTCATTCAATATGAGGAGAGAAATGACAGGAGCATTGAAAGAGTCCAGAGCAGAGAGATAAAGTAGGAGACTGAACATGAGCAGCAGACTGGACTTGGCCATGAGAGGAGGGAGAGTGGAGCACCATAGAGGAGAGAGACAACCAAGAGAGAGGAGCAAGAGAGAAAGCATAGCCTAAATAGCAGGGTTATAAAGCCAAGAGAGGCTTGGGGGAGGGAAGCCCATGAGCTGGAAGAGTTTAGAGGAGGGGGCGGGGTGAGAAGAGCCAGGATATCTGCATGGACTCTGACATAGTACTTTCAATACTTACATAGTACTTACAACAAGTACTTTCAATACTGAGTAAGCCTGGAGACCAGAACATGCTATGGTGTGCTAATAGCCACCACAGATAACCATTTGTCCCTTCTGTCAGTGATAAGGGAATTAGTTTTTGAGGTAGAGGGGAACCAGCTTCACAAATTCCTGAGGAATGCTGGCTTTTGTCTAACTGCCAGAAGTTGGACCTGACAATTTAGTCTGGTATGTTGTTATGACAGTCCTAGCAGACAGAGAATGAATGACCAGGATTCCTAGGGGCTGGGTTTTTTTTTTTTTCAAGACAGGGTTTCTCTGTGTAGCCCAGGCTGTCCTGGAACTCACTCTGTAGACCAGGCTGGCCTCGAACTCAGAAATCCGCCTGCCTCTGTCTCCCAAATGCTGGGATTAAAGGTGTGTGCCACCACACACACACACACACACACACACACACACACACACACACACACCTCCCCCCTCCCCAGCAAGGGGCTGGGGTGTTAAAATGTAGATTTGGGCTTTTGAGACGGCACAGTAGGTAAAGATGCTTGCCACAGAGGCTCGGTGACCTGAGTGTGATCCGGAGGATTCTCATGGTGGACTGAGGGAATCAACTCCCAAAAGTTGTTCATGCATGCTGTGGCAAGAGAGTGCCCACATACACAGGAAATAAATACATGAATGTAATAGAAATGTAGGCTTATGACAGGCATGGAAGTACATGCCTGTAATCCTAACACTTGGGAGGCTGAAGCAGAAGGATTACTGTGAGTTCAAGGCCAGGCTGGGCTATGTAATAAGATCAAGACTAGCTTGGGCTACAGCGTAAAACCCTCTCTCAAACAAGCAACTTAAAATAGATTTCTAAGAAGTCAATGAAGCTTAGAGTTATTGGGTCTGAGTTGGGTGACTCGGCTTTCTAACTGCTCCCATGTGATACCACTACTCCTGCTATGAGATCACAATTGCCACCTCTGCTGTCTTTCTTCCCTCCCTCCCTCCTTCCTTTCCTATTTATTTATTTTAAATAGGGTCTTCTTATATAGCTTGAGCTGACTTGGAATTGTAATGATCCTTCTGCCTCAGTTCCCTACCTCTAGGATTATGTGTGTGCTACCACATCCTGCTCACATCTGCTCTCTGAAGGGATTTATCAGTGTTTACTGTCCTCTCTCAGTACCAGGTTTCCAGCTGAGACTCTAGCTAACTCTCCCATATGTCCAGGGACTTGCTCTCTTTGTCTTTTATACGAGGCTGGAGCCAGGAGAGGGTAATAATGGGTGTTTCAGTTTGCCTTTCTCTAGTCCAAGGCTAGTCAAACAGGGGCACTGTCTACCTGCTGCTTAAACCAGAAATCCTGCCCAAGATAGAGGGAAGCAGAGATGGCACAGGGACAGTCCCTCAACATCTACACAGATTCCAAATATGCTTTCCATATCCTCCTGTCCCACGCTGCTATCTGGAAGGAGCGTGGGTTACTTACCACAAAAGGAGGATCAGTAACTAATGCAAACCAAGTTATGGCCATGCTAAAGGCCTCCCATGTCCCCACAGCTATTGGGATTGTCCACTGCAGATCCCACAGGACAGATGACTCTATTGTCTCTAAGAGAAACAACTGAACTGATAAGGCAGCTAGAGCTGTGGCCCTTAGACTCGTCTCACCCTCCCCAGGACATTCTTACACTACAACCCACATCCCCACCTACACTCCCTGACACTCATCAAACTCTGTCCTATCTTCACCAACTCTTTCATCCTAACAGCCAAACGTCTTATTTTGTTAAGATCCACCTACAGCCTACTTCTGAGTACTTGCGTTTCTTAAAATCTATCACTGCTTCTTGCAAAATCTGTCAGATGTCAGATCCCAACTCAAGGTATCATAGCACCCCTTTTCCTACCCATCAGGCTAGAGGTTTCCATCCTGGAACTGACTGGCAACTTGACTTTACCCACATGCCTGCTGTCAAACATGCCAAGTACCTCCTGGTCTTGGTGGACACCTTCTCAGGCTGGGTAGAGGCTTTTTCCACAACTAACAAAAGGGCTCAGACAGTCTCTGATCAGAGATCATCCCCTGATTTGGTGTCCCAGCCTCCCTTCAGTCAGACAATGGTCCTGAATTTACTTCCCAGTTTTCTCAAATTCTATCTAAGGCCCTAGACATCCTCTGGCATTTTCACATTCCCTATTACCCTCAATCTTCAGGTAAGGTAGAAAGAACTAACTACTCTTTAAAAACCACTCTTGTCAAGCTGTCACAGGAACTTCACCTTGACTGGGTAAAATTCCTACCTCTGGCTCGTTTCAGTCTACGAGCTCTCCCCAAGTGGCCTCTCCTCATCTCACCCTTTGAAGTCATGTATGGACGTCCAGTTCTAAATCCTGGTCTTTCACCTAAATGCTCTCCTGGACTCCCAGACCATCTACTCACCCCATTACTTTGCCACCTCCGTTTTCTCTTGTGGAACTTTGCTGACCACCATCTACCTCGATCACACACTGTCTCCTGTCCATTGCCTGTCAACATTGGAGATCAAGTCCTTCTCTCCCCTCTAGATCATCGGCCCTTACCTCTCTCTCCCAAATGGCAGGACCCTTTTAAGGTAATTCTTGTGACCCCTACAGCTGTTAAACTTGAGGGACTCTCTCATTGGGTCTACCTGTCTCACCTCAAGCCTTTCATCTCTCCACCTAAAATCGACTCTTCTTCATACACGTCGACCCTAACAGGACTGTGCTCTATATCACTCACCGTGTCCTCAATCCCAGAAAATGAGACTCCATTCCAGTTGAGCCAAGCTCAACCTTACTGGACTAGACATGGGTCTCTCGTTCTCCCCCTGTTGCTTGTTTCTATCCAGGTCAGCCCTTAAGTCTGGAGATTCGAGGTTCAAGAGACCCCCACAGATAACAAACAGTCTTTCCAAACAGGGTCAGGAAACTGCTCCATAGCCAGATGCCAAGAACCAATCCAAATTGTCATCTGTTGTCCCATCTAAATATTATGTTCTCTATACTTGCTTTCTCTTTGACCAGATAGAAGATTATTGTAGAAACTGGCCAGATGATTATGGGGGCTGCTTATATTGGTCTTGTCATATACATATACTAGAATCACAGGCCAACCTTTTCTACGTACAAGATCCGCAGGATTCCAGCTGTGGTGCTTCAAAACCGACAGGGGCCAGATGTTCTGAAAGCTAAAGAAGATGGTCTTTGCAGGTTCCTCCAAGAAGAATGCTGTTTTTAGGGAACGTGAGACCTCCAGTTCTGAGATTTTTTTTTTTTTGGTTTTTTTTTTTGTTTTTTTTTCGAGACAGGGTTTCTCTGTGTAGCCCAGGCTGTCCTGGAACTCACTCCGTAGACCAGGCTGGCCTTGAACTCAGAAATCTGCCTGCCTCTGCCTCCCAAGTGCTGGGATTAAAGGTGTGTGCCACCACCGCCCCGGCAAGTTCTGAGATTTTTTTTTTTTTTTTTTTTTTTTTTTTTTTTTTGGTTTTTCGAGACAGGGTTTCTCTGTGTAGACCAGGCTGGCCTCGAACTCAGAAATCCGCCTGCCTCTGCCTCCCAAGTGCTGGGATTAAAGGGGTGCACCACCACCGCCCAGCTGGCTCTGAGATTTTTAAAGACCCATTTATAAGCAGATACTCTCTTTTGTAACACCCTTTTTAGTCATCCTCCTGGTGTTACTATTTCTAATCAAACTATTAATCATCTCCTGTTACAGGATTACCACCCGCTGTCCACAGAGGAACCTGATACATACATCTACCAAGTGGACCCAGTGGTGAAAGCCAGCTGCTCCCCACAATGGATTACACCCTACGCAGCAGGAAGTAGTTTAAGAGACATGGTGCCCTGACTCCCCTTTCACCATTGACTTCCCTTCTCCTTTTTTCCTTCTCTTTATAATAACAAAAAGGGAGATATGTTGGTATCAGGCTCCGAACACAGTGACATCACATCTAGACGACCCCCACATCATTGCCAAGGCAACGGCCATAGATTCCCAGAATCCACCTGGCTACCTCACCTTTACCTGGGAAAAGGCTACATCACCGCCCACATAAAATAGGCAGAATCCCCTGACTTTGCTCTCTTCTATCTTCTTCCTCCCTCCCCATCTTTGCCCTATCTCCTGAATAAACCCCACTTGAGACTGTTTGGTCTGGTGTGGTCTGTTCTAAGCTGTGCTTGGAGTCTATCAAGGGTAGGGATGGGGTGGGCAGTGCCTGAACACAGTCCTGGGATAGAATCATAAAGGTAGAACAGGGCAGCTGAATGGAAACTGTCTGGAAAGTCTGGTCAGGAGCTGGGGGAGTGGGAACAGTGCCTGGGGAGAGTGGTGATTACTTTGGAGTCAGTAGAAAGTTGATTATTTGCTTTAGAAAAATAAGGTGGCCGGGCGGTGGTGGTGCACGCCTTTAATCCCAGCACTTGGGAGGCAGAGGCAGGTGGATTTCTGAGTTCGAGGCCAGCCTGGTCTACAGAGTGAGTTCCAGGACAGCCCGGGCTACACAGAGAAACTCTGTCTCGATAAACCAAAAAAAAAAAAAGAAAGAAAAAGAAAAATAAGGTGAAGCCAGGCAGTGGTGGCGCATGTCTTTGATCTTGGGGTACAGAGGCAGGCGGATTTCTGAGTTCGAGGCCAGCCTAGTCTACAGAGTGCGTTCCAGGACAGCCAGGGCTACACAGAGAAACCCTGACTCAGAAAACTTAAAAAAAAAAAAACCAAAAACCAAAAAACCCCAGAAAAACAAGGTGTGGGACCAGCTGGGGAGGTGGTGTTTTGAACCCAGGTAATCCTAGAATTTGGGAGGTAGAGTCAGGAGGATCAGGAGTCCAAGGCTGAGTCTGAGGCCAGCCTAGGATAGATGAGACCCTCTCTTAAATGCAACCCCCCTTCTCCCAGACCCCCAAATCAAGACAGGATCTACGAGACCCTGAACTGGTGATAGCATGGTCATTACTCCTATTAGATGGGAAGCTAAGTTTGCATTAGGAACCTCTTATCAGCCTTATTTTGAGACAGGGCATTGCTGTGGTAGTTGGCCTGGAACTCACTATGTAAACCGTGCCAGCCTAGAGCTTGCAGAGGGGGAACCTTCCTATCTCTGTCTCTTAGATACCAAGATGACAGGTATTCACTACTACACTAGGCTTTACAAGCCTTTGATGACTTGAAGGGCCCAGCAATGTAGCGTTTTCTCTTTCTTGTTTTAAGTTAGTTTGAGGACTGAAGTCAGGGGACCTTGGAAATGATAAACACAAAGTTCTCCACTAAACTGGGTCTTAGCCCCTGTGTTTTAGAGAGGAACTCACTTCTAAAAAACTTACTTGCTTATCTGAAAAATGAGAGAAATAAGTTAAAATGCATTATATGAAATTTAACCACAGATGAAATTAAAATTCTCCTATAATCACTAGACAACTAGTGTTATTCTTAATAAATTATTAATTATTCAGGAAACCTTCAAATCTTAAAGATCTGCACTTATATACTTACATGTTTCCCCATAAGGGAAATCATGTTATAACTTTTTCTTTTTTACATTTTTTTTCAGATTTTGAATTATGTGTGGCTGTGTGTGGATATGTGCACATGAGTAGAGACACGCTGGATCCCTTTGGAGTTACAGGTGGTTGGAAGTTACCCAGCATGGGTGCTGGAGCCAACTCTTCTGCAAGGGCAGTATGTGCTCTTAATTGCTGAGTCATCTCTTTAATCTCTCTAGCCCCTTTTCTTCCTCCTCCTGCTCCTGTGCTCCTGCTCCTCCTCCTCTTCTGTTTTTTTTTTTTTTTTTTTTTTTTGTTGTTGTTATTGTTTTTTTTTTTTTTTTTTTTTTTGAGACTGGGTCTTACATAGCTCAGGGCAGACCTCAAGCTTCTGACTTCTGGGATTCCAGGCATGTACCACTACACCTGGTTCTGTTATAATTCTTAAGTTAAAAACAAGGTAATTTAATATCCTTTTCCCTGCTCGATGCTAAGCATCTTGCTGAATTATTGCTAGCTAATTTTCTTTTTCTTTTTTCTTTTTTTTTTTGTTGTTTGTTTTTGGGTTTTTTTTTGTTTTTTTTTTCGAGACAGGGTTTCTCTGTGTAGCCCAGGCTGTCCTGGAACCCATTCTGTAGACCAGGCTGGCCTCCAACTCAGAAATCCACCTGCCTCTGCCTCCCAAGTGCTGGGATTAAAGGTGTGCGCCACCACCGCCCAGCTGACTAGCTAATTTTCAACTCTCAGAAAGTTCTACTTGGGACTGGAGAGATGGCTCAGTGTGGTTAAAGCACTCTTCCAAAGGTCCTGAGTTCAATTCCCAGCAACCACATGGTGGCTCACAACCATCTGTAATGGGATCTGATGCCCTCTTCTAGTGTGTCTGAAGATAGCTACAGTGTACTCATATACATGAAATAAATAATTCTTTTTTTTGAGACAGGGTTTCTCTGTATAGCCTTGGCTGTCCTGGAACTCACTCTGTAGACCAGGCTGGCCTCGAACTCAGAAATCCGCCTGCCTCTGCCTCCCAAGTGCTGGGGCTGGGATTAAAGGCGTGCGCCACCACCGCCCGACTGGAAATAAATAATTCTTTCTTTTTTTTTTTTTTTTTTCGAGACAGGGTTTCTCTGTGTAGTCCTGGCTGTCCTGGAACTCACTCTGTAGACCAAGCTGGCCTCGAACTCAGAGATCCGCCTGCCTCTGCCTCCCAAGTGCTGGGATTAAAGGCGTGCGCCACCATCGCCCGGCAAAATAATTCTTTTTTTTTTTTTTTTTTTTTTTTTTTTTTGGTTTTTTCGAGACAGGGTTTCTCTGTATAGCCCTGGCTGTCCTGGAACTCACTTGGTAGACCAGGCTGGCCTCGAACTCAGAAATCCACCTGCCTCTGCCTCCCAAGTGCTGGGATTAAAGGCGTGCGCCACCATCGCCCGGCAAAATAATTCTTAAAAAAAAAAAAAAAAAAAAAAAAGAAAGTTTTACTTGTTTTGTTTCACATAAATAAACAACACTTAAAAGCTGTGCAGATTTAGTTATGATAAGCAGAAACTTCAGATAAAAGCTTATAATCCCACAAGGTAAATCATAGCCAACAGAAGGACTTTATTTTCTTCAAAGGGGACTGTGCAAATAAAGGAAGAACAGTGTGTATTGGACAAGGCTCTCTCACAGGCTCGCCAGGGCTTAGAACCGGCTTAATTCTCAATCACACATCCACTTACGTCCACTTCACTCTCGGCTAGAAGTCTGACTTTGGTATACTACTTTATCTCTAATCATTTCAATTTCCTCTTCTACAAAAACAGGGCTTGGGCTTCCTGGTGTCCAGCCCTGATGTTCCATTGCTGCCACAAAAAGCTGCTTTTGATTGTGATTGTAAGAAAATGAGTCAAGACCCAGAGATGTGAAGCAACCAACCACCCACGCCTGGTATCGGAGCAGCAGCCTGTGGATGGAGTGCTGAGATGTCTGGCTTCTAGCTGGGGACACTTTCCCTGTGTCGTGCAGGTTCACATTCTTTCCAGAGATAATGTCCCTACTCTAAATCTGAAAACAAACTAGGAGAAACCACATGAGATCTTGGGCAAAGATTAATTTCCTTTAAGGAAACAGTCATTTTTCTGGGTGGCTTGATCTAAGTCATAGCTAGCTTATTGTGGTGAGAGGCTTCTTTCTAATGAAGCTGCAAAACCACATGAAAGTGGACCAAGTGCTCGTACTCAGTGTAAATGAGTGGTGTTGAGACCACACAGTACCTTTGTGGTAGGTGAGTGGCCCAAGGGCAGAAGCTGTTCCTGGCTCGTCTGTGTGATCAGCAAGACAGGGTTCTAACACCTCATGCCTTCTCCCATGGACATAGCTCATAGAGCAAGACTGAGACAGGGAAGTAGGCTGGCAGAGTTAAGGAGATAAACATATAGGAATGGCATCTCAGAAGGGTTTGTTCAGTCTCCACTGGGAACTCACTCTCAAGCCGCTCAGCCTTTCCTAGCCACACATATGGGACTTTGTCCTTCTTTCCAAAGACAGGAAAAATGCCAGGGACCTAGGCCTGTATTCTACCTGCTGTCTTTCTTGTTTTTATGGAATTGGAATTGAGCTTGGCTTCACACACACCAGGTAAGTGCTCTATCTCCAGCAAGCTGCCTGTTGTTTGTGAGACAGTCATGTTGTATATCCTTGGCTAGCCTGGTGCTTGCTACATAATCTAGGCTAGCCTCAGACTCTGCCTCAGAAGGATGCCACCTCAGTGCACTGCCTCTCTTCTTCACACAACCTTGAATTCACTAGCGCCTGTGGATTTCCTTACTAACACAGGGGAAAAGTCAAATCAGACAGACACTGTTGAACTTTAGAATTTATGAACTAAGTTTGCAAAAGTCATACATGGTATCTTCTGCCTTATCTGACTCTAGGGATAGCTTTGAAATTTGGGGGGCAGTAATACAGAGGCTCCTCTGGCTGGATAACTGCTCACTTGTCAGAGATCTTGGTTATCGTTTTATTTCTTGCTTTTCTTCTTCTTCTTCTTCTTCTTCTTCTTCTTCTTCTCTTCTCTCCTTCTCCTTCTCCTTCTCCTTCTCCTCTCCTTCTCCTTCTCCTTCTCCTCTCCTTCTCCTTCTCCTTCTCTTCTCCTTCTCCTTCTCTCTCCTTCTCCTTCTCCTTCTCCTTCTCCTCCCCTCCTCCTCCTCCTCCTCCTCCTCCTCCTCCTCCTCCTCCTTCTTCCTCCTCCTCCTCTTCCTCCTCTTCTTCCTCTCCCTCTTCTTCTTCCTCTTCTTCCTCCCCCCTTCTCCCTCCTCCTCCTCCTCCTCCTCCTCCTCCTCCTCCTCCTTCTTCCTCTCTCTCTCTCTCTCTCTCTCTCTCTCTCTCTCTCTCTCTCTCTCAGATCTTGTGAAGCTCAGACTGGCCTCAAACTCTCTATGTAGCAGAGGATGAGCTGATCCTCCTGCCTCCTACATTGCTAGGATTACAGGCATCCACTGCCTTCCACAGCTTAGTTATTGGATTTCCGGGGGCTGTGCAATACCAGTCAGTTTCTTAATGGCGTCTCTTTCACCACTAACCAATGTACCCCATCTTGTAGCCCTGAGCACCGTCCAAGACAGGCCTCAAAACTATGCACTCAGAGGTTGTATGGAGTTCTGTTTCTCCTTGATTACCTCTTTCCTTGCTAAATGGGATAAATGGGAGTGGTGAACTCTAGAAAGGGTATAGATATTGAGAGGGAGGAAACTCACAGACATTGCCAATAAATATGTCTGCTCAACCCAAGAACACTGAAGAATCTCTGTTTAGGTGACAGTCAGGAGGTGGGAAAAGAAAAGGAGTTAAGGTCAGGGTGGGATATAGTGGTGCACACCTTTAATTCCAGCACTTGAGAAGCAGAGGCAGGTGGATCTCTGAGTTGAGGCCAGCTTGGTCTACATAGTGAGTTCCAGGACAGGCAGGGCTACATGGAGAAACCCTGTGTTGAAGAAGTAAACCAAACCAAACAGAAAGAAGAGAGAGAGAGAGAAAGAGAGAGAGAGAGAGAGAGAGAGAGAGAGAGAGAGAGAGAGAGAGAGAGACTGACTCTATTATGGAAGCTCAGGAGGTTGGAGCACCAAAAAAGCTCGTCTAACAAATGCTACCAAAAGACCAAGCATGATTGTACAGGCCTTCCATCCCAGTCCTTGAGAACTGGATTCAGCTGTATAAGGAATTCAGGGCCATCTTCCATTACATATGGAGGTGTTAAATCTAGGCAGAGCTACCTGAGACCCTTCCACAAACCAGTGAACTAGTGGGTAGTGAGATGGCTCAGCAGGTACAGGTGCCTGCTGTTCATACCTGATGACCTGGGTTTAATTCCCCAAATCCATGGTGGAAGGAGAGACTTCACATGGCTCATATATGCCCTCCCCACAATAATAATAATGAATAAAACGAAGTCTAAAAAACTTAGAGGCAACAAATTTCTAGTCTGAAGAAATCTTGTTTTATATTTTTCACATCAAGCTTTAAATTTGGTGGGGGCATCTGGAGAATGGCTCATCAATTAAACACACCCTGAGTACCCACATTGGGCAGCTTACAACTACCTGTTAACTCCAGCTCCAGGGTCTAATACCTTCTTCTAGTTTCCGTGGGCATACACACACACACACACACACACAGAGAGAGAGACAGAGAGAGACAGAGAGAGACAGAGATAGAGATAGAGACAGATAGAGACAGAGATAGAGATAGAGACAGAGAGAGAGAGAGAGAGACATACACATGAATAAAAGGAAATCTTTAAAACTTTGTGGTGTGTTGTGTGTGTGTTTCCAGTGGATGTGAACGCAGCTCAGTTGGTAGAGTGCTTGCTTACTATGAATATAGTCCTGGGTCTAGTCCCAGGACTACACATGGTAGGGTGTAGCAGGATACTTATTCTGCTACATTGTATTTGAAGTGGAGCTTTGTGATTAGGCAGTAGAAGAGGAGGTGGAGCTGGGAGAAAAGGAGCAAGGGGAGGGGAGAAATAGAGGAAGGGGAGGAGAAGAAGGAGGCTCTCAGCCATGGAGAACCACTGATGGGTTGGAAAGCTGTCCTGGGTAGCAACTTCTATCAAAAGGTCAGATATTGGATAACAACTCTAATTGTGTGGGCATCTTGTTGATTGAGCATTTCTAAATATATAAATCCTTTAGATAATCAATAAGCTTTAAGAGTCTCATTTCTACTGGGTACTGCAAGGATGGCAGGTATTGTCTGGTGTGGGAAAAAAAACTGCGGAGGAGACGGGGTGGGGTGGGGCGGCTTTCCACGCCTGCGGGTCCCACAAACAGAAAGTCCAGAGTTCCAAGGGTCGGAAGCTTCGGCAGAGGCAGGGGCCCCAATGATACGAGAAAGTCCGTGGGTTCCAAGAGTTTTATTGTCATGGTGTGGTAGTTGGATCTGGATGTGCACCTCCCAGTTCAAGCCAGAGGGGAGCTGGCTTAAATAGGGAGGGGGGAAAAGAGGAGGGACTGGGAAAGAATAATTTAATTTAGCTACACCCCTGGCCTTTAGGTAACTCATGAATATGGAAATCTCTTGAGGCTGAAGCCTGTAGTCATGTCCTCTTCCTGTAGGTGGATGATGATGCAAACCTCTCTGGGAGGAGCTGCTCTGAGCCAAATGTGTCTGCAAGGTGCAGGTTAATGGAGATGTAGCCCACGTGTTAGGAGCCTGGATTCTGGGAGTATGGGGAAATGTATTCAGTCCCTTGCGCGGTCTCCAGCCATTTCCAAGCCAATGCTCTACCAAAACCCAAGACCCCTTCATAGTCCTATAGTCTAGGGTTCAGCCAAGCTTTGTGGATGCAGCGTGGGGGATTGGCAGAGCCATCTTCCATGCTGGTATCTCGTGGGTACCAGGGGCTGCGAATCTAGCTAGCTGGAGCCCTGGTCAAGGCTGAGGAGCAGCAGAAACATGGCGGCTGCCCAGGACCAAGCTGGACCAGGCACTGTTTTCTAAATATCACACCAACAGTGGGTAATCCCAGTGCTCAGAAGGACCTGAAATACAAGGTAGTACTCAGTTACAGTGCAAGTTTGAGGCCAGCCCGGACTACATGAGACCCAGTCTTAAAAATAAAAGTTAAGAAATTGATAAAAAATCAGAACTTGCTTTTCAGAAGCCCCAGAAAAATCATCATTCTTTGACTCATCACTTTATATAAAAACACATTCATTAATCCCTCTGATTCTGACCCAATACTGTAGACTTTATTCTGTGCTCCTTTTCTCTGTCCCTTTGTTTATTTCCCTGACAATGAGGACTCTAGAAATAATTCATATGTATTTACTTTCTCTACCCTAAAATACATAAAAGTCATATCAGAATTACTAAGTTTTTGAATGGTAAACAAACAAAAATCAACTAGAGTTTAATATTTGTTTAAAAGTTTTTTAGTCTTTAGTGCAGTGTGTGTGTGTGTCTGCTAATTTGTCAGGAGACCTTGCTTAAGAGCCGGGCATTAGGACCTGTACCTATAATCCCAGCATTTGATAAGTAGGGGCAGGAGGATGGGGAGATTCAAGTCCAGCCCTGGCTGTAGAAAATATGTGAGGCTTTTATCCTTGAATTCTGGCCATATTCTGTGGTTTTGACTTTGTTATGATCTTAGATAAAGGCTAATCCTAGAGCTAAGCAAAAAGCCAAACCAATCCACAGCCTAAACTGAATCCATACTAAAGGCCAGACTTACGAAGGCCATTTTAAGCGCGTTGCTTCAGAACACGTCAGTATTGGTTCAGGCACCAGCTGATGATCCCACACAAAATCCAGCAGACCATTTTCAATGTTAAGTGGCATGCATGTGTGCAGACAACATTGCCTGACCTCTGATGAGTGACCAGCCCCATGCACAACTTACCATTCCCTAGTGCAGATCGGCACAGAATTAAAGTCCTCCAGACTAACCAGATCAGAGCTAAAGCATGGCTTAGCATGGTCCAAATCCTAGAATGTACTAGCCTATTCTCAGACTCATTAGTCTATCTGTCAAGCACTTAGTGTTGCCCTGCTAGCTTCAGATGTTGCAGTAGGTGCTGAGCCTTGGACATGGGAGGACTTCCTAAAAGCTTGAATCATCCAGGAAGCCTAAGTGAAGTCAACATTTCCAGAATCCTGTCATCAAATAACCTCACAGATCTTTTTCTCATGACATATTTTGCTTCATCTGCTTCGGTAATTTTTAAATTACATAATGGTATGTCCTATACTGGTCCTATCCCATCACCTATGTCCTAGTAGGTTCCTATACTGCCTGTGACCTACTTCAACAAATATTTACCTAGAAGACACAAAAGTACTGCCTTTGACTTGTAATCTCTAATTCTATAAAAATGAGATTAATAAATTAATAGAATTACTGTAAGTACAGTAAAGGTATAATAAAGACGCTTTCAGAGTTCAGTGGAAGCATGATGGAAGACTGTTTTTCTCAGGTCAGCATGGCAACATGCACATGTGATTCCAGCATTTGGAAGGCAGAGGCAGAAAGATTATGGTGATAAGTTTGAAGCTAGCCTGGACTACACAGTGAATTTGTCTTAGGCAACTTGTAGCCCAGGCTGGCCTTGAAATTGATACTCCTGTCTACCTCCCAAGTGCTGGGCTCATAGGTGTGCACCAACATTCCCAGCTCAAAAGAATTGTTTCTTAGTTTAAAGATAGTGTGGTGTAGTTAGAAGTAATCTGTATTATGTGCCCGTCCCCATTCATGTGTGTGTGACAGTGTGTGCAGAGGCCAGTGGACAGACAACCTTGGGTGTTGTGGTGGTTTGAATATGCTTGACCCAGGAATTGGCATTACTGGGAGGTGTGGTCTTGTTGGAGGAAGTGTTTCACTGTGGGGGTGGGCTTTTAGACCTTCCTTCTAGTCACATGGGAGTCAGTCTTCTGTTTGCTTTTGGAACAAGATGTAGAACTCTCAGCTAATTCTCCAGAGCCATGCCTGCTTGGATGCTGCCATGCTTTTCAACATGATGATGTTGGGCCAAACTTCTGAAACTACAGCCATCCCTAATTAAATGTTGTCCTTATAAGAGTTGCCTTGGTCATGGTGTCTGTTCATAGCAGTAAAACCATAACTAAGACAGGTGCCATTCCTTAGGTGATATCCACTTTCTATTACTTTTTAATTTTGGAGAGAGAAGCGTTCTTTGGGCTGGAATATGGCAGGTAGGCTGGGTGAGCTAGCTCATGAACCTGAGGGATCTGCCTGTCTCTGCCTCCCAAGCACTGGGATTAGAAGCATGCACCATCATGCCCAGCTTTTTATTTTTTTATTTATTTTTTCTCACAATGGTTCTGGGATCTAACTCAGGTCCTCATGTTTATAAGATAAGCACTTTACTGACTGAGCCTCTTCCCAGGCCTCCTCTGTGCTGTGATGAATAGGTAGGAGTTCATTCTTTTTGGTTTTGTGATACTGAGGATTGAACTCAGGGTCACCTGCCTGTGAGACAAACTTTCTTTTTTTTTTTTCATTTTTTCGAGACAGGGTTTCTCTGTGTAGCCCGGGCTGTCCTGGAACTCACTCTGTAGCCCAGGCTGGCCTTGAACTCAGAAATCCACCTGCCTCTGCCTCCCAAGTGCTGGGATTAAAGGCGTGCACCACCACCGCCCGGCTGAGACAAACTTTCTACCATGAACTATATCACCAGCTTCAGCTGTCTCTCTCTACTTTTGGGAGTCGGGGTAGAACAGAGTCTTATTGTGCAGCTCTGACTGGCTTAGAACTCACTCTGTAGATCAGGCTTGGCTTAGAACTTCCATTGATCTTGCTTCTGCCTCCCAAGGGCTGGGATTATAGTCTTGTGTCACCTGGCTGCCTTTCCCTTTTTCCCTTGTTATTCTATTATTATTGTTATTGTTATGCCAACCCATAGGATAATGCCACCTACATTCAGGGTGGGCTTTTCCTCCACAGTTGTCATTGGAAGCTCTCACATGCATACTCCAAGGTGTAACTCATAGGTGCTCTGGTATTTCCTGACTCAATCCATCTAAGTGATGCGTATGATGCGGAATTATTTCCCTAAGTATATGTGTGCAGAGTGCTCTCCCAGTCCTTGATTATGAATTTCTTAGAGTCTCAACAACATGGCTGCCTAAACAAGACCTGAACAAGGATGACACCAATAGACATGCTGACATGACAGGGGGGACATCTACAGGTAACTAGAAATACCAAGAGAGGGAGGAATAGTCTCTCCCAGAGTAGATCCTCCCCCAACAATTGGTTATCCAATTCCAAGTGGTCAGTTCTGAAGTCATATGCATATAAGCAATGTTATATGTACTAAGCAAGTTGTATTTAGTTATGTATGTATTATGATTATGATCCACCATGTGGATGCTGGTAACAAAACCTGGGTCCTCTGCAAGAACAAGTGCTCTTAACCACAAAGCTATCTCTTCAGGCTCCAGTACTGGGATTTTTAAGTGCTTTTAATTCAAAATAGCCAATGTGGGTGGCATGTGTCTTTCAACACAATGGTGGAAAGATGTGGTTAGAGCTGCAGACTCAGCTCTAAGGAAGGTTGCCTATAATCTAGGTTCCTCTTCTTTTGTCATGGATTTCTTTGCCCTCCTGCCATGTATTTCCAAACATTAACTCACCTGTTACCACTACATAGATGTTGGTTACAGGTAGACTGTGGTAAACCAGGAGAACCTGTATTGGCAAAGATGAACATTATTTCTTTGTTCCAGCTAATTGATGCCCTGAGGCATGTAGGCTGTCAGGACTCCAGAATTTCAAGAAAACCCAGAATTTCTAGCTTTTATTCAAGAAATCCCAAATATGATAACTAATTAGGAGAAAGAAAACTCAAAATCCTGTATGTGAGCCAACATCCTTTTAAGCCTGGGCTGTACGTACCCTTTTGGGAGTGAGTCCTCCTATGAATCCTCATTACTTAGATTACAGGCATGAGCCACCATGGCTTCAGGTGGAGTTAAGATTTCATGCATCCCAGGCTGGTTCCGAATCTCTCATCTTCCTGCCTCTGCTTCCTCATTGCCGAGATCTCAGGAGCATTCCAGCATGCCTGGTTTGTGCAGGGCTGAGGATCAAACTCAGGGCTTCATGTACTCATGTATTACTCCACCAATTGTACTGCTTCCCCAATCCCCAGCTTTCAGCATAGTGCAGAATCACGGGCATTCTCTGATGAGACAGCTCACTGGATATACCATCCATTCCTTTAACTTTATGGAATGAAGATCTTGGGATTAGGATCAAGGTTTAGTAGCTGATCATTGTATAGTCTCACTAAGGTCTTCCCTTGGCATAAAACAAAAATTATGACTGTAATCCAGAAAATTTATTGGATAATGTTTCTTACTGTATGATTGGAATTTATTCTAAACTGTTGTAGTCCTTGTAACTGATAGAGTGTGTGTGTGTGTGTGTGAGTGAAATGCTCCCACTCAGGCTCATGTGTTTGATCCCCAGCTGGTGGCGCTGTCAGAAAGTTTGTGGAACCCTTAGGAGGTGGCATCTGATCTGGTTCGATGAAGTGAGTCACTGGGGTTGGGGTTTTATAGCCTGGCTCCTCTTCCTGTTCTCTCTGCTTCCTGGCTATGGATGCAATGTGACTAGCCACCTCATACTCCTGCTGCTATGCCTGCCCCACCAAGATGGGCCAAATCCTTGCTTAAACTGTGAGCTGAAATAAAGTCTTCTTTTCCTGAGTTGCTTACCAGGTACTTTGTCATAAAATGAGAAATGTAGTGAATGCAATATGCTTTGGAATTCTATTTTGAGGTGTGTGTGTTTCACTGGAGAGGGCGCATACAGTCTCCCACTAAGCTATACCCATAGGCTTAAAATAATTTTTTTTTTAAAAGACACAGTGTCACTGAGTTGCCCAGGTCAGTCTTGAACTCATTCTGTGCCCAAAGCAGATCTTGTATTTTCAATTCCCCTTCCTTAGCCTCCCAAGCAGCTGGAATTACAGGCCCATTCATTATGGACATATGTTCTTAAATTTACATAGTTTCATTTAGAAATGTTTTAACAATGCAGAGAAACTATACTTTCAAGAAAACGGATGCTATTAGTTTAGTCATCATCAGTTTACCATAAAAGGGAGGCATGGAGGTGACTCACGAGATGAAACACTTTAGGGCTTGAGAGCCAATGATGCCACTGGCTCTAAATGAGAAATAACCTTTGTCCTCTACAACTACTTTGCTGTCTGGGAGGAGGGCTTTGTCTCTGACTGTCATGCTCACTGGTTGAATCTCCTCACCCTTTCCTGTAGAGCCTGATCCCACAGCTACTACTGATGCTTGCAATAGTTTTCCTAGACATTTTTCTAGAGGCATAATGCCACCTTTAATAGTAGTTTCAACTGCACTGCTTTTAACAAATGCTCTGTTAATAGTGGAGGGAATACTCTGCTTGCCCTGACAGGAGTCACCACTGCCACTGCTTTTGGGATGCTGTGCTCTAGCTGCCATTGCCAGGACAATCCATCAGTCTAGCTGGAAAGGCTGGCCGCCTAGCACAGCCCAGCACATGTTGTTGTTGTTGCTCTTTATTTTTTTAGGGAAGCAGGTTTGTTAAGATTGCTAGTGGGTAGTAGGATCACTGTTCTTTGTTAGGAAATTTTTCTGCAGGGATAGTACAATTTTTAAAGTAAAGACCTCTTGAAATTCTATCTACTGTAAATAGATCTAGATATGACTTATTGCTATGAATATTTATCTCCTACATGTTAATCTGCATAATAGCAAAAGGGAGAAATTGAATTTTCCATTTTCTCTTTTTTTTCTTTCTTTCTTTCTTTTTTTTTTTTTTTTCAGTTTTTCAAGACAGAGTTCCTCGGTGTAGCCCTGGCTATCTTGGAACTTGATCTGTAGACCAACTAGGATGGCCTTGAACTCAGAGATCTGCCTGCCCCTGCCTCCAAAGTATTGAGATTAAAGGCACATTTTCTTTCTCAAGGAGAAAAAAAAGCAAAAGTAAAGGTTTCTTTGCCAAAACATTATGAAAAAAAGTACTAATATTTGACATAATTTTCTTCTATCCATTTATATGTTCAACAAATATGTTTTGACTGGGATCTGTGTGATAACCCAAATATCTTCTATACCTTATATATTAGTGAGAAAAAAAAATTAAGGAGCCAGGCACAGTGGCACTCACCTTTAATCCCAGCACCCTGGAGATGAAGGCAGGTGAATCTCTGAGAATTTGAGGGCAGCCTGGTCTACACAGCCAGCTTTAGGAGAGCCATGGAGAAATAGAGAGACTGTGTATTTCAAAAAAGAGAGACAAAATTATGTCTCCCATATACAGAGTGAATATGTGATGAAGGCGAGGTTGGGTTGGCTGCTGGCGGCTAGCAGCACTTGAATTCCAGCGATTGAGAAGAGCCAGTCACTCTTTTGAAATGGGCTGAGCTTGGGCGAAGGTCCTAGGTGGGAAGATTTTCAAAGAACAGACAAACCCATGTTGCTGAAGTGTAGTGACTCAGAGAGAGTAGGAGGAGGTTGGGCAGAACGAAAAGTGACCTGTGGGCTTTGACCGATATCGGAGGAGTTTAAAGGATGTAGATGAGAAAGTACTGTTTTCAAGGAGTAAGTACTATCTCTTAAAGCACCGTGGAGAAGGGATTATTGCCGGACCAGTGGGGGTAAGACACTCATGAGAAACGATGGTGTTGGTGGTGAGAGAGTGAGGTAGAGGAACCCATGGATGGATTAGATATGTAGGATGGAGGAGGTTCACAGATGACTCACAAGGTTTCAATTGAGCAACCTAAAGCATACTACTTACTGAGATAAGGAAAGAGAGAATGCAGAGTAGGTTTAGGAGAAGCAGATGCTAAGACACAGGTGTCTAGAGATCTGTCAGGTAGTTTCTGGATCAGAGAAAAGGGTGGAGGTAGAGTTCTGAGTTGGGAGTTGGCTTATAGTGAGGGAAAACCTGTCACATCTCTGTCAGCTAAGGGAGGAGCTCTGGGGCAACAGCCGCAGTTTGGAGACTTCTGGCAAACATGATGCATGAATTACAGGCTTCCTTGTTCACTGCCTGGCAGTTTGACTGTTGTTACGTTGATGAAAACCATGACTCTGGTTCTCAGGTTGAGGTGGAATCTGAAACAGATAATAGCAGAAAGCTGTGAGCTAAGCCCATGTCTCCCAGCTAGGTTCCAGAAGCAAATCTCCACATCTCCCAGAGAAAATTTTGTGTGGCACCTGTATTAGTCAGACTTTGTGTCAGTGTGACCCAAGTGTCTGAGAGAACAACTTAGAGGAACAGAGGTTGATCTGGACTCCGGGCTTCAGAGCTGTCAGTTCTCTAAGGTGGTGAGGGCATGGCAGATCAGAACAGTTCACATTATGTTGTTCAAGAAACAGAAAAAGAGTAAAAAGAGGCAGAGGAAGAAGATAATGTCCATTCAAAGACAACTTTATGAAGAAACAGTCTCAGAGGAGAAGTAGAAATGGAAGGCAGGTTTACATAAAGTCAGAGTAAAAGAAGGGTGGGTACATAGAAAAAGGCAAGTGATCTGGGTCGGCACATTGTTCTTCAGTGACAACTTCCTGAGAGGGAGGACCAGGGGATGAGGAATAATCAGGAAGCCAGGACAGTTTGGGAGCAGGAGGTCTTGCACAAGCTGGTGGCTCATGCAAGGAAGTCTATTAAGAAACACAGCATTTTTATTTACCGTTTGTAGGGGAAAAGGAACAAGAGCAGCAGAAAGCTATCATAGGGCAGGAGGAAGTCAGCAGGAAGTCACCAAGCAACGTTTCACAAAAGTGACTCAGGCTATCTCATGTGCATCACAGACCAGGCACACAGAAGCCTTGGGACTGATAACCAGGTCCCCTCTGTGTGGAAGAGTTAGGTTCCCAGGATCTAACTTAAGAAGTTCACCCAAGGCCTTAGCCTCAGGCTATTGCTGGCTCTGCCATACCTGTTCCTGGTTTCAGACCAGGAACTAAGTTCCTTCTCCATACTTAAGGGCCTTAGGGAAAGCCTTGGTTGGCCTGGCTCAAAACAGAAACTTTTCAATAAATTTCAGCACTAGCAGGACTGGCTCAGTGGTTAAGAGCACTTGCTCTCACAGAGGCTTAGGGTCAGGTTCCCAGCACCCACACGGTAGTTCATAATCGTCCAAAACTCTAGTTCCAATGACTCAGATGCCAGCTTCTGAACTCCTTGGGTACCAGAAATGCACATGGTATACAAACTTACATGCAGACTAAATACTTAAAATAAGATAAACAAATCTAAAAAGGGAAGAAAACATGTACTGCTTTTTCAAAGGATGAGAGTTTGACTCCCAGTACCCACATCAGACATTCACCCCTCTCTGTGACTCCAGATGCAGAATGATCCAATGGCTCTGGCCTCCATGGACACCTGCACTCACACACACTCCCATAAACAGAAACACACATGCATAATTGAAAATAATTAATGAAAAGAATTAAACAATACCTGAGTGTGGTGGCTCATGCCTGTAAACTTAGTACTTAGGAGACTGAGACAGTAGGATTACCTTAACTATTTTGTAAATTATTTTGTAATTTTTTTTTTGATACAGGGTCTTACCATGTAACTATGGCAGACCTAGAACTCACTATGTAGACCAGGCTGACCTTGAAGTCACAGAGATCTGCCTGTCTCTGCCTCCCAAGTGCTGGAATGAAAGGCATGTACCACCACACCTGGCAATTTTTTGGTGTGAATTTTAAAATTGTATTTTACTTATTATCAGTAGTATTAGTTTTAGATGTGTGTGTATGAATATAAAAGCCACAGTTTATAGGTGGAGGCATTTCTTAGATAGGGTTACTATTTTAGGTTTTTTATTGTTGTGAAGAGACACCATGACCAAGGCAACTCTTATAAAAGAAAACATTTAACTGGGGTTGATTTACAGTTTCAGAGGTTCAGTCCATTATCATCATTATGGGAAGCATGCCAGCCTGCAGGCAGATATGCTGATGGGAAGGAGCTGAGAGTTATACATCTTGATCTGAAGGTAGCAAGGAGGGGACTGGGTTTCACACTGGGTGGAGTTTGAGCATAGGAGACATCAAAGCCCACCTCCTCAATGACACACTTCTTTCAACAAGGCCACCCTACTCTAATGAGGCCACACCTTCTAATAGTGCCACACCCTATGGGCCAAGCATTCAAACAAATGAGTCTATGGGGGCCAAACCTATTCAAACTACCACAGTTACTATTGCTCTAATGGAACACCATGACCAAAAGCAAATTGCGGAGGAAAGGGTTTATTTGGCTTGCACTTTCACATTACTATTGATCACTGAAGGAAGTCAGGGCAGGTACTCAGACAGGGCAGGAACCTGGAGGCAGGAACTGAAGCAGAGGCCATGGAGTGCTGCTTACTGGCTTGTTCTTCATGGCTTGCTCAGCCTGCTTTCTTATAGAACACAGGGCTATCAGCTCAGGGATGGCACCACCCACCATGGGCTGAGCCCTCCCCCACAATCACTAATTAAGAAAATACCCTACAGGCTCGCCTACAGTGTGATCTTATGGAAATGCTTTTCTCAATTAAGGTTCTTTTCTCTCAGAAGACTCTGTCCAGACAGGGTCAGAGGATGACTTTTAGGAGTTAGTTTTGTCTTCCTGCTATGGCCTCTGGGATGGAACTCAGATTGTCAGGCTTGCGAGGCAGGTGCTCCCTGAGCAATCTCGATGACTTATTACAGCTTTGAAGCTAGCTGGGCCCTTGGGCTATATAGTGAGTTATAGGACACCCAGGGATACCATAGTGAGACCCTGCCTCAAAATAAATGTAAAATTTTTGAAAAATAAGCAGAAAAAACGATTTGGAGGGTGGCTTGGGTCACAGAAGGGATTTTCTTGCCAATATTACATTATAGAATGTAATATATGTAATATATGTAAAATATGTAATGTAATTTTTTTTTAAACATCTAGAAAAGTTGAAAGAATTCTGTACTAAAGTCACTGAGTTCTATACTTAATATGTTACTACTTTTTTAAAAAACCATATTTCTTTACTTAATAGGAAGGGATTTTACATTATGGGAGATACTCTGTGGTACCATATTCACAGGCCTGGTTGGTGACTCTATAGGCAGAGAAGGATTATGGGAAAAGAGAGGAATATCCAAAGACAGGAATGGAGCCATTGGGTAACAGGAACCAAGTCAGTATGAGCAAAGGAACTGCCTTTTAGGTTATGCACGTGCAGAAAGAGGAAAGGAGTCCAGAGGCTCTGCAGATTTGAAACTGAGATACAGTGAGCATGGTGCTATTGCCTAACCAACTACTTAGCTTGGTTCTTCCTTTTAATGGAACCCAAATTTGGTGTGGGGGTAGCAATGTAGAAAGAACTTAATTATGATTGACTCAAGCCAGTTATGACTATTGCCATCCCTTCTGTGGGACACTGGCTATCCCAGGATACTTCAAGGTGAAGAGAATGATTGGCATGGCCACTGTGAAAGTCCTGTGAAAGAAAAAGAAAGAACGGTCTCAGCAAAGGCCTTTTGCTGCCTCGACTGCCCAGTCCCTGACGTCCATTCTTTCTACTTTTGAGGTCAAGATTCATAATATCACCAGGAGTGTAGTAGTGTATCCCTCTGATACTAGCTAGCACTTGAGAGTTGGAAACAGAAGATGGAGTTCAAGGTCATCCTTGACTACACAGAGGCTAACCTGGGCTACACGTGAGCTAGCTCGTATAACCCCAAATAAAGAACACAAACAAACAAACGTAATGAGTGACTTGTGTTGGGAGTGTAGCTCATCCTGAGAGCACTGCTCAGTGTTTGAGTCTCAAGTTCCATCCTAGCATGACAACCTCTCACCTCAACAAAACCAAGAGACTGACCAAATTGACATAAGGAAGTTCTCAATAGAGGTGATTCAGGTTATCTGCTAAAAACCTGAGAGGAAAGGGAGGACCAGAGGCACGTAGCTGTGTGGTGTGGACATGGAGGGTTGCTAGGCAGAGGTTACAGTTTGTGTCGAGTGACTATGACCTTAGAGATGCAGACCGGATGACTTTTCTCCCACAGCACTGAGAAGCGTTGCTTCAGATAGGGAGTACTTTGGCTTCACCTAAGGCTGAGTTTTTATCAGATGAGAGCCCAGTGAGGAATAAAGTCAAGGGATCGGATGCATGTGTGGGAGGGATTTCATAGATCAATCACAGACATTGACTAGGTTAGGAGGAAAAAAAAAATGATAGGAAACCATTGATGTTAAAGCCTGAAGGAAGCCAAGCATGGCGGTATACATCTGCAATGCTAGCACTTGGTATGGAGGTGGAAGCAGGAGGATCAAACTGAGCAGTGTTATAGCCAACTTGGGATACATGAATCTTGTCTCAAATAAATAAACAAATAAGAACAAGTAAAGAAGAAGCAACAACATAAGGGATCGAGTTTTGTCAGAAACCAACTAGTCTGGAACAGACTCTCCTGTTTCCCATCCAGGCCTACTTAATCAGAAGTTGTGTCTCATCAAGATCTTCAGGGATCTTCAGGGTCAGGGAGTAAAGGTGCTTTCTGCTCAGAGTTCAATGCCTAGAACTATTAAAATTGCAAGGAGAGAACAGCCTACAAAAGTTGTCCTCTGACTGCCCACTCAAATCATGCATTTACACACATGCATGCACACACACAATCTCAACAACAACACTTTTTTTTAAAAAGAATTATTTATTTATTTTATGTATGTGAGTACACTGTAGCTGTCTTCAGACACACCAGAAGAGGGCATCAGATCTCATTACAGATGGTTGTGAGCCATCATGGGGTTGTTGGGAACTGAACTCAGGACCTCTGGAAGAGCAGTCAGTGCTCTTAACCACTGAGCCATCTCTCTAGCCCAACAACAATACTTTTAAATACATCAAATGGTTTGTTTATCCAAGGGAGACTGAGCAGTAATGGATTAGAGAACTTGATAACAGTGAAACATTTTTTTTTGCACTAAGGATACTGACAGTAGGATTTTGCATGAATTATCTAGACCTTGATTTACTCATTTATTTTCTGTAAATGACCAAGTAGTATTAATTTTTTTCATCTATGGCCTTGGATGCGGTACATGCCAGGAAAGCACTCTCCCACTGAGATATCTGTCCAGTACTCTCACATTTTGAGATCATCTTGCTTAAGACCAGGCAGATCTCAAATTGCAATCCTCCTGTCTCAGTCTCCTGAATAGCTGGGATTACAGGTAGGTGTATGTATACCACTGCACCTGGCTCATAATTTGTGTCAAGAGCTGAAAAAAATTTTAATATCTACTCAGATCTGCCATTGCAATACCATGGTAGTCAGAGACACTATGTAAAGATACTGTGTATATAATGTGTGTACCTGGTAAATATGGCTATATGACAACAAAATTATCTACAAAGGTAGGAAGCCAGATGATTTGGTCTCATAGCTACAGGAGGCTGATCTGTGAACTAGACTTTATTACAGTTGTAAGTCTTGGCTACCATGGAGTTTGCTTTGAGGGTTTTTTTTTTTTTCTAGTTTCTGAGTACTTAATATGTCTGGAGTAGTAAGCAGTCTCTACTGTCTTCGTCCATCTTCTGAACACAAAGAGCTTGCCTTTGTAACCAACCGATCGTTTGCTGTCATGTTGAATCCTGGAAGAAGAATACAGAGGGACATACTGTCACATTAAAAAGCCAGAATAGGCTGGGTGTGGTGATGCACACCTTTAATCCCAGCACTGGGAAGGCAAAGGCATGTAGATCTCTGAGTTCAAGGCCAGCCTGGGCTTCAGAGTGAGTTCTGGGATGCTACATAGAGAAAAAGAAAACAAACAAACAAACCAGAATTGGTGGGAGATGGTGGCACATGCCTGTAATCTCAGCAGCCAGGAGACAGAGGCAGGAGGCTTGCCATTAGTTCAAAGGACAGTTGGGCTACATATGGAATTCTAAGGGCATTGAGGGCTACAGAGAGAGGAGCTGTAACAAAACATTAGAATATATACAACACACACACACACACACACAACAGACACACACACACAGGCAGAGAGAGAGAGAGAGAAGAGAGAGAGAGAGAAAGAGAGAGAGAGACGAGAGAGAGAAGAGAATAATGAGCCAGAAATAAAACAACCAACCACCCAGAAGCAGCTGAATGCCGTCCTCTCTCCTGAGGTACCAAGAACTACTCTATGGGACAGCTATTGGTTTGCCCAGATGTTTTTCTTTTCTTCTTGCCTGCCCTCCAGCAAACTCAGTTTCTTAGCTGAGCTGAGGTTTCCTTGGAAATTAAAGAATCAAATTGCCTAGTTCAAGTTGAGCGATATCCCATGAAGGCAGTAATCAGCAGGGGTTTCCTAGGTAACAGGCAGAGGGGTGTGTGAGGAGAGAAGATAAACTCTATTCAGTACCATCTTCAGCACCTAATATGCCCCCAGGTTACAGGTGCAGAAATACCTTTTAACATATCTCTGTAGCATATTATGACAGGTACCCGCTAATTTACTCTTCACCATGTCTGTAGCATAAACCACTACTGCATAGAAGCTTGCTCATAGTTAATAATGCTAAGTAAGGGCACATTCAAAAGGGCACATTCAATGGAGTGGACTGACCAAGGCAGGAAGCAACCTGGAGCTGTTTTTTCCAACATTATATTTTTATTGATTATTATTTGGGAATTTCACTATCATGTACCCCTCACACTTCCAAGTCCTCCCAAATCTGCCCCCACCTTTGTGACTCCTTCCCCCCCCCCCCAAAAAAAGAAGAGATAAAACCAAAACTAACCAACCAAAAAAAGCTATTCAATTCTGTGCTGACCATATACTCACTGGAGCACGGTCACACTTTCAGTGGCCACCCATTAAAGGAACCCAGTCCTCCCTCACCCTCTAATACATTGGCTTCTTGCTCATTTTACCTCTCCATTCAGATGTCGCCATATTAGATACCTGATGAGCTGATTGGTTACTCTGCCAGAATACACACCAGGGCCAAGGTCAGATAACAGAATCAAGACCAGGACAGACGCCTGGCATTGAGGCAGTGCTGGGGAAGGTTTATGACTTGTACAGTGTCTTGGCTCTTCTTCCATCCTTCTCCCTATCAGGAATTTCTCCAACCTAGCTAAAACCTAAGTCTCAGGATTTATTTACTAAGTAACATTTCTTTCTCCTCTTAGAACCTCATTTAACCCTCATGTGAGTCTGTCTTGAATGCATTTTAAAAAAAGATTTATTTTATGTCCGATACACCAGAAGAGGGCATCAGATCCCATTACAGATGGTTGTGAACCATCATGTGGTTGCTGGGAACTGAATTCAGGACCTCTGGGAGAACAGTCAGTGCTCTTAACCTTTGAGCCATCTCTCTAGCTCCCTGTCTTCAATGTATTTACAGTCTAGTATTTTGTTTTTGTTTCATAAGGCAGGCTCTTACATAGCCCAGGCTGGTCCTAGATTCCTATCCTTTTGATTTCATCTACCATATTGATACCGTATTGATAGTGTGGGGACCACTATGCCAGTCAAGTCTAGTAATTCCCACAGTGTTGGGGTGGAATATCAACTCAAATTCTACATGGCTGCTAATGACACTTATGATGTAGGTACTATTTCTCAAGTTGAAACCTAGTAGTCAGCCAGCGGTGGCGCATCGCTGTAGTCACCGCTCAGGAATCCAAGGCGGGCATCTTTTCAAGTTTGAGTCCAGCCTTTGCTGCTGCACAGTGAGTTCGTCTCACAGCCCGGGCGTGGGGGGGGGGGGAGAAAGCCAGGCAATGGTGGCGCACACCTTTAATCCCAGCACTTGGGAGGCAGAGGCAGGTGAATTTCTGGGTTCGAGGCCAGCCTGGTCTACAGAGTGAATTCCAGGACAGCCAGGGCTACACAGAGAAACCCTGTCTCGAAAAAAAAGAAAAAAAGAAAGAAACTTAGTGTCCCTAGATCATATTACTTTTATATTTCTCAAGTGTCATTATGTTCAACCTGTTCATTTCCTTACATATGTCTCTGTCTATGATGGGGTTCATGATATGTCTCCTTCCCTCCTTTCCTTTCTCCCTCTTTCCCCTCCCTCCTTCCATTCAGTGCAGAAGACTGAACCTTGAGTACACCAGGGATGTTCTCTACCACGGAACTATGTTCTTCACCCCTGCTGCTATTTTTCTTTATCAATTTTTCCTGTAAGAACTGCTCTTCTTTGCCTTTATTTAATACTGTTTGGTGGGAGAGTTTGAGTCAGAGTCTCACACTGTTGCCTGGGCTGATCTCAAACTTAAAGCTGATTCTTCGGTTTCAGTCTCTCAAGTGCTTGGATTAAGAGCCATCACTCCAGGCTTTTATCCTCATGGC
>JAJTUV010000200.1:845000-1080000 GCA_021653895.1 Mastomys natalensis | reverse complement strand
GGAAGAACAAACCAGAGGTCTTAAAGGAGAAGAAATCTAGGAGAAAAATTTGCCCACAAGAGTGGGTTACACACACGTGTCTCCGTGTACTAACTGCTCATCAGCATAAGAGAAAAGTCAGGCTTTTCCTGGTATCTGGTTTTCTGGTGCCACAGGAAAGACCAAGTGCATAATTCTGCAGGGACCTAAGAATTGTCTGTCCCTTTAATAAAGATGGACCTGCTCATGTCCCCATTTCTGCCTGATACTGCAGCTGCAGGGACCTAAAGGGTGTCTGCCTCTTTAATAAGGTTGAGCTTGCTGGGGTCACTGTCCCTTCCTGTACTGATGACTTATGCTTCATGTGTCCACTAGAGTTTTTGGTCTCCAAGCTCAGACTTTGTGAGCTGCAAGAAACAAACTTCTCCTAATTGGAGAGATGTCCATAGGCCTTACAGATGTGCCTAGAAAGGTCATAGCCTACAAGACCAGGTGTGGTAGTTTGAATATGCTTGGCCCAGGGAGTGGCTCTATTTGGATGTGTGCCCTTGTTGAAGTAGGTATGGCTTTGTTGGAGGAAGTATGTCACTGTGGGTGTTAGGGCTTTGAAAGCTTCCTCCCAGCTGCCTGACAATGACAGTCTTTCTTCTGTTTGCCTTTGGAACAAGAGGTAGAACTCTCAGCTCCTTCTCCAACACCATGTCTGCCTGAACTCTGCCATGCTCCCACATTGATGATACTGGACTGACCCTCTGAACCTGTAAACCAGTCCCAATTAAATGTTGCCCTATAAGAGTTACCTTGGTCATGATGTCTGTTTACAGCAGTAGAACCCAAACTAAGATACCAAGCTTAGGGATTGGAGTAGTTTATCCTAAATCCCATAGAAATAAAATCCCAAATAGTGTTTAAAAAAAAACCCAAAAAACAAAAAAAACCTTCTCCAAACCCCATGCTAGAGTTTATAGGAGAGCCATAAACCTGTTGATGCCGTGGTTGTGGGGTTCACAGCACATTTCCAAGGTCCTCACCCTTCTCCCATCCAGAAGCACACCAGGCTTCTAGAATCTCAAATAGGAGCACAAATGAGGTTTATGAGCCATTAATTAACCTTAGGTCACTTTTCCAAAGTCTCAAAAGCATTTAAGAACAATTAATTAACTGCTTTACTGAAAACAGATTGCAAACCTTGCAATTAGGTGCTGGGAGAGGGAGGAGACCTTACATGGTCAGTGTGGTCCCACCCCAGAACTTTCAGAGGGCACAGCAAACATGGTTCTCACAGGCCCTGCCCCTGCAGTGCCCCAGCTGCTCATGAGAAGGAACAGGGGGTTTCTAGACTTTTTCCCACTACTGTAAGGTGTGATGTTTGTATGGTTTGAAGCAAAAATAAATGTGGTTTGAGAAGAAGGCTCCCTTGGATGCATTGGCTTCTGTTGAGAATCTCTTTTAGAACGATGAGTCCTTCCTCTGTTATTAGGGGATTAGCGAAGAGCTGCAGCTATGGTTTGGATGTGGTAAATGTCTTCCCCTAGCATTGAAGCCAGTGGTTCTCAACCTGTGGATCTCGTCCCCACTGGAGGTCAGGTCACATACTAGATATCCTGCATATCAAATATTTACATTACAATTCATAATAGTAGCAAAATCATGGTTATGAATTAGCAATGAATTAATTTTATGGTCAGGGATCACAAGAACATGAGGGACTGTATTAAAGGGTTGCAGCATTAGGAAGGTTGAGAATCCCTGGTTAAAGGTATTTTATCCAAAAACACATGTGAAGAAAGTTCAGTTATGTGTTTGATGCTTGCCTGACAGTATGAGTATGTGGAGCTTTAAGAATGCTGTTCAGGGTTGGGTTGTTAGCTCCATCTGTAAAGCACTTGTCTTCTGAGCATGAGAACCTGAGCTCAAACCTTGGAACTGATGTAAAGTAGCTGCGTGGAGTGATGGCACTCACAATACCAACCCTGGGGAGGCAGAGGCAGGCAGATGGCTGGACTCACTGGCTGGCCAGCCTAGCCTACATGGAGACACTTCAGGCAGCGAGGGACATTGTTGCAGTAAATAAGATGGACAGCCCATGAGTAACCCAATGTGAACCTCTAGTCTCTATACACATGGGTACCACTTGTGCATATGGGTACCACTCACACACAAACATACAAGTGGGGACCAGTAGAAGGTGATTGAGTCCCTGGCATGAGGCTTTTAGATAGAACTAATATAATTATCAGTGAACACTCATTAGTGACAAGAGAGTTGTCATGAAAGACTATTACCAGCACTTCCTGCTCCCTGAATTACTGTTTCATTATGGAATTTTCCTTTATTGAAAAACCACTACCATGATGTGTTATGGATAGGTGTGGCACAAGGGGCATCAGAACCAGTACTGTGCTGTTTGAACTCTCAGCCTCCAAACCTGGGAGTTTGTCATCTGGTGGGGCTCTGACAAACCAAAGAAAGAATTTCACCCTGATCCACCTTGCTGAGTCAATGATTTTGTTTAGATACCAGGCACAAGGGTGACTCACAAGTAGCTACAACACAGAAAAATCCTACTCAGCATGGGTTAGAACACAGAAAAGCTATATATTGAGGAGCCTTAGGGACCTACTATGCTGGGCAGTGGTGTCCTGGTCTTAGCTCTCAGTCCATTTTTATCACATCTGGTTCATGGATACCATTGTCCCATTTTGTCCTGGCTTTGCTATTAACAGGCCATGATATATACTTTCCGATATAAATCTTATTCAGACACAAATGTATGATTGAATAGGCCTCAGATTTCTCTCTCTCTCTCTCTCTCTCTCTCTCTCTCTCTCTCTCTCTCTCTCTCTCTGTGTGTGTGTGTGTGTGTGTGTGTGTGTGTATACACACATTTGTAGAGACCAGAGGTCAACATTAGGTGTTTTCCTCAGTTGTATTCCACTTTCTTTTTCAAGGCAGAGTCTCACTGAGTAGCCAATGAACTCCAGGTATCCAACCTGCCTTCCTACACTGCCCCACTATACCTCATGTATATTTCAATAGGAAATAGTCAATCACTGTACAGTCAGGGCAGGAACCTCGAAGCAGGATCTGAAGCAGACACCATAGAAAACACTGTTTACTGGATTCCTCTTGCTTTCTCTCAGGCTCATGCTCAAATTTCTTATACAACCGGGTCCCCAGTGGGATGCCTCCTCTCACATCCATTAACATCCAAGAAAATTCCACACAGGCATGCACACGGGTCTATCTGATGAAGGCACTTCTTCAACTAAGATTCCATCTTACTAGGAGTGTCTGGTTAACAACCAAGATCAGCACCACAGTGGCTAAGGACATAGAGCTGGGTACCTGCTCCTAGAAATTTGCTCTGAGCACAACTAAGGTAGAGCAGCCATGTCCTCTGAAGCTGTCCCTCACAGCATGTCTGAGACCCACTTAGATGTGGCTCTTCTCCACTTGAGGAAGCTGCCACATGTGTGTAGAAGAACCATTTTAGCTGCCAAAATGAATCAGTCTAAACCAACACCACTCAACAGAACAGTCCCTGGTATTGGTTGTTCTCTGTAACTCTGCCTTGCCCAATACCATAGTTTCTGGCCATGAAAGATCCTGGGCTCTTGAAATGTGGCCAGTGAAGTGAGGAAACTGAACTATAATTTAATTTCATCTGGATTAATTTAAATTGAAAAGAGGATCACCAGAAAAGGCTAGTGGTTGCTACATGCAGCCTATTAAATAGCTTCCATATTGGATGGAAGTCACAAGCCTGCCTTCATTCTCCTTTATAAACAGACACATCACAAACTATCTGAGGGCAGTAAATCCCACGAAAGAGAGACATGAAGCTGAGCAGACTGTGATCTTAAACCCTGCTCAAACTTAATGCAAGACACAGGAGATAGCTTGACGGAATGCTAATTAGTAGTTTCAGGGCTAAGAGAACACACTGTGGGTACACAAACCTGGAGGGATTAAAAGGAATATTTTAATAATACAAGAGAAACCATGGAAATTAAAATATGATTGGCAACATTAAAAACTAAATAGAAGCACTGAGTGACAGAATTAAAACTTAAATGAAAAAAAAATGACTTTGTGATCTTGAATTATCTAGCCCAGGTATTCCCCAATTCACAGAGCAATAACATAAAAATTACAACAAAGAAGCTGCCACATGAAGGAGAGATTCAAGATACACAGGTTCGTCAAAGGAGGAGTCCTCAGAGAACACACTAGAACTAAAGGAGAGCCCAAGAAAGAGCAGAAAAAAAAATTCTAATCATTGCTCAGGATGCTGAATCTAACTTTCAATGCTGCTGTCAAGTAAGGGTTAATCACATAGAATAAACACGAGTTAAATGTCATAAAATGCGCTCTTGTGTGAAATACTGACCTGAAACTGAAGTTTTATTTAATAAAACCTGGAACACAGGAGTAGAGGGTAGAAAAAAAGTGTCTTTCAAGGATTGCATCTCAGAAAGGCGGTCTGAGGAACTGGCATTTAGTGGCTGGGGAGACAGCTCAGTGGATAAAGGCACTTGACCCTGAGCATGACATCTGAGGTCAATCCCCACAGGGTGGGAGAAGAGAACTGACATTTGCAGGTTGTCTTCTGACTTCTACATGTGCACAGTGGCAGATGCATACCACACACACACACACACACGCATACACACACACAAACATACACACATATAGGCACACACACACACAGACATGCACGCACAAAAAAACACACACATTTACATACATACATGTGTGAAAAGAAAATATTTAAAATCTACTTATGCTTGTAAAACTTTTAACATACTCTGTAAAGAACGCAGACACTTCTGCTTTACTAAGGACAAATACTTGATCAGTTAGCTGAAATCTAGAAGACAGAAGCCTTAAGAGATGAAAGTAAGCACCCCACGAAAAGTTAAGATAAAAGTTGGCTGAAAGATCCCACACCCAGTGTCCCAGTGCTTCAGAGGCTAAGACAGGAGGATCATGAGTTCAAAGTCAGCCTTAACCATACTGAGACTCTACCTCAAAATACAACTGATAGGAGTAAAGCTAACACAGGTTTAGAGTAAACAAAGGAAACTTGATTACCTACTACAAACAAATACTTGAGGCTGGGAAGGTGGCTCCAAGGTTAAGAACACAGATGACTCTTATAAAGGACCCAGGGTTCCCAGCACCCACATTGAATGGTTCATAATTACTTATTACTCCAGCTCCAAGGGTTTCCTCGGAGCCCTCTTCTGATCTCTGCAGGTGATTGTATTCACACGTACACACATTTTAACTGAAAATCAAGTTAAACTAAAATCTTTTAAAAGCTCTATTGGAGTTCCATCAGGGAAAGTTGACTATACATTGAGCAAGAGATGACAATCGGTCCAGAAATGAAGAGCAACGTATACACTGCAGGAAAGATTGACAAGGATCTTTTCTAAGGGAGGATTTTCTTTGGTTAAAGATTATGTCTCATTGTATTTTATTCCTATTCTATTAAAATACTCTTGTTTTATGAAATGTTAACCTTAGGTCAGTTGCAAATTATTTTGAAATCTTCACTCCCGAAAAAAGAATCTTAAAGTCTAGCCTCAGGACATTTGAGTTAGCTAGATCAGATATAAAGCTCATATCAGGAATTTTAGCAATTATAATATCTATGGTTCCAGAACTATAATTACATTTAACCCAAATTTTTATATCACTTTTTTGCATTAAGAAGTCAAACTTGATGGTTGAAAGAAATTCAAACGATTAAAGCTCTGAAAAACACATGAACGTGTGTGCACAGAAATGCTCATGCATGCCACACACACACACACACACACACACACACACACACACACACACACACACGAAGGTTTCCAAAGTCAAAGCTGGCTTATGGTGGATTTGGAATAAAACTCGAGTATAGAACTCTTACTTGTTTTAGGTGTTGGAAAACTGAAGCCAAAGTGTCCTGAGCTCCCAGCAATGAGAAGAGTAGGGTGGGTGCCAGACATAGGTGTCATCAGAATGGAGTCTGCCTTCATTTTTGAAAATGCCTTCTTTCCCGCTGGCTTTCTCCTTAGACTTCCCAGTGTTGGGAAAATGGCATCTAGACACTAGGTTTAATCAGCCCAGTTCAAGTCTCATTGTAATGAAGCTGGACATCTTTCATCCTTACCTTAAAGGATCTTGTTGGCTCAGCGGAAGTCATATGACCCTCCCTGAGCCGATCACAATGACCACAGCAGTATACACTCTTTTGTGGGTGGTCTGAGACTCATATTCATCCCCAGCACAGGAAGTTGATTTGACTCTACCCAGAGTACTTGGCCTGAGCCTCACGGAGCAGCTAATTAGAAAAATCTAGGGACTCCACATGAGAAAAGTCCAAACGTTTGCTTATTGACCAATTCCAATATCCTTCCTTCGGATCTGGTAAAAACATACACCATTGAAATGTGATCAATCTTTCCTCTCAGAAGATCACATCTCACCTTCCTATGTCAAAGGTAGAAGCAAGCCATGAGGCAAGAGAATTTGGGTGCATTTTTAATTTAAAAATAAAAGAATTTTTGTTTGAATGCTGTCTAAAGGGCCATGGCTGCCTGAATGACAATAGCAAAGTCACTGCTATGTTCTGTCACCATTTAGGGGACACTCACCACTGTTCAAAAGCAGCCACTGCCTGGAGTGACAGCCTTTGATAAACCGAAGCCTTCCAGGTTTGCATGAGCTAACCCTGTTGCAGTCATTGATTGTGGAAAATCAATGGAGACTCTGAGACCAGAGACAATGATCTCAACTCTGCACTCCTGCTGACTTGGCTAACTCTAAACACTAAATTCAGGCTGGAAATTGTGTTGTGAATGTGTCTGCTACCACTTATGGAATGGTCTTCAGGCCCATCTGGGAGAGATCAATCAGGAGGCTGGAGAAAGGACGCCCAACTTTTCTGGAACTTGAAATATAGCAGAGATTATGGAGCTCAAGGTGAAAACATTAGCTCTATACATGTTCAGAACTAGTCAGGGCATCTAGTTCAGACAGCTGCCAGCCCCAAGGGTGTCTCTAATGAGAGAATACCATCTGCGTGGCACACTTTAGGAAGCTTCATGGAAGTTTGGCATTAGCATGAGGTACCTTGCCTTTCTTGGGTGCGGAGCTGCAATAGGCTTCAATAGTTTTGAAGGCTCACCACTAACTGTCATCTTCTAGGAGAAAGCATCTCCTTTCATCACATGTCTTAAAAGACTTATTTTCCCTAGAATATGGTCATGAAAATTTTTTATTTTGCATCTTGCTTTTTAAAAATGTTATTTTGTGGTTTTTGGTTTTGGATAATAATTGCATATTGCATTAACTGCTCTTCTTGTTACTGTGACAAACTCCATTGTCAGGAACTAAGAGTTTGTCTTGATTCTTGGTTTGAGAGGATACAAAGCATGGTGGAGGGAGTGTGGGGCCACCGGTCACATTGTGTCCCAATCAGGAAGCAAAGAGATGGAGGCTAATGCTCATCTGTCTCCCTCCTTTGTTTTCCCTTTTCATTCCATCTGCCAATGGCTCGGTGCCCACCCATATTCAGAATACATCTTCCCTCCTCAGCTAAACCGCTTTTGGACACAGCTTCACTGCATCCCTGAGGTGTGTCTCCTAGGTGAATCTAAATCCAATCAAGTTGACAATAAAGATGAATCATCACATATGTATTTACACAATGCAATGTAATTTTCAGTGTATGTATACATTGTGATTTTTTTTTAAAGTGAACTTGAGTGGAATCACATCTTAGCTACCATATATGACCCAAGGTTGGTCCACCATCAATTTCCTTTGTTCTGGGTCATAGGGATTGAGTCCAAATGGGGCCAATTAGAAATGAATAATGGGTTTTGTATATGAAACTTTGTAGGAATATTAATCTTTTTCTTTAGAAATGAGTTTGTGGATATCTGAATCCACAGATTTTATTTATTTATGGAAGTAGAAGGAGAAATGAAAAAAGAAAGCAAGGAACATTAACATGAGGCAAAGCATGTAGTTGCTTCCAATGTTACTTATGCATGGGTTTTAATACATGAAAGACACGCACACAGGTTAAAAAATTGGAAATTACAAAAGAATGTTTGTAAAATCTTTCACTTATCTTTTCACAGGTGACTGGAGAGATGTGTTAAGGACACCTACTGCCCTTGCAGAGGACTTGAGTTTGGTTCCCCATGTCTGGTTGTTCATACTCACCTAGAACATCAGCTCTAGGAAATATAATGCCCTCTTTTGGCCTATATGGGCACTGCATGTATGTATATACATAAGTAACAGTACAATAGAACTTTAAAAGATTCTCCCATTGAGAACTGGGCATTGGTGGCACATGCTGAGAGGCAGAGGCAGGAGAATGAGTTTGAGACTAGCCTTGTGTACAGAGTGAGTTCCAGGACAGCTAAGACTACACAGAGTCCCTGTCTCAATGGGGGTGAGGGAAGCCCAAAAGAAAAAAAAAATAGATTCTTTCATTATAAATAAGACTTCAACATTAGGTGTCAAATCCTGATTAATATCAAAGGAAGAGGTTATTATAAATTTTACAATGTAGATTTAAAATTTTAAAATTGGGTAAAATGCAAGCAGCAATTTAAAGAGCAATCTTTGAGTTACTCTTCCACTGTTTCATACATATGTAATATACTTTGGTCCTGCCTCTTCGTCCTCTGTAGCCATTCTTCTAGGGGAAGCATGCTGGAGGACAGATCCCTGTCCCTAAATAGCAAAGCTCATCTTGTGAGTGCAAGAGGGGCCACACTAAAGAGCTACCGTCAGGAACCATAAGAGGGGTCTTTTAAGTAGTCTCCACTTTCTCTCCCTCTCTTTTTCTCCATACTGACTAGGATAGCCATGTAACATCCTCAAAACCCACAAAGTACCTCCATCTCCCCAATGCCCTGTTGAAATCAAAGTTCTAGCTGATGGTTGTTACTGAGAATAACTCCACGAGGATTACTTAGGACCAGTGAGTTCAGAAACTCAGCCAATGGGCGTTGTCTTCAGTCACGTCTTTGATTACTGTTTTGGTGATGTCTTTCATATATTTTCACCATCAATGGCTCACTCTTTGCATGCGCTGTTCATCATCTGTTTTTGTGCTTGTCTTTTTTTGTTGTTTCCAGTCTAGTCCAGCTTGTCCTTCGCCAGCATTCCTGATTCCGTCTCTCCATGCTGTCACCCTAGAGCACTGCAACTTTAAATGTGATTTTAATTCTGCTCAGGTGATTTTTAACTTCTGCATTGATTCTTTTATCTCGTCATTTGGGGTAACTTTCTCTTAGCCGCACATTACTCCTACTTTGGTAATGAGTCCTTGTCAAATAGTTTATAGATTTTTGCTTTTCTTTCTACAATAAAACACATAAAGAAATATCTGCAATTTTTCTTTGAAGCATTTAGGTCCACCTTCTGGATCCACTGTTTTCCTAGCTTTTCTTTTACTTGAACAGGAAACAACTTTCCACGCTTAATGTTCGGGACCATGGAGGACTAGGTGGGAGCCCTGTGGGTGCATTCTCTGTATTTGGGTGCTTTTACTGAGAGTAAAGCATCTGCTGTTTCTCTACATCTGTGTGTGCATTTGTGTGTGTGCATGTGGCAGATGCCATAACTCAGGGATCTTCCTGCTTCTGCCACCTCAGGCCCGGGATTACAGGGGTTTATGTTGTTGCTGTTTTGTGTTGTTTTTTTTTTTTTAATTTTCACACATGGATTCTTGCTTATGCTTGCAAGCCCACACTCCTCATCCCTATTTCACTATGTCTAAAATATGTTACTAAAGTCACCTGGGAAGGATTTTGCAGCATGTATTACTAAGCCCCATCTCCCAGTTTCTGAGTTACCAGGTCAGAAGAGATACCCCAAGAGGTAGGTTTCCAGCAAGTTCCCATCTATCACTGCCACTGTGGGGTCATACTTTGAGACCAGTGCTCTAGTTAAGCTGCCAATTTTCTGACTTGTTGGAACAGGACACATAAGAGAAAAACACAAACTGCAACATGTACTGGTGCAATGGATTGACAGCTCTGGGTATGTATGTGTATGTACATGTGTGTGTGTGTGTGTGTGTGTGTGTGTGTGTGTGTGTGTGTGTGTATCATGACAGCTCTTAGTGCTGCTGTTCTCATTTCCTAACCAATGCTTTTTCTTGGAACTGAATTCTGAGTTGCTGGATGTATGCTGGGTGATGACACACCAATGCTTATGTTTAGTAATGACCCTTGCTTAGTTTTCTGGTGCAGAGGTTAGCATGTAGACTAGATGAGCAGGAGAAGCAAGGAGGCAGAGCACAGAGCTTCTGATGACGAACCAACATTGCATTTCCCATTTTTATTCATGAACCTTGTTAGTGGAAGCAACCATCTGTCTCTGGCAGGAGGTTGATGTTAAGTCCTAGTGGAGTGAGAGAAACCACCAAAGCAGACTTTTCCTGTCATTAGCTGAAGGACCCACCAGCTGCTCTTCATCATATTGGAAGGAAAGGGCACTTTCCAGAAGAGTCTATGCGCTATGTTTTATGCAGGTTGATAATGAACCCACTCTGAGGTGGAAGCTGTGAGGAGGTCTTGTGTTTGAGGTTGAAACAGCCACCTAGATACTCTTCCTTGTTTGCAAAGAAGAAAAGGCTGGCACTAACTTTCCCATTACTGTGCCCCTGAGTGTACTTAGAGAGATCTATTGGGGAGGACTGGGAGTGGTAAGGGTGGGGAGGTAACCTTGGGCAAAGATCAGAGCAATAGAGTCATTGAAAAAATAATCCTAATAATGGAAAGATCCTGAAGTCATTATTTTCTGCCTCTGACCTAGAAATAGAAAGGAGTAGCTCATGGTGGTTTTAGAGTCCTGAGCTGCACAGACAAACCTTAGAAAGTGAGTCTTCGGTTAACTTCTATCAGAAAGAGGCTAGATGGCAGCTGGCTGGTGGGGCCAGTATATTACAGATGTTTATAGGAGATGGGCACAGTGATATGTAGCTGCAATGCCAGAACTCAGGAGGCTAAGGCAGGATGACCTCGAGTTCAAAGCCAGCCATGGCTACATAACAATATCCTATCTTTAAACAATGTAGAAGGGGCCATCTTCCAGCAGCTTCAGCACTGTTCCTGATAGCAAGCATCTCTGTACCTTGAACTCAGCTGCTGTTAGATACATAGTGATCTTTAGTTTGACACTAATCTGAGACTCAATGCAAGTGACAGAACCCAGTTAGGAGTGCACTCATATCTAAATATACAGGATGGGGGCTGGTGACAGGTAACATAGTAACTTCAGGTCTCATTTCATTATCAAACCAGAGCAGTGCTTGTTAAACTTCCCTCATTTAAACATCATGAAATTGGCTTCTATCTGAATGCATTGTGTCTAGGTAGGTGAATAAAATTGCCAGTGGAATGGCTTGTGTGGGCGGTGGATGGATTGTCCCAGTACCATGTGAACATGGCCCCTGTACATGATGGCTACATTGTGTGAGTACCCTGTGTGCACGGCTTCTGTATGTATGGACCCAGACAAGAATGAAGAATACTGTAGTCCTGTAGTCTTTAATTAGCAGGTAACTCCCCCACCTTTCCTGATCTTTTTATTTCCTCTTCTCATCCTCTTTTCTTCTTCTCGTAGCTGTAAAAGGCTGGAAGAGATTGCCTGTAAGACCCACAGAGATTAATTTAAGAGCTGACGTCTCACCCCTTAGAAATGGTTTCCTGTCCTCTTCCCACTTTGGGAACTAAAGCTCCAGAGTGATTCTTATTCTAGTATTGCTAATGAAGGCAGCTAGAGGTTGAACTCTGAATCCTTTGAAGGTAACTTGTTATCTTCTATATTTTAAAAAATTTCTCTTGGTATTTTATGTTCTACAATCTCACTCTGATATATTACAGCAAGGATTTCTAAACTTCTTTTTTCATTCAAAACTCCTTTCATTTCAAAAGTTTTTACATGACCCTGTTTATGTGAGTATATAAAATAGAACTCTATAATTAAACATTGACAGTCATAAAGAAATTTATTTTAAAATAATCTTGCGGTATATGTATGATTGTACCATTTGTTAAAGGCTAAGGAAAATTTGTATGCTAATGAGGTGGATTGCTCATTTAATTCTATTTTAAAATTAAATTTTGACTGATTATTTAATACTACAAGATATGGGGCATCTTTGGTATTTTTCAGAGTTTATTTATATTTTGATTTTATAATTGTCAGTGCTGAGAATGCCACTTCACATAAAAGTGTTTACAAAACAACACAAGAATATTTAGGGCATTTAAAAATTTGTTGGAAGTTCTGTCTAGATCCCAGCCCCAAAACTCATTAAACTGCTTCTTTTTATGAAACCAGCAACTCATATGGATATAAATGTGACACTTGGCGATCCAAAGATGGACTCATCTAGGATTGATGGTAAGAATGTGTTAAAAGCCTTTGTTTCTGCATGACAAGGAAGCTTTGTAGATGCAGGAATAACACAAAGGATGTTCTTGGACCTTCGATGAGGAGTCTTGGGCAGAGTCTACTGGCATGCCGGGGGGCACCATGCAAAGTGCAAAGTGCATATATGTGTGCTCAGCACTGTGCTGACTATGATGTCAGGGATCCTTCATCCATTCGTTGTGTTCCCCAGCTGCTCCTTTGATATGTCTTGCCTCCCAATTCCCTAATTCTTTTTTCATGTACCTTTAATTTGCTGTTGAAACTGTTTATTGAGTTTTAAAACCAATTATTATATTTTTATAATAAACTTGTCAACTCCTTTTAATCTAAATAATGCTTGCTAGTTTATTATGGCTGTTTTGAAGACTCTTGTTTTATTAAACAAAATAACAGTAGACTTGAAAACAGGGATACAGGAAAAACACAACGATCAACTGTTTGGCATATTTAAGTTTTATAAGATGAACATCATCCAAGGAAAAAAATAAAAATAAAATCTTTGAGCTGAGCATGGTAGTGCATGCTTGTAACACCCGCCCTCAGAAGGTCAAGGCAGGAGGACCAGGAGTTCTGTGTCAACCTCAGTTATATGGTAACTTCCAGACCAGCCTGGATACAGGACGCTTGTCTCCAAAAACAAAGATGATAAGGACATGACAAAACTGTTTTGCCAGCTATACCCTGTTCCTCTCGGTCCTTCATGTTTTCCCAAAATGCTCACCATCTTGTTTCAGTTTGTTTTTACTTCAGAAACTGCTTCCTTAAGTTATCTTTACACAGTTTACCAGAAAATGTATATATCTGGATCATAGACACTGATTGTCCACAAATACTAAAACTTCACATACCATTTAAGTATCGCTGTTGCTATAGCTCCCTTCTCCATCCCTTCTCTTCCTTATAAATTACCTAGTGCGGAACCCAAACTTACCTTACAGATGCCTCCACAGTCTGGGGAATCTACATGTTTACTCTTGGTACAGTCCAGGATTTTCAGTCTTGTGTATTTTTTACAATTAGAAGCAAATTCAAGGCTCATATGACACTGATTTGTAGCCTTAGTGGAGAGGCCAGATGTAGGTGGAGTCTGACAAGACTGGAGAAACCTGAAATACCTGAGTGAGTCTCATTGTCTCAAATCAGCAACAGTTGATGCTTAACAGTTGGTGCAAATTATTATTATTATTATTATTTTATTATTATTATTATAGAAATTCATCTTGTTCCCTTCCAGCCAACACACACACACACACACACACACACACACACACACATACTCACAAGCATGCACACACATGAGCAGATGCATGCACTTGCACATACACATATATACACACATTCATGTGTATGTGCGTGTGCATGTGCACCTACAAATGTGAAAGTGTGTATGTGAGTGTGTGTTTACAGAATTTGATATTTCAGTATCAATAGCTATTGGTTATAAGTTGGAACAAACCATGTAGTTTAAGTTATAAATCACTCTCTTAAGCTCAAGATGGTCCCACTGCCTGAGATGAGGACTTAGCGTTTCCAATGAGAAATGTGTTTTCTGACCTTTCCTAGAATCTGGAGCTATGTCACTTTTCTCATGCTCCTTCTTCTATCTTCAAAGACAGCAGCCTAGCTTCCTCAAATCCTGCTTCCATTGTCATTCCAGGTTCTGACTTCTCCTGTAAGGTTCTTCGAGTCAAATCCAGCCCCATCAGAGAGTTCAAGAGACTCTTCCACATCAAGTGTTTGTGTCTGTGGAATGTGCTGAGAATCAAACCCAGGGCCTTATGTATGCTGAGCATACATTCTGCCACTCCACCTCCCCTCTTGCAGGATGTAAACAGGTATGAAAGCCCCTTCTCTATCATGTAGGGTTGCATTGCCTGATCTAGAGATTAAGGAGTGGGACTTTCAGGAACTGTCAATCAGCTGAGCACTACGATGTCCAGACATTGTTATTTGGTCTTTATTGTCCATCAGTAATGCATTGATAATGAAGCATGTTCATCTGCTGTGTGATCACTAAGATAGTCACAGGAGAATTAGGAAATATGTGGTTGTTTTAATTTGTTTTCCAGTTTTCAAGATAACGAACTGGTTTCCTGAAATGCCCAGAAGGTGACCATTTTTAAAACACCATTATAAAATCATAGGCTTAAAGATATTTGAATTTTAATACAATGCAACTATTATCACCATTATTATTACTGTCTTGCTCCCTCCCAGTCAGTTCGTGTTTGCTTCTGTGACCCTCCTGGTCTTGGACATCTCTGTTGCTCTCTCTGGATAATGATAATAAGAATGTCATCTCCATGATTGTCAATGAAAATAGTACCAATTTTTATCATATGTTTGGCAGTTTAAATGTGGGGTTCTTCCCATAAGATCCAATGTTCAAACACTTGTTTCCCAGGTGATGGTGCTGTTTGGAAAGATCATGGAAGCTTTTGGAGGTAAAGCCTTGCTAGAGGAAGAGAGTTACTGTGGGGTAGGCCTTGAGATTCCATAGCCTGGCTCCATTTTCTGTGTCTTCTCTGTGTCCTGACTGCAGTTCCTCTGTGATCAGGAGCCTCATTCTCTGGCCACCATCATGGACTGTATCCCTTCTTAAACCATGTGTGGAAAAAAGCTCCTCCTCCTTCCTGAAGTTGCTTTTCTCAGGTATTTTGTCACAGCAGTGAGAAGTTACTAACAGGATGCTCTTCACATACTGTAACTTAGATTTTTCAAAACCTACTTTTTAAAATAGGTCCTTAAATGCTTTAACCTCCCTTCTAGCCCATTACTCCCACCAAAAAGGTGGAAAAGAGGTTATTAGGATATAGGAAAGTGGACCTGATTAGAAATTGTTCTTTGGAGCAAGTTATAATTGTCAGGAAATCAGCAGTTCAGTTCACAGATCAGCAGTGACTTCTCAATCCACTCACAAACACTTCACGAATATACCAGGAGTCCATTTCAGTAGTGTTGGGATAACAAACATGAATCAGCAGCAGTGGCATGACCTAACACGCACAGCCAGGCCTCAGCAGAATCAGCATGAGTCAGCAGGAGAGTTTAGGACCAGCAGGGATGCCCGGAGTTATTCTTTGCCATGGCTCTCTCAATGAAGCAAAGATCAGTGAACACAGGAGCCAGACCAAGAAGCATTGCAAAGCTAGCTATGCAAGCCCCCATCACTGTATGTTGAGTCCTATTTATACTCCCTCCAAACATCACACATCCTCACCAAGTGTCTTGCCTCAGCACAGGCTGTCTTAGCAAAACTCCATGTGAGTCTGTATCAGCTGACATCATAATGCCAATTGGCCTGAGTCCGCAGAAGTGGCAAGAAGCCATCAGAATACCACCAGGTTTTTTTGGTGTGTTTCTCTATGGAGTCATGACAAACAGAGCTCAGCTAACCAATGTAAGGCAAACTAATACATGTGTCCTTTCACATGCTTGCTTTAGCAAAACATCCTTTCACCTGTGTCTGCTTCAGGAAAACACTCCTTCATGTGTTTACTCCAGCAAAACACCATCCAACACAAATGACTTTCCAAAGAAACCAGAAATTTCCACTTCAACACACCCTTTCTTTTGCCAAGTTTATTGAGAAAAAAATATGTTTTGCAAAATTACCCATTTTAAGTATTTAAACCTATGAACTTTAAGCTTATAAAGATCTTCTCAATAGTTATATTTGTGTTATTCCCACAAAACTCAGCCATTTCACAGTGTTGTCTATTTTTCTTTTTTTTCCTCTTGCTCTATTAGTCCCTCTAGCTATTTATTTGATGCTCATTAATGGTCATTATGTCATTGACACTGCATTTAATTTATTGTCTGAAACTCACTCTACAGTAGATTACTCAGAAAGGTCTTATGGGAATAATATTGCTTTAGTTCGTGTGGTTCAATAAGTTTATCTCTGCCCTTTGTACTTAAAAATCATTTTTTTACTGGATATAAAAGTCTTTGATGTTCTCTCTCCTCAAGTCTCTTAAATACATTACTCAATTCTCCTCTGGCATAAAGCATGCCCTGCAATGCCTGGTCCTAATCCATGGCATAAAGCATACATGCCCTGCAATGCCTAGCACTAATTTATGGAATAAAGCATGACCTGCAATGCCTGGTAGTAATCTAACTCTTTTAAAGTCACATACTCAGTTTTACTATGTGCTGAAGGATTATGTTGTAGAAGAATCTACCCTGACCTGGATTATTCTTGGTCAATATTTATTCATGAACACTTTGTATGTTTTCTAAATATAATCTTGATTTTCTTCTTTTTATTTACTTTCAGGAGTGAGGTGGGAGGGATGGCTGAATAGTCAGGAGCACTTGCTATTCTTGTAGAGGACCAGGATTTAGTTCCCAGCACCCATGTCAAGTGGCTCAATCCATCCATCTCCAGGAGCTCTGGCGCCCCCTTCTGGCTTCCAAAGGCACCTGTACTCATACTCATATACACCCCCACCCCCACGCACACACAAGTAAGTCTCAACAAAATTATTCAGGAAAGGTTTTAGCATTTCCATTTGCATTTAGTATATGCATTTATTTTTAACTGATACAGAAGGATGTTAGCATTTATTCTGTCCACTGCTTGTTATTTCCATCTTCAAAATTTCTGATATCTGTGGGCTCCATCTTCTCCGAGGATTGTAAATGCTTGATACTATCTCAATGTTTTCTTTTAATTTCTTGTTCTCTTTTAAGAATTTTAATTTTAGGTGGGCTAAAATATATACCACATAGAAATTAACATTTGCACTACTTGTTCTTTTTATTATTATTGATTTTTTGGGAGAATTTCATATATAAAGACAATCTGTTTCCACCATATCCACCCACCTTCCCCCCTCAATCTTCCTATCATCCTACACACATCTTCCTCTCAAACTCATGTTCTATTCATATGTATACATACATATATATATGCTTACAATATAGGTAAGTATATAAATGTGTTTTGTGTGTGTGTGTATAAAATATTACCAAGTCCAATTAGCATTGTCTATATGTATATGGGTCTGACCACCTGAGCATAAGAAGTCTATTGGGCAGCTCACCCTGAAGGCTGCAAATAGGTTACACTGATTAGTGATCTGGGGTTTTTAGACAGGATGAGTGTCTTAGTTAGGATTTTACTGCTATGAACAGGCACTGTGACCAAGACACCTCTTATAAGGACAACATTTAACTGGGGCTGGCCTCCAGGTTCAGAGGTTCAGTCCATTATCATCAAGGTGGGAACATGACAGCATCCAGGTAGGCATGGTGCAGGAGGAGCTGAGAGTTACTTCTACATGTTCATCTGAAGTCTGCTAGCAGAATACTGACTTCCAGGGAGCTAGGATAAGGGTCTTAAAGCACACACCCCAGTGACACACCTACTCCAACAGGGCCACACTTTTTAATAGTGCCACTCCCTGGGCTGAGCATATACAAACTATCACAGTGAGTGTGTTAGATTATGTGGAACCATTTGTGATCCCTGGAGTTCTCATGGGAGGTGATTTCTTTCTGCCTTGTTCATCACTGAAACATTTTCCTTGAGACCTGGGAACAATGGTGTACGGTGTGCATCCCTGAGTTGCCTTCACACTGACATTGTCATTCTTGGAGTCCTCTATTCTGAGACTCTTGTGTCTAATATTTCACATTGGGGCAGCCCTAGGCTTATCGTTTTCTCCATGTGCCTGTTAAGCTGGGGAAACTGAATCCTGAATCCTATGCCTTCAGCTCTGGGGAAACACTTCCCAGAGATCTGCATACCATTGTGGATTTCTGCATTCTCACTGATTTAAGAACACGAATTCCCTATCCTCTGCATTTGTACCTGTTTGAGGTGCAAGATTGGTTTCCATCTGACTAGAAATGGAAGCATGCAAGATGTTTTTCTTTGTAACATGTTCCCCTTTTGCTCAACCTCAGGTGGCCCTCAACTGGTGATGAGGTCATGTTCTCCTGAACCCATCCTAAGTTATAAACACTCTAAACCCAAAATGTGTTTTATATACCAAACTGGCTAAACACAGTAGTTTATCTACATAGTGCAGGGTGGTGGAGAATACAGTGCCTAGCACCATGAAAATGGTACATACTTCAGTTCACTAGATTAAGAAAAACCATAATTTAAAATTTGAAATATGCCATAGTGCCACTTTTGCATCATCAAAGGCTGAAAGTTTATGAGTCAAGCCATTGTAAGCTGGGCCCCTCTGTAGATGTTAAGAACTGTACTGAGCATGGTTGGTTACCTCACTCAAATCTGGGTCCAGACCAGTGTGGGCACTTAAAGGGATCACACAAGAGTCAAGGAGACCACGTATCTCCCAGAGCTCAGACAAGGTCTACATACTGGGCAAGTCACCCTGAAACAGTGTTTTTTCCCCGACCACAGTGTCTGAGCTGATATAAAGTGTACTTTTGTTAGCTCATGGGTCCTGGAATCAGACTGCTTGAGTTTGAGGATTGGCTCTCTGCTTAAAGAATCATTAAATTGGGCATGTCATTTACTCTCAGATCTTTTCTCACTGAAAAAAAAAAACACATTTATTTATTTATTGAGAGAGAGGGGGAGGGAGAGAGAGAGAGAGAGAGAGAGAGAGAGAGAGAGAGAGAGAGAGAGAGACAGAGAGGTATGAGCCCTGCATATACGATTGCAAGTGCAAGTCAGAGGACAATGTTCAGGAGTTGGTTCTCTCCTTCTTCTGTGTAGGTCCTGGGATGAAACTTGTGTCATCAGGCTTCATTGCAAGTGCCTTTAGCCCTGAGCTTTCTTGCCAGCCTCACTTTTCTCATTTTTAAAGAGGATAAAAATAGTTCATATATCATTGAGATGTCCTAGAATTGTGATGGTGTGATTAACAGGCTGCCTAGTACATCTATAATCCCTTAGGAAAGCAGTTGTAATCTTAATATCCTCTAATTGGAACGTTTTGCATCCCTCTTTCTTCTTTCTGATTTGTATTCATCTGCCTTACTCCATCCCACCCCCTTCTTCCAGAGGGTTTGTTGAGAACACTTCTCATGTAACTCTGCTGGCTTTTTTGTGGGTTCTGGGAAATGAGCTCATGACAAGTACTCACTGTCCTACTTAGTTTCCTCTTGCTGTGTTAAAAAGTAACCAACATCAACTTGGGGAGAAGGGGACTTACTTGCCTTACTGGCTACCATCCAGCTTTTCCATCACTGAGGGAAGCCAAGGCAGAAACATAGAGGCAAGAACTGAAATAGAGGCCATGGAGGAATGCAGATCACTGGCTCAATTCTTGTGGCTTGCTGTACCCAGTTTGCTTCCTTATGCACTAGGACTACTTGCCCAGTGAAAGAACCACTCTCAGCATCCTGGGTCCTCCCACATTAACTATTAATCAGAAAAATGCCCACATAGACCTGCCCACCTGCCAATCTGAGAGAGGCAATTCTACAGTTGAGGTTCTCTCTTCCCAGGTGGCTCTAGTTTGTGTCAAGTTATAACAAAGACTAACTAGTACCCCCACAGAGCCATCTCCCCACTCAACTCTTTGGTCTTGTTTCCTTGCTGTAGGGCCCCAGAGTCCTTCCTATCACACTCTTTGTAAAACTAAAAAAGACTAGTCACTTCTGAATTCTGTCCTCATTAAAACTCGGTCTGCTCTGTGGTCTGCTTTTTCTAAATGCTCACAGAATTACAAGTCTAACCATTCTGTAATCATGTAAGCAGTAGATTCACTTCTTCACCTAGACACATATCCATGAGAATTTTCTAGACATCTTTGGGCTTTGTCTCATGGATGGCACACGGCCTGCAATTCTCAATCTGATCAATGCTGGTGAAGATATTGGGAAACTAGATCATCCACACATTGCCTATGGGACTGTGAAGAGGCACAGCCACTCCAAACACAGTTTGGCAGTTCCGTAAAACATGAAACATACAAATAACCTAAAACCTAGCAATTTGACACTTATATCAATAAATGAAAATGCACATAAGTAAAACCTATCAAGAAATGTTGGTATTTTGATTCATACTTCCAAATGGTTAAAGTGTGGTACTACATGCAAGCAGATGCAGCAAAAGATCACGGAACACAGCCACTCTGTAGAGAGAACAGTTTAATAAAACAAAAGCAAAACAAACAAACAGCAGCAACAACAAGATCCTGTTCAGCTGCCTCAGATAGTAGCTGCAAAAGCTGGTTGGGTTCCCTGTGTGACACTACAGGAAGAGGCTGCTGGACACCTGGACTAGGTATGAAGTAAGCTTGGAGATTTTCTCACATGAGGTGTTGACAGTTGAACTTAGCAGTATTCAGCCAGCATTTAAGGGATTCTGAGAAACACTTTAGGTTTCTGTTTCCTGGCAAAAATCAGCTCAGGTGAGGTTTAAGCTGTTACTTTAAGACATTGCCATCAGCACTGCCATTTTGAACCTGCTTTGTGGATCTAACTACACCTATGTCATGGAATACTACTTAGTGATAAAAAAACAGAAAACTGTTGGTGAAGGCAAAATTTGGACAGATCTCTAGAGTGCTGTGCTGAGTGGTAAACAAACAAAACATTGCCATCTAAGGGCTTGCTTTGGGGTCTTAACATTCTAGGCCTTTACTGATGATTGTGGTGGTGGTATTTAAAAGGCAATGAGAGTCCTCTCCGTCTGCTTCCTTCTGAGTCGTGATATTTGGAAAAGGAAGACTTAGAATACTGGTTAGAAGCAGGGGCATAAACTGTCATCTGACAGGATTCTAGTGTTGGAGTTAGGTCCCACAAGGTGGTGTCTACATGCCAACTTGTGTAAGTTTTTAATCTACTTTCCTATCTGACCAGATCTGCTAACACAATGACAGAATTCTTTATTAAGAGACAAGTGCCTCCTTTCCTAGCAGTCAGAAATTCAAGGGCCTTCTGTTTTAATAGCACCACTGAGGCTAGTGAGGTGAGCTGGTTCTGAAGCAATCGTAGAACTGAGGTTGATTCCTGGATAGTGTCTGTCAGCTGAGTGGAAATCTAGTGAGCCAAATACCAACTATGGACAAAAGGTGAAGTTAAGGAGCTTAGGGGGATAATTACCTTTAGATATAATAGCAGGACCACTGTATATAATCTGTACTGAAACCCTCATTATAGAAGAAGCAGTTAAACATCTCTAAACAGCTTGAGCAAATGCACATCTTTGAGCTGGAGCTAAAAACTAAAGGGTGAAAAGTTATCAACATGATAGAAGCATGAACATTCATCTGTAATAAAACAGAGATTTCCTAGCAGGAAAGAGAACACAGGGGAAGAAGAGCTTGAGGACCCAAAAGATGGTTTTGGGAAAAAAACATGAACACTCTTTCCTCTTGGGCAGAGGACTGGATAGAAATAGATTGGACAGAGATTTTTCCAGCACAGTGAGAACTTCTAAAGTCTATATTTAGAAAATAAAACAACCAAAGGGAATTTGAATATTTGAGCTTGTGACTATGTTATCAGTCTAACTATTATTATTATTTTAATAGTTAGACACTTCTTGGATGACCTCGAATCAGAGGCTGGATAGCCAGAGACCTAAGATAAAAAAAAATCAATACAATGTTTCCAAATGATATTATGTAGGAGCATATTTTCCTTGCAAGTTGGGAGAGCTAAGGTGGGAGGAGTAAGGAGAGGAAGAGGAGGAGTAAGGAGAGGAGGAGGAGAAGGAAGAGGAAGAGCTAGGGAGCAGAGAGGAAGAGAAGGAAGAGGAGGAGCTAGGGAGGCAGAGAGGTCAGAGGATGGAGAACCACACTTGGATCGAGAGCAGTCTTGGGTAACAACTTATATCTAGGTTAGTTAATTGGGAAACACCTCCAATTGTGTAGGCATCTTGTTATTGAGCATTACCAAACATATAATCTTTGGATAATCTAAGCATTACAGTCTCATTTTTACCGGGCCCTCGTGGATGGCAGGATGGTCTGGGTTCAGCCCAACCTTGTGGAGACAGCGTGGAAGATTACCAGAGCCATCTCCCACGCTGGTGTCTTATGGGTGGCAGGGCCAGTGTCTCTGGTCACCTGAGCCGAGCTGTGGTGATAATTTGATGCCACCACTTGTGGCCTCAGGCCTAGGCTAGTCAGAAAGATGGTGGCTGATTAAGAACAAGCCAGATTGGGTGCCGCCATTTTTAAATATTACCTCAACATTCTGCTATACTCATAGATCAGTCCCTAGCCCAATCATCATTAGAGGCTTTCTTTGGCAGATGATGGGAGCAGATGCAAAAAACCCACAGCCAAACATTAGGTGGAGAAAGAGACTAAGTTGGAGATCTCCATTGAGTTCCTCCCCCTTTGAGCTTGGGGAACACTGTGAAAGAGGGAGGAGAAAAATTGTAGGAGCCAGAATGGTCAATAACATGAGAGATAGAGCCCACAGGATCTACTAAACAAGGTCCAAAGGGGCTCACAGAGACTGAAGTGGCAGTCATGGAACCTTCATGGGTCTGTATTATGTCTTCTGTGTACATAATATGGTTATTAGCTTGATGTTCTTGTAGAACTCCTAACAGGTGGGGGCGGGGAGAGTGAGTGTCTCTGACTCTTTTGCTGGCTCTTGGGACCCTTTATCTTCTACTGGGTTGCCTTACCTAACCCTGATATGAGGGTTTGTACCTAGTCTTAATGTATTTTGTTATGCTGTGTTCATGATCAGTTGATATCCCTGGGATGCCTGCTCACTCTGAATTAAAATGGAAGAGGAATGGATACGGAGGAGAGGAGGGGTTGGAGGAAGTGGACTGGAAGGAGTAGTTGGAATGTATGTACAAGAAAATAAACATAAAACACTTTAGTTGTCAATGCTTATAACTGTTACCAAGACTAGAGCAATATAGTAAATTATCAGAACTCCACTGATATTAACATGTTAAACTTTGAAATTTTGATATCATATGTATCATGTTTAAGTCTCATTTTTACATGCTTTAAATTACTTCCACAGACCTTTACAACTGGCCAAAACCTTTATTTTTCTTTTTATTCAGGAAATATTTAATCATTTACTATATTTAATCATTTACTATGAGACGCAGGTTCTTAATTATTGAGAATAGTCATTGAAAAGCAAGCGCTTTTAAAATCATAATTGGAGCATAAAGTATAGAGAAAAGCAGTTCCTAGGTCAGTAACAACAACATTGTAGCTATGGGCCTGTTTGGTTATTTTTTTAATGAAACATTTCTTGTGGGTTTACCTATCTCAGTAGGAAGCCTGTTAACTCTAGGAAAAAGCAAGGGCCTGACTTTTGTACTTGAAACCAATTTAGGCTGGCAGGTAATTAAGTCTCAGTTTCGATGCATTTTCAGTTAAGAGACTTGTGTAATTTAAACTTGCCTTTAAAGCTCCCAAATTTGTATCATCAGTAAGCAGCATGCCCATCCTTTGCAAGCAAAGTTATTGTAAAGCCAGAATATACTTTAAAGTGAAAGCCAACTTTTTAACTTTGACCAGAAGAATTATCTGCCAAAGTATCTCTGAAGTTTTTTTTTTCCACATGACTGGAACAATTTATTTACTAGGTATAAAAGGTGTGTAGCAGTGGGGATGGGAACTGGGGGTAGCCACTAGAAAGTCCCAGATGCCAGGGAAGTGAGAGGCTCCCAGGACACAATGGGAATGACATTAGCCAAAATATGCAACAAAGGGAGAGAGAACCTATAGAGACCATATCCAATGGATAGGCACCGGCCCCCAGTTGAAGGATGGGGTCATCCACCCATCTCAAAAATTTTAACCCAGAATTATTCCTGTCTAAAGGAAATGCAGGGACAAAAAGTAGAACAGAGACTGAAGGAAAGGCCATCCAGAGACTGCTCCACTTAGGGATCCATCCCATCTGCAGACACCAAACCCTGACACTATTGCTGATGCCAAGTGGAATTGTTGACAGGAGCCTGGTGGTATGGCTGTTCCTTGAGACGTTCTACCAGTATCTGACTAATATAGATGCAGATACTCATAGCCAACCATCAGGCTGAGCATGGGGACCCCAATGGAAAAATTGGGGGAAGGACTGAAGGAGCTGAAGGGAATTGCAACCACATAGGAAGAAAAACAATATCAACTAACCAGATACCCCAGAGCTCCAAGGGGCTAAAACACCAACCAAAGAGTACACATGGAGGGACCCTTGGCTCCAGCTGCATATGTAGCAGAGGATGGCCTTATCTGGCATCAGTGGGAGGAGAGGCCCTTGGTCCTGTGGAGGCTCTATGCCCCAGCATAGGGGAATGCTAAGGTAGTGAGGTAGTGAGGTGGGTGAGGGAGCACCCTCATAGAGGCAGGGGGAGGTAGAATTCAGTTGGGAGATTGTGAAGGGGAAACTAGAAAGGGGGACAGCATTTGAAATGTAAATAAATAAAATAACCAATTAAAAAACAAAACAAACAAACAAAAAAATCAGGGACAATATTTAATTTGTATTTGAAAGAAAGCTAAACTGGAGGGGGTTGGTCCTCAGGCTAGGAGGAAATAAAAACTTAGGAAGGAGGTCAATGAATGAAAAGGAAAACTGTAATTTGGTCATGATATCCCTGCCCAATACCATATAGGGTTGAGCAACTAGACATAAAGAGGGATCAGAGAGTGGCCAAGCAGTCCCAGAGGAAACAAAGGAGAGACTCCTGCAGCCCCAGGAGGTGGGACTGACTGTCAACCCATCACAGAGATTCTAGAAGGATAAGTTTTATTAAAGTGAGCAGAAAGTATAGATCAAGTCACCTCTCTATCGATTAAAAATGACAGAGACTTACCCAGCATCTGAACAGTCACTTCAGGCACTTACATGGTAATAGCAATGGTTTTATTAGAGGTCAACCTCCCAGGGTAGCATCAGTCTTTGGACACCAGGTCCAGAAGACCTGAGAGATTTTTTTCTGTGAAGAAAAGTTGGAAAGGGAACTTGAGGGACTGACCTACCTTGGTGAGGCAAAGAGGGGTGGCCATCTCCTCTAGTGTCTTTCCTGGGCAGTTTGAGGAGGAGTTTGTCAGGGGTGAGGTGAAGGGCAGTTTTGTGTGGTGACTGGTGGTGTCATATTTGAAGCAGGCTTCAGTGGAATCTTCTGGTGTCCCATCTTCTTTGGAGGTAGTCTCAGGGCTGCTGCCAAAAGCTGGTATTTCTGTCTATCATGGAAATCCCTTTCTTTCCTATCGTGTTCATCCCTTTACTAAACACCTTAAATGCTGCGCTCAGGAGATCACTCTGAGAGGTTTGAGGGACATTATCTAGTACCTGATTATAATATTATTTTTTAAGGAATTATTTATTTATTTTATATATGCGAGTACACTGTAGCTGACTTCAAGCACACCAGAAGAGGGCATCAGATTCCATTACAGATGGTTGTAAGCCATCATGTGGTTGCTTGGAATTAAATTCAGGACCGCTGCAAAAGCAGTCAGTGCTTTTAACCTCTGAGCCATCTCTCCAGCCCTTGAATATTATTTTACATTAAGCAAACTTTATTTTGTTACTTGTTTCAGGCTTAACATTGATAGCATATACAGAAGGCTAAAGCTTGTCCCTGTAAATGAACTACATTTGTACTTAGCATGACTATAAACACATTGAAGAATTTGATCATTTATAAGGTGACTAACCATTTTCTTGTATGTCTTGATTGTCTGTAGCAGTTTACAGTAAGTTGGTAGCTTTTTAAAAATTAAATCTTGAACCTAGAAATGTGTAAATTTTGAACTGAAGATAATTTAGTGTCAAAATAAAATTTAAACCACAAATACAGTCCATAGAGACACTGGGAACTTCCTTTTTCTGAGCCTTTCATAGTATATTTTTATAGACTATCAGAGCCTCCCAATAGCTAAAGTTTAACAAAATTAGCAATAGCATAAGGGGTTATCTTTAAGTCAGTTTCTGCTAGCCTGAATAGACATTTGTTACTTAGGGAATTTATAAATTTTAATCACAAATATATGTGGCTAGTAAGTTCTATTTCCCATAAACAAGAGCTAAATCCAAGTTACATATATAGTGTTCTGTAGCAAATTAAGATTACTTATAGATTTTCAACTATCAACCCTTTTGCTAAAAGTTTTAAGCTAACTCTCTCTCTCTCTCCTCTCTCTCTCTCTCTCTCTCTCTCTCTTTCTTTCTCTCTTCTTTCTTTCATTAGTTTGTTTGAAACAGGGTTTTCCTCTGTTGCCCTGGATATCCTGGAACTCACTCTGTAAACAGGCTAATCTTGAACTCAGAGATACAATTGCTTCTGCTTCCCAAGTTCTAGACTTAAAAGCATGTGCCACTACACCTTGAGAATAGATTTATTTATTAACCACACCATCAGTAAGTTTTAAAATCCTGACATGAAGAAAGTTGACATTTCAACAAAAGTTTTAAAGATAGCAAGCAAAACCTGGCTTGGAATGGAGTCAGTGTTAGAGAGTCAAACATCTGCAATTACATTTTGTTATTTACAATCTCTATAGGAGGTAGTTTACCTCTTACCTGCTCTCCAGTGCAAACCATTTTCTTGTTCTAGGTTGTTCTGTTTTGTTCTCTTTCTCCTTGTCACAGTGAGATGGACAGTCTGACTCAGACAGAAATTTTAGAGAAACTTTTAAACAAACCTGTTTGTAGTTGGAGTAGGCAGGCCAAATCTCATCTTCAGAGCCAGTGCTTTCGACAACGTAGAATACCACATGATAATCTTTTAATAGTGTCTACATCCAAAAGACATTTCAATCTCTTTAAGTCTGATCACAGGAAGGGATAAGAATAGGGGATTTTGGATCACCCATCTGTGTGGTGGCAGAAACAGTCTGTGAGAATTTGGAAATCTGGTGTGCCATCTTTTGGCCATTGAAACTGATTATCAAGTTCTACTGAGGCCAAGTCAAAACACAAGATGGCGAGGCTTACTAATATCATGGAATCCAAGAGGGAGAAGAGATTTGAGGAGACACCTAAGACAGGTGGTGGAATCAGGCTTGAACTCACAGGACCCCATGGTGAAAGAGATGAAGGATTTCTGGAACAGGGGTGACAGAAAAGAAATCCCAGAACTGGACAAAAGTAGGGAAAAAACAGAAAGTCTTCCTTCCAAAGTCCAGACACTGGGGCATCTAACTAGGAGACCTGCCACAACAGTGGCTCTCAACCTGTGGCCTGTGACCCTTCTGGGGGTAGAACGGCCCTTTTGCAGGGGTAGTATACCAGATATCCTGAATTATAGTACGATTCATAACAGCAGCAAAATTACAGTTGTGAAGTAGCAACAAAATGTTATGGTTGGTGGGATCACCACAACATGAGGAACTGTATTAAATTAAACCGTATTAAAAGATCTCTAAGAAGGCTGAAAACCATAGAGGTAACTATGAGTGTATACAAGCCAAGAAGATGGGGGTTACAGGTCAAAAGTATGTAGGAGGGAACAGTGAGCCAGTGGAGGGTAGGGAACTACCTGACAGAAACCCCACCCAGAGGTGTCCCCAAGTGGACTGAGGTTCATCAAGACAATGCCCAGATCACAAGACTTAGGCTTCCCAACCAAGTGATGAGCACCCAGGAGGGCGTGAGAAACTTCTTGGCATGCCAGCATGACTTTCTGACTAGAGAAAAACTGAAACAGAGCAGGAAGTTCTAAGAGAAGAAGTACTCCAGTCAGTGAGGAGAGGTGACTAGGCATGCAATGGAGAAACAGTGAGAGATTCAGAATCTGGACTCAAGTATAGTAGGAGGCAGAGGCCAGCAGAGGCAAATGCTCTATAAGACAGCAGGAACGAGACAGCAGTTTTTGTTTGTGGGTGGGACCAGGTCCCCAAAGGAGGCCACAGATGTCCTTTCTGAGTTTCAGCACCAAATTTAAGTAGGCACAGTAAGAAACTACTAAACACTGCCTGCCAATCTCCATGGAGAGAAGAACAGTTTAATAATAATAATAGTAATTGATGATAATGATGATGATGATGATGACGATGATGATGATGGTGATAGACCCGAACTGTCTCAGACAGTAGAGGACAGCAATAGCTACAAAAGCTTCTTAGCACTTATAAGGGTGATTGACAGGAGGAGGTTGCTCAAAAGCTGCAAAAGCCATGCAGTTAGCTTGGGGACTTTCTCAAACAGATGGGGTTCTGACAGTTGAGGTTTAGCAGTGTTCAGACAGCTGTCAGGGACTTCTAAGAAATGTTTTAGGCTTCTGTTTCCTGGCTGTTACCCTAAAACATTGCCATCAGCACTGCCAGTTTGGTGCTTGCTTTGGGAACCTAACACTACACCTATCTCATAGAATACTATTTAGTGATGAAAAGGAGAAAACTGTTGGTGAATGCAAAATTTGAACAGGTCTCTAGAGTACAATGCTGAGTGGAAAAAGAAAATCTCAAAACATTACATACTGTATGATTCTATTTAAATAGAATTCTTGACATGGAAAATTCCAGGAATATAAACTTGTTATTAACAACCAGGGGTTGAGATAGGTTTTAGATGTGAGGAAGTGGGTGTAACTGTCTAAAGGAATAGGAGACATTCTTGTGGTGTTGGAAGTAGTCTGTAACTTGACTGCTTTGATAACAGCTTCCTGGTTGTGCTGTTGTTTTAGAGATTGGCCATACCTTATGATCGGCAGAAACTAAACAAAAAATGTACCAGCTTTCTCTGTAATTTCCTAAAATGTGAATCTATATTTATCTAATAATAAAAGGTCGGTGTTTTAAAATGCTATTTTGTATCAAGAGCTTTCGATAATGATTGGCACAAGACATAAACATTTAAGCATTTGCTATTATTAATAATAATAGCATATTCATTTGTCAGTCTTGACTTCCACTCCATGGATGATTGGAAGAATCCCTTCCCATCTCCCAGTGGCTGTTAGAGATATAGTGAGACCAGCAATTTGTTCTCTTCCCTTCTGATGTCAGCCAGTGCTGGGATTTTGCTCCTGCAAGCCCCAATCTTGAATGGTAGAACCTCAGTCTTTTCCCTTCCAAAAGTTACTGTGAGACACGATTAAGTCTCAGAGTCTCTGTTCATCTTTAAAAGCAGCAGAGGAGGCTTATGTGGTGGCCCCACATCCAAACCAAAAGATTAGACATACTTGCTTGTATCGAAGCCTCTGGCTGTGTGGCCATTGAGAATATCTTGGCCCTCTTTCTCCCAGTCCTCTCCATTTATCTGTGCCCTTCTCTGCACATCTAGGCTCAACTCTCCCCTCCCTCCTCCACTAACCCTGTTAATGAGAGAGACAGGGCTTCTAGTCACTGGTCTCTCCTTCCATGAAAATCTTTCCCACACAGAATAAGAAAAGGTTTTCCTAATCAAAGTATTTACACTAAGAAGGTCCCCTGTGACAGACTAATGAAAAACTTCTTATTTATTATACAATTATTTATTTATTATACAATTATACAATATGCAGAAACTTAAGAGACTCTGGATAAGGGCTACCATGGAAGGCTCTGCACATTGCACCCTGCACATAGATGTCTAAGCAAGAAGGTAGATAGGGAACAAAATATAACCAGTTCCCCAATGTCCAAGATACATGTCTGGGTTCGCTCATAAAGGAACTTTTCTTGGAGTTAGTAAGTAAGATGAGAAGGCCTTGGTTTTTTGCTAGGACTGGGAAGGTGGAGGTCATGGTGCTTTCCCAAGTGTTTTCATTTAGGAGGAGCATCATCTACTCCTTGTCATGCAGGCATCATGCTCTTTTGCTGTGGCCTTGCTTGAAGCATTGGCAATCAAACTTAGTGTATTAGAGCTCTACACAGAAGTAACCCAGTGTCGGTAACTGAGCAGAAGCAGCAGGGAAGCTGTATCATTTGAGGAAAAGACATCAGTGACTCTCCCCCAGCTGTCACAGGGAGACATCATCTACATATCAGACAAATATTTAAAATTAGTCATGCAGCAAGCAGTCACTAACAATTGCTCCTTCAGAGTGACAGCGAGACCCAAATGTGCCTCTAGGTGTGCTCATCCGGATGGCAGCCATGTGTCCGAAGCTGTGAACAGCTCCTACAATGGGAAGTTCTACTGGGGTCAGGAAAGGGGGGCGGGGAAAACTAGTATAAAACAGAGCAGGGTGGACAAATAGGACAAGACGGGATAGACTAGACTTGACTACACTAGACGGGAAAAGAAGATTGGCTTGGGTTGGCGATGTAGCTCAGTTGGCAGAGTGATGGGCTAACTAGTACACTTAAGGCTCTGGGTGTCACCCCCAGCACTGCATAAAACTACATGTGCTGATGCAGGCTAGTAATTCCAGAATTCAGGGTGTGGAAGCTGGAGGCAGGATGATCAGGAGTTAAAGGTCATATTCAGTTGTGTAATAAGTTTGAGATCAATCTGGGCTACATGAGATATTGTCTCAAAAAAGAAGTAAAGAAGGAAGAGATGGAGGGAGAAAGGAAGGAAAGGAGAAAGGGAGGGAGAAAGGAGGAAGGAAGGAAGAAAGGAAAGAAGGAAGGAAGGAAGGAAAGAAGGAATGAAGGAAGGGAGGGAAGGAGGAAGAAAGGGAAGAAGGGCAGGGAAAGAAGGGAAGGAAGAGAAGGAAGGGAAGGAAGAAGAGGAAGGGAAGGAACACAAGAAATTTCCTTTATGTTTACATAATGGGGGATTAGAATGGTGACTGGTCACCCTCATAACTCAATCATGTGAGATCTAATCATCTTTCTTCCTGGATTGGCAGCCAAACTATCCACAAACTGTCCCATCAGATTGGCTACGGACAGCATGGCAGTTTTAAGATCTGATTTTCCTCCACTGCTTTATTATCCTCCCTTATATTTCCTCCCCTCTGTTTTATTATCATTATCCTAGTAATAGCTTGCTGGGCTCAGACCAGGTTGAGAGCTTTGAGCAGGGAGTTGGTGAAAAGTAGGGAGAAATAGAAGCAACACTTCCTCAGGACCAAGGCATTTCAGAAACATGTTCTCCTGTACCCTTAAAGCCACAACCACCAGCATCATTTGACAGATGAGCAAACTCAAGAATCAATGTGTTTAAATCAAACAATAGCACCAGGGTTTGGACCCAGCCTTGACATACCAGATCCCAGAGCCTGTCCTCTCAGCCAGCATGTGAATGATCATACGCAAGCCAGGCAGAACATCTGCTGTGCTGTGATCACTAAGGACATGGAAATACAGATTCTGAGACCTGTCTCAGAATTACAAAATCAGAACCAGAATTTCAGACCCGGAATCTATTTTTTTTTTTTTTTTCCTGACAAATACTGGAAGTTGTTTCAGGACTACAAACAAGTTTGTAGCTGACTCTCAAATGATGAGCACCCACATGGTTGTCTAAGCATTTTTTCTTTTCAGTATTTAAATACATTGTACCTGTGCTTCCACTTGTTTCCACCTCCTCACTTCCTGCACCCATCCTGTCTGTTCACTCAAGATTTCCCATCAACAAGATCACGGGGAGCTTTATAGGCATGCTACTGAAGTCATTGTCAGTTCTCATGCTTTTACTCTTTCTTTATTAGTATATATTAATTGCACATGATGAAACTCATTGTGATATTTTTATACATGTACACAATACATTTAAGCATACTCCTATCACCCTCTCTGGTGCCCCTGTTAATCTCATTCCTCTTCACAGGTAGTCATTTTTCTATTTTCAAGTTTTTAAAAAATGAATCAATAAGTTTCATTAGGGCTGATCACAGGAGCATGGGCACTTTTGCAGTGGCTAAGGAGAAAAATGCATCCCCTCGTCCAGTAATCATTAACAGCATACGAATACACAAGTAAGGGTGGGGCCTCATGAGACCATCCCACTCCCAGGACACAATGCTGATGGGCCCAATCTTGTGCAGGCCTTGTGCAAGTGAAGGACATGATGACACGCCCTGTCAAGGACTTTGAATATTCATGTATCGCTCTTATTAGATTGTCCCCTCCAGAAGACACAAAGAACAACTTAGGTATATTTACATTGTCAACACAGTTAAATGTTCATAGAACTGAACCTAGGAATGTATCTCAGTTGATAGTGTTTGCCTAGTATAAAAGCCCTGAGAGTCACTCTCAGTACTGTGTAAATTGGGTGAAGTAATGCCCATAGTCAAGCAATCAGGAGGTAAAGCCAGGAGAATCGAGAAGCTCAAGGTCTTTTTTGGCTATATATTGACTTCAAGACAAGCCTGGAATACATGAAACTTTGTTTAAAAACAAATAAACAAACAAAAGGCAGGGATAAAGAGACTGAGCACCCTTAACAGGGGGATCACAACTGTCTGTAACTCCAGCTCCTATAGATTTGGTGCCCTCTTATTGCCTCCAGTGGCCATGTATGTGTGTGTGTGTGTGTCTGTGTGTCTGGTGCGTGTGCGTGTGCGTGTGCGTGTGCGTGTGTGTGTGTGTGCATATGTGTGGACAAAAGCACAAAAGGAAGAAACTTTTTGAAAATATATTCATTAAATTTAGTTGTTTTCAATTATGACTATGATATTTTTAAATAACTTTTTAAAATTTGCAGTTTTTATTTCATGTGCATGGATATTTTGCCTTCATGTATGGCCGTGCATTACATGGGTGCCTAATACTCCTAGAGGCCAGAAGTAGGTATCAGAATCCCTGGAACTGGAGTTACAGAAAGTTGTGAACCACCATGTGAGTGCTTGGGGAATCCAGGTCCCCTGTAAGAGCAGTCAGTGCACTTAACCACTGAGCTATCTCTCCAGTCCTACGACTATGAAGGTTTTAACTCATGTGTTTTGTGAGGGGAGACAGTGAACAGTGAGCTACTGTCAGAAAAAGATGCAGAGCTGATCCTTGGAGGCTAAACATAGATATGAACTTAAGAATTCTGGGATACAATTCTGTAACACTCCAAGCTTAGAGAGACTCAGAAGCTCTGACAAGGCTACAGGAAGAAGTGGGACGCTCAGGAAACAGCGGGTTCTCAAAGAGACACTTACTCAACTTGAGGTGAGTTAACCTAACAGGAGGATTGCTACAGGCTCACTTATCACATCATCTAAAGAGAAGAAAGAGACCCTCGGGTACAAGTAAGTCGTTTTCAATTCTGTTGTAGCCAAGGCATGCAGAAAAGACATTAATGTCTCTGGAAGGAACCCATTAGGCCAAATAAACGTCACAGTAGCCAAACATTATTGGCTCCCATAGGACCCAGACACTTTAGAGTTATTTGCTTAGATAAGAATCAGGGCCTGGTGTTTTCAATGGAAATAAAGTGCACAACCACTAATATGCTTAAGGAAAGAAGAAATATTTTGACACTCCATTCCAATAACAGATAACAGAATCATCTGCCGAGTAAATCAGCAGCATTCCCCTTCATCATAGAAAGGATTCTCCCTGCCCCGCTCCGCCCAAAACTTCCTTTCTGGGATGTTATATCTCTCATGCCTCTTGGAAATATTATTGTAAATGTAGCTTGTCACAGAGCTGTGTCTATACCTCCGGCATGACCACCAGCTTCCTTAGCGACTGGTCAAGTGTGTTCACTAGGTTCTTACAGGAAAATCTGAGGATTTCTAACTAACTAATCTCTTGATTATGGAAAAACAATGGTTATAATAGAGGAGAGTGTACCAATGCTGTGTTTGGTCTGGAAGAAAATCAAATGGTAGAGTTACAGCTAGACAGACTCAGAGCACGGGACAGAAATCAGGACAGAACACAGACAGACAAGCAGACTTCACCCTGCTGCTTGACTACAAGACTGACAAGTTGATGTCAACTCTTCAAAGAAACTCATGTGACCATCCATGAGCTTCCTGCCAGGAAATGAAGGCAACTTAATATTTTACTGTTGGGAGATTCCTAAGTGAGCTTGTGTTGGGTGGGGATGGGGGTAAAGGTGGGGGTAGGATAATAGCCTCTGTTCCTCAAGAAAAAGCATCTCTGGCAGAAAAATGTGGCATCACTCAGACCCTTATTCCTTCTTTTCAGATTCTACCCCTTGGTGGAAAACAAATAATCCCACAAACTTTTGCTTAGACAAAGAAGACTTTCCTCTTTGTGACAGCAATCAACTCTATGTTTTTGTCCTCTTTCCAAGTGTTGTTAGACAGTAACATCACTGGATTTGCCGATATCCTAGAAAGCTTACAGAAATTTCTCAACAAGGAATTTTTCCTAAGTGTTCAGAGAAGCTAATGTCAAATGACGATTAGCTAAAGATAAAAAGAAATATCAACAATTTCACTGTTGTTTTTCTACCTTGTATCTGCCAATTAGCTCATGTTTAGAAGTTCTGAGTTTAAATCCTAGCTTTATCCTCATTACCCTAGTGGTGCTGAGCAAACCTTGATATATGTGAGTCTCCATGGTCTCAGCTGTGAAGATATCAGTGAGTGTGGTGACCATTTCAGTGAGATGGAAACTAAGTTTCTCAAGATTACCTCATCTTTAACCATATGTTACCAAGGCAACTCTGGAAATTCCCAAAGCCTTCAAAGTCCCTAAGGACAAGGCCACAGTAATCTTCCAACAATATAAGACAGGAATATTTCATGAGGGTAAGAAAAAGCAGACATCATGAAGTCTGATTCATAATGGCTGTTTTTTTGTTGCTTGCATTTGATCCAAAAACATACCTGTTCCCAGTTCTCTCCTGTTTTTTTTTTTAAATCTTCATATAAATAAAAAAAAAAAATGTGCACAAATTCCTGACAAGAAAGAGCAACATGCCTCATCCCATGTCGAAGTTGTCTTGACCCTATCATCATCACCATCATCACCGCCATTATCATCATCGTCATCATCATCATCATCACTATTACCAATATCACCACCACCATCAACACCATCATCCCTGTTCCTATTATGACCACCACCATTACCATCATCATTGTTGTTATCATTACCTTTAATGATATGACTGGGATGTAGGTCAGAATAGAAAACCTCCCAAGTATATTTCAAGATGACTATTTGAAGGGACTGCAGACAGGAGACTCTGAAATGTCATTCTCCTGGGGGACATTCACATCTGTTCTATAAGGAAACAGTAGATATAAAGAGATTTCCTCTGAGGCTTCAGATCTGTGTCATCCAAATCCATCCTGACATTATTTCAGGATGTCACATGCAGTTATTACTAATAAGATTTGGCCTTCATAAAATGACATTAGTTCATGGGACATTTCCCACCCCTCAATCTTACATCACTTTTATCAGCCCCTTACTTAATAGCCTTAAGCCCTGTTTCTTTCAGTAGCTCAAAATTCTATTTAAATGTCAAACATCTGTGTAACTTTAAATTTTTCAAACCTTATTTTTAATGATGGTTCTTAAATGCTTTAACCTCCCTTTTATCCCACCACCCACCAGAGGTAGTAGAAAAAAAAGGATACAGGGAAGTGGACCTGTTTAGAAAGGTTCTTTGGAGCAACTCCTGTCTGTGTTGTCTGGAAATCAGAGGTTCAGTTCACAGGTCAGCAGCAGCAGCTTGATCCACTTGCAAACACTTCACAGATACACCAGCAGTCCAGTACAGTAGAGTCGGGATAGCAAACAAGACTCAGCAGCAGTAGAATGACCTAGCAGAGACAGCCAGGCCTCAGCCTCCGTGTGAGTCAGCAGGAGGGACCTGGAGGGACACCAGAAGAAGTTTTCAGCTGTGCCTCTCTCAGCAAAGTGAAGATCAACAAAGACACAAGACCAAGAAGCATTTAGCTATGCAAGCAATCCTCAGCCTTGTCTATCCTATTTATATGGCCTCTAAACATCACGTGTCCTCCACAGGCCTTGCCTCAGCACCTGTCTTGTCTTAGCACATGCATCTGTCTCAGCTGATATCACTCTGCCAATCAGCCTGAGTCTGAGGAGGTGGCAAGAAACTGCAGCACACCACCAGAAGTTTTTTGGTGCATTTCTCTCTACGGAGTGTCGACAAATGAAGCTCAACTATTCAATGTAAGGCCGACTAATACATGCATGTCATTAATGAAGAATCCTTCATCATGTGTCCTTTCATGTGCTTGCTTTAGCAGAACGTTCTTTCACTGGTGTCTGTTTCAGTTCCTTCATGAGTTTGCCTTAGTCTTTCACCTATGTCCACTTCAGCGAAAAGTTTCTTCACGTGTTTGCCCCAGAAAAATATCATCCAACCGACTTTCCAAAGAACACTTAAGTTTCCATTTTATATCTGGAAGTTACTTTGAGCCTCATTCTTTGTATATGACTCTCATGTTTGTGAATAATAATACATCTGTATGTTTTCCTCATGGTGACCTGCGCATTTGCCAACTTATTTCCCAGACTAAAGTTATCCAAACTTGAGAATGGAAATTTGAACTTCTGTATGATGAGAGGGATAAGCCTCCACGTGTCTCATGGCTAGAGGACTTTCAGAACAATAACAATGTGATTTCCGGATCCTCAGCATAAGTTACAGTCTTGAAATCTGAACCTGGAGTGAACATGAACATATTTTACATTTTCACAGTCAATTTTATAAAAAGAATCACCAGACCAACATAGCGCCATGCTGAATAAACAGGACAGTTGAAAATAGCAATTTTTTTTAAATACTTGATGCCACATTAGAAATTCCCACAGAGCTTAAAAAACTAATGCCCAGGTCTCCACCCCCCTTTTGGGAATCATATTTAATTGTTGTGTGGAAAGCCCCAAGATCCTCTAAGACTGAACTTCCCAACAGGATGCTACCCTCATTCAAGGTCAAGAGCCATCCTCCAAAGTTCATGGGGCTTTTCTGAAGGTACCACATGCTGGTGTTGATGTACCACTTTCCAACTCTGCTGTCTACTGACAGATAATGAGTGTCCTAGCCCCTGGGGACCACACTCCACACCTGCAGATTTAGTCAAGTTCATGTAGCCACCAGTATTTAGCATAGGTAGAGTCTTTGGGTCCCTGCTGTCTGGTGGGAACCAGCCTTGCCTATGCCTATGGCTGTGTGATCTGGTGAAAAGAGTTTCCTTCAAGGTGTGAGAAGTGTTATGTGACAAGAGCACAGATCACTTTGCACTGTCACATGCTTTCTGTGGCCCTAAGAATACAGCAGAGAGAGACCTTCCTAATGCAAACAGAACCATGTCTTGGGCTGGCTGGTTTGGATTCAAAACACGATAAACTGAGAATCTTTCTAGAAACAAACGATAACTGAACATCACTTCTTAAGCTTGAACCTCATGCCTCCACTGGTTTATGGCTGCCTGAGAAGTTTGGCTATATGTACAGCCTCACTCCTTGCTAAGCTGTCTTTAGAAACAGCCATGTTCATTCATCTGCCTGTCCTTCAGAGAAAATCAACTCCTCCACTGTTGGCTAGCTGTTCTTCCCAGTACACATCATCTAACAGAAACAACTTGAAGAAAAACATTGTCTTGGCCCATAGTCCAGAGACTTTAGCCTGCCCTCAAAGGAGGGGGTGTGGGGAAGAGAGTGGTCACATTAATGCACGCAGGAAATGAAGGACAGGGGATAATGGTGCTTGGCTGGCTTTGTCCAATCTTCTTCTCCTCCACTGAGCTCTCCTTGTCTTTGATATGGTGTTACTCACGGGTGGGTTTATACCACATTAATCCTCCAGCTATGTCCTGATACAGAGGTAATCTTCAACCATACAGGTGATTCTAAATCCAGTCAGTCAAACTAACGGGGAAGATCAGTCACCAAAGTGGTCTCTATTATTTTTTTTTTTTTTTTTACTTCAGTGCTCTCTTCCCTGTTTTCGTCTTCCTGTGTGAAAAACAAGGTCTCACATGACCCTTCCTCCTCTGTAGCATCCCCTCACATCATTATAAATCAGGCTAAGTTAATCTCTCAAGCCTGTGGTGGGTTTAATTTTTCACCATAGTTCCTCCCACTGCTGTGCTATAGCCTCAGCTCACAATGTTCTGACTCCAAGGGCACTGGGCTTTTTGTGTCTTAGTTACTGTCAATCATCAACTTGGTATAGCCTAGAATAACTGAAGAAAGGAGTCCTAGTTAATTAATTGCCAAAATAAGATCAGTTTGTGGGAATTTCTGTCTTAAGTATTAATTGATGAATGGTGCCCATTGTGGGCAGTATCATCCCCTAGGCAGGTCATCCAGAGATGTATAAGAAGGCTAACTAAGAGTCAACAGAGTTCTTCCATGGTTTCTGCTTCAAGCTCCCACCTAAGGTTCTGCTCTGACTTTCCTTAATGAGAGACACTGACCTGGAATTGTAAGCCAAACAAATTTGATCCTGCATAGGTTGGTTTTGGACAGGGTGTCTGATCAGAGCAACAAAAAGGAAAACAAACACCATGTGAGTTGCTTTGGCTTGTGGGACACTCGCTGACAAGCTATGAATGGAGGCTTAATACATTTTATAACAACCTGCTGTTGCCTTTGACAGGACACAAAGCTGCCTTGGCCTGATAGTCCAGAGGACAGGAAGACATGCAGAGACAACCAGGGCAAAGTGTGCTGCTTAAAGAGGGGGTAACCTACTCATCCAAAATCCAGCTGTTCCACAAATCTGTCCACACACTAATGCTTGTTGAATGTTGCTGAGTTGTGACATAGCTCTTCATATCACATTGCTGTGACATCTAGTGAAAACCCCTTTATCTATGTGCCTAGCCTTTTAAATAGGAACTATTCTTAATTTAATACACAAGGATTGCCCTTTGGTGCTTTGTACTAACATAAGTTTGTTGTGGTGTCTTGCACCTACCCTATCCCCTGGCTGATGTGGTCTTGTATTCTGTTCTCTAATAACTGGCTATTGATGACCTTATCTGCTCTGTGGACAGAGAGCCTTCTTCTGTGTCTCTGATCCTTTCATCTGTTCCCTTTCAAGCACAAGATGCATCTGGTTTCTTCTCTTGTGCTTTCATTGTTTAAGCATCTTTTCCTTTGTGGAAACTTTATATATTAGTCAGGGTTCACTAAAGGAACAGAACAAATAGGATGTGTGTGTGTATGTGTGTATCTATATGTGTATAATATACATTTGTGTAGGCGGCCAAAGAGATGGCGCCGGTTTCCAACATGGCTGGCGCAGCGTCCTGTATAAGCCTACTGCGCATGCGTCAGCTTCAAGCCCCTCCCGAGAGGGCTTATGCAAATGAGGCATGAGCCCCAACCAATCACAGGGCTTATGCTAATGAGGCACGAGCTCACGGGGCTTATGCTAATGAGGCACGAGCCCTAACCAATCACAGGGCTTATGCTAATGAGGCATGAGCCCCAACCAATCACAGGGCTTATGCTAATGAGGTATTGGCCCTAACCCATCCTGAGAGAACAGGCCGCCTGGCCCGCCCCCTTGGAAGGGTATATAAGCAGTGCATTTCAGCTGCTTGGGGGTGGCGGCCCCTTCGATGGATGAAGATTGTGCCTGGAATAAAAGAGCTGTTAAAGAAGAATCCAGGCGTGTCGTGTCTTACTGCCGGCCGAGGGGCCGCGACAACTGGTGGCCTGTACGGGGAAGAGAGACCCGGCGGAGAGACCCGGCGCCATCTCTTCGGCCGCCTACACATTTGTATTTAATATTTTTGTATATTATGTAAACATATATCACATATAATCTTTGTATAATCTTTGTTAAATGGGCCTAGGGTCTTGGTAGTCCAACAGTGGCTATCTGCACACTGGAGAAACTGAGAACCGTCAGATGTTCAGATAACAAGGCTGGTTGTCTCAGTAGTCCCAACCTGGCACCAAAGGCCTGTAAAATTTCCTGGAGAGCTTCTGCTTTTCATCCCACATCAAAAGGCAGAGAAGCTGTGTTCCTATATAATCAAAGAATGACAGAAGCAGCAACAACAACAAAACAGATGCAGTTGCCAGCAGGGAGCAATGGTGGGCAGGCAAAACAGCACTGTTTCACCTTCAGACTGCTGAGCCTCACAACCTGAGTTCAGTCCCATAACCCACATGAGGAGTAGACAGAAACGCTTGCACAATGGTTCTGAGAGCTCCACGTGTATGTTATGGCTCACTTGTGCACACAATTGCATGTGTATGTGCAAATGCACACATCCATTCACTCATGCACACATACATACATACACACACTCATCACACACATGTGCACATATACACTCATGTATATACACATAATTAGTTAATTACTATAAAAATAAAAAAGAATCCACTTAATCTTGTACCTGAATACCAAGACAGTTTAGTTTTGTATCAGGCTTCATTGACCATACAAATTATTTATAAAGGACTCAGACTGTTGTCTCCCTTTGTTTCTATGGCACTTGCTTGGGGTGTAGTGGTTCTCTCTCTCTCTCTCTCCCTCTGGTTCTCTTGTGTGTTAGTAAAATGCTGAAAACAGTTTCTATATTTAAAATGTTGTTTAGAACACTGGACCGACAATAATCTCCTTTGATATGTCTTCATGACACACATCCTCTTTCTGTCTCTTTTGACGACCCCCAATTGTGCAAGTAGGGCCAAGTTCTTAAATGGTCAATCACATTGGTCAGGAGTCTTGAGCCTCTCAGCAGAAATCTAGTAGAGCCATTTCCACAACTAGGGAATGAGGTTAACTCCATCCAAACAATAAAACTGGGCACAGAGGAAGGAAGGAATGTTCCTTAATGATTGTTCAGGAGATAATGGGAGAAAGGGACATTAGTATCGGTATGATAATCCACAAATGTCCAACACACCAAGGAGAGATGAGAAAATAACTTTGCACATGAAAAATGAATTCAATTTTACACCTGATAGTAGAAAACTGACCTGTAATGAGGAGAGAGAGAGAGAGAGAGAGAGAGAGAGAGAGAGAGAGAGAGTTTGTATGTGATTATGGATGCATGTTTACTGTTAAATGTGTTCATATTGTGTAATGTAAATGCTTTTTTTTGTGTTAAGCCACAAAATGACTAACAATTACACAAAGTCAGGTATTTATGGACTTTACTGTTACAAAAGATGTATAGCAGAGACATAGCAAGAATGTAACCTAAACAGAGGCTGGAGAGATGGCTCAATGGTTAAGAGTGATGGCTTATCTTACAGAGAACTAGAACTAAATTCCAAGCATGTACATTGGGTGGTTCGCAACCTCTGGCTCCACATTTAGGGGATATGATAGTCTCTTTTGGCCTTTTTTGGCACCTGGACACACATGTGCATACATGAGCATATAAACCTGCATACATGAATGCAAATAAAATAAACTTTGAAAAAGTAAAAATACATTATATAATTGTTGTTTAACCTGATAGCCAATTGATTCTTAATATGATGCTCTGGATTTTCACAAAGATCTTATGTAGACAGGCTGATTGGACAAAATCCAACTACAATACATACTTGATTGTAAGTGTAGCTCCAACAGGAATGTTGGCTGACATGTTCTCCTCCATGAATGACAGGACACAAGTGAGACAGGGATGACATGTATTACTTAGTACGTCACTCACTCATCCATCAGAGTTATTTATTTGCTGAATCAGATAGAAATATTTCAAATGCTAAAAATATATTCATTTTTTATGTTATTCATACTTTAGTGGCTTCAGGTGTGACATAATTCAGTTCCAGTGGCGTGGGTAAAATGTTCTCTGTTAAATGTTTAAGTCTAGACAGCTATCAGAATTTAGTCCATGATGTGAGTAGCACCATGGTCAACACGCAGTCATTATGCACAGAATGGAGGAAGGCCTGCAGTAGCAGCTGCTTTGATGACGTAGCTCCCACAAACACACATGGGCAACTTCAGGAATACAAGCAATAATTAAATGTAGTAAAATGAAATAGTGGTGAGCACCCAGTATTTATTACTTTTGTAAGTTATGTAAATTCACTAAGTGTGTATGATATTGAATACTGACAGTAGTGTAATATTGAATGATAACCAGATTGCAAGATCCCTAAACATCTGACAGCTGGATTTTGTTGAACCCATACAAGGAACATCATCATATACATGTTCCTCCCCAGGATATTTCTCTGCAAGAGAGAACCATTAGGGTGAAAAAAAAAATAGACTGAGATCTTGTCAGATGGGTGGGAGTGGGTGCTGAATATGGGCCCACTTGGCAGGCAAAGAAAAGTAGAGATGATACCCATGGTAGAAGGATCCTGAATCACACCACAGCAAACAGAAGCAGGAGTTGAGAGTCCATAGATGCACTGAAGATGTAAGTCTCCTGCCTCCACCCCACAACCTCTTGCAGTGACTTGTAGACAGCTTGAAAAAGTTCCCCAGGTCCTTTAGTGAGAACACAGCTGTACTAGTCCCTGTAAGAGGGCTTCTTCCAGGATATATGTGTATGCATATGCATGTAAATGTGCATATATGTTTTAGTTGGAATGGAGTCTAAAGATTACATCAATTTTTAAAATAAATAAGATTTTACCTTCATATCACTTCTGCTGTGAGAAGTTGTCACAGTCAAAATCTCCAGTCTTTCAGGTGGGCATGTCATGCTGGTCTGTTATGTGAGACACAGAGCACATCTTCTTCTTTGAAAATGTATGTTTTTTATCTTGGCTCAATATTTTAACCAGATGGTTTCCATGCGTTTCTAGTTATCAGAATCTCCTGAGCGGAAAGTGAGAGACAGATCTGATGATATGGCTGGTGTCAGTTGAGTCAATAGTTCTAGACCTCAGAGCCCTTAAGGCTATCCTTAACTAGCTAGGCTGTGTGTGGTAGAAAGATCCTGGGGTCTGGATAAGGGAAGAGCCATGTTCTACTCTGTGTCATCTAGAGGAAGGCCATGCCTCTTCCTGCACTAATTTATCTTCACAGTTGTGCCCTGTGTCATGTGACCTGTCATGTGGTCTGTGTAATTGTGGTGGGTATAAGGGGACCTTATCACCTGTTCTTCTGGAAATCTACTCCTGTTTTCTGAACGACTTTCTCTACACAGCTGGATTCCATCCAACAGGGGGAAGGGGTCTAATTCCCTTTATACAGTGAGATGTCTAGATTGGAATAAATTCTTCAAGTTTCTTTCTCAGAAGGAAAACTCAAGCTTTTCTCTAATTTGCCCGGACCAGAGGTCCCTGCAACTTAGACTACCTTCCAGATGGGGAAAAGAAATTGGTGTGAACTTTTACATCAGTTATAGGGAGGTGATGATGATGAATCGGCTCCATGGGACCAAGCACACTTTGTCTGAAGGTACAGAGAGTGAGGGAGCTCTGAGTATCTAATCTAACACACCTGAAATTTCTAAGGATAGTAATGGCACACACAGAAGACATATTGAAGATGGTAAGAAAGAGTTTAATAAAAATGTAAATGAAAAAGGCCATAAAACCCAAATGAGCCTCATTCCCTGGGCCATAATGAGCTCTGTGCACAGACCTTGTTAATGGCTTTTTTAAAAAAAAAAAATAATAATAATTTTATTGTAGCTTCTATTTTTTCAGTCAGTGTAATTAGAGCTTAATTAATTCCCCCCTAAAGGGGAAAGAGAGGACAAAACGGTGTTTGATCTGTGCCATATACAGCGGGCAAAGTAATTAGGCTCACAAGTTACCTCCCCTCACCTTTCGTCTGGTACAGATTCTGGAAGATAGATGAGAACTGTTGGCGTTTCCCCCGGCGTAGAAAATAAGTTGGCCAGCTGCAATGGGGCCAGAGGACTTTACTGAGTCAGAGATCATACTTTAAAAAAAAAAAAAAAAAAAAAAAAAAAAAAAAAAAAAGAAGAAGGAAAAAAAGAAACCGTATCTGTAAAAACCTCCTGCATGAATCCTCCAGTGATAACAAGTTAGTTAAATTTTGGATATTAAAACATAGTTCAAAGTATTAGAAGCACAGTTTATGTGAGGATGCCATGAGCAGTTATTCGTCAGGGCATAAAGTCTTAGATTTAGCACCTAAGCCATAGGAGTTGTATCCACTATCTAAAAAGTACAGTGGCAGGGACAGGGGAGGGGCTCAGTCAGTGAAGTGCTTGCCACAGGAGCACAAAGAACTGAGCTTGAGCTCAAGCTCCCGTGTCAAAAGCTGAGAGTAATTATACTCAGTTGTAACCCTAGTACTGGGAAGGCAGAGGCAGGAGCATCACTGAATCGCTAGTGCCAGTTAGAGACCCTGTCTCAAAAGACAAGGAATGACACCTGGGGCTGACTTTTGAACTTGGAATGTACATACATACGTATGTGTGTTCTTATGCACATACACACACACACACATACATGCATAACTGGGTTACAACTGGGTATAATTACTCTCAGCGTTTTATATGGGTGCTTGGGCTCAAGCTCAGTCCTTTGTGCTCCTGTGGCAATGCATATAATAAAAGAAAATGAAAATAATATTTTCAAGTTATGCTAATTTGGAAAAAGTTAATGAGGCCATATGACAAAGATTAACTATGATATATGTAGGGACTACCAGGTAGTACTACGTGTATAGGGGTTACCAGGTAGTACTTGTATAGATTGCATGTACTGTGCTAAGGGGTTACCAGGTAGTACTGTGTCTAGTAGGGGTTACCAGGTAGTACATGTCTGTAGGGGTTGCCAGATAGTACTATGATTTTAGTTCATTTTACCCTAGATTCACAGTATATTCTAGTAGAACTAGTTGTGAGCAATTGTACCACCCCTGTTTGAGAATAAATTACTTCTGGCTTTCATACCAAAAATGTATACCACCAAGCATGTTAATACGACCTCAGGCAGCCCCCTGGCAATGAAGATGCACAGGAAAAAGAGAGAAGAAATGATATGCTCAAGAAAGCCCAATTCATTTGTTGGGCTCCCAGAAATGCATGTGAGAAGCCAGGTACTGTGAACACCTAACATGTGGTGGAAGGGCATGGACCGTGAAAACATGGCCACATTTGGCGTCTGGAAGCAAGAAGCAAGCCACCATTCCAGTGTCCTCACCATGGCACCCAGGCCTGCAAGACCGTGGTAAGAACAAGGCGAAGAGGAAGCTTGTCTTTGTCCCTCTGCCTTCCTGTCACATATATCCCACATCACCCTCTTCCTCTGCTCTAACAAACTCTCTCTTGCTTTCATAGTCTACACCTATGTGCATGGATGGTGCGTCCGTGTGGGCGCATGCTTGTATATTCACTACCTCCAACAAAAAGTATTCCAGAGCAAGGTGTGGCTCACACCTGTATCCTAGCACTCAAAAGGCCAAGGCATGAGGACTGCTTAGAGTTCAAGGCCACCCTAAGCTACAGAGTATCAATGTTCTCAAAAACTATACTCAGGTAGGTAAGGGTTATTCACATGTCCATGTGCTCTCGCAGAGCCTCTAGCTGCCTCAGATCCTGAGCCTGGTTCTTAGAGAAAACATGAAAGAAGACCAGTTTCCACATTGACCCTTTGGTCCTGAAGTCTGTGTCCTCTTGAAGGACAGCTTCCTTTTTTGCTTTAACCACAGCAACCAAGTCAGCTCTCCTTTGCCGGAAAGCATCTGCTGTGACTCCTGAGGTATGGAAGGAAGAATTGGGATCTGGGGGCTTCCACACTTAACAGTGAGTGAGCGCCTCTGAGACAGTTGTGCCTCACAGTCTATTTCCAACTATATTTTGAACACTCATTACCAGTTCTTCAGATGTGACAGAGTAACAAAAGCTGGTTTGACTCTCAGAACTAGCAACACAGGCAACGATAGCTGTGCACACTCCTGACAGGGGACAGCAAAGAGCAGAAATCCCTGAGGCATGAGAGACAAATGAGACTGATCCATGGCTGTCCCCGGGTCATAGCCCAGAGAGAATCTTCTAGCTGCAAGGCAGGACAGAAAACCAGCAGGGACTATAGGCATGAGGAAGGAAAGGAGTCCTACCCGGGTCTGTTCGAAGCCTCTTGCTAGCAAAGAACTAAGAATTTTAACACAACTGACAACAGGCTGTTTTCTCCTGACATAGGTAAAGAAACACATCCTAAAGCCCTTGTACAACCCTAGGGACTCCAGATTTTACCTTTTCAGATTATAATCCCATTGAAGGCATCCCTGGAGTCACCCTGTAATCTCATTTATCAAAAAGAAAAAAGGAAAGGACTGGATAGGTTTCTTAGCAGCTCGTTAAGATGTAACTTGAGTGAGCGCCACCAAAATGGTGTCTATGTTTAATGCTGAGTCTTAATTGTGGCTTTTCTTGGGAAGCACACACCTGGGCAGGTCTTATTTTTTTCTTGAACATCATTCACAGTCCTGTGTTTTCTCCCTGATTGCCTTTTTCCCCCTGCTTCTAACAAAGCCAATTCTACCGCATACTGGCTTCTCCTGTGATTCCTTTCCTGCTTTGACTCTGTGATCCCCCTTGGCCTGAATGCAGGCTCTGAAGAGAACTTCTAGGGTTCCTTCTAGTGACAATGTGGAGCTGAGCCTGAGTCCCTGCTGCTACTAGAAGAGGTGCACAAAGAAGAATGCACACAGGATGCATTGAGTCCTGGTGATCAAGACACTCCTAAATTCTTAAACTTCTGAGAGCTTATGAAGGGCTAAGAGTCACCAGAGAAGAGTATTTAAAAAGAGACAAGTTCAAAGAGAACCCAGAACACCTGCAGAGGATCAGCCCTGACTGTGAGTGGAATATTGACCTGGCCAGGGGGTGAAGAAATCGCTTGAGGCCAAGAGAAGAAACTGAGTTCATAGAGTACTTTGCAGAGGGCTTAAGGATGTCTTGCCTCCGTGATAAGCAACATTAGCCCTAGCTAAAATGCTAGCCTGGCCCCAATAACAAATTTTCAACGCAAGACCCAAAAAGTTCAAAGTGCTTCTCCAAACGTAACTTCCGCCTAGAAGAAAATTCCAGAATGCTAGTGGAACCAAATACATCCATTACCAACAAAGATGACGCACAGAGAGGGTGATATCCAGTCCTAAGTTATCAGGAGGGGCTGAAGAGGTAGAACAGTGATCAGCAGTTAAGGGAGCTTACTGTGCAAGCATGGCAACTGCAGCTCGTTGACATAACTACTATTCTCAGCAACAGAGCCTTACCTTACAGACAGTAAACAAGAGCCTTGACAAGAGCCTGCGATGCTAGATGGTGGGGTCTATGGGGCCCCTTTGGCCAATGACTTAACAAGATGTAACTGCGTTCTGGTGAGAGGGGTTTTACTTGGTGTTGTAAGATATCTAGTTGGGGCACTGTCCCTATATTATTCAGTGTTCTCTAGAGTAACATAATGACTCTCTCTCTCTGTCTCCTCTCCACCCCCCTAATGTGTGTGTTTGTGTGTGTTGTGTGAGTGTGTGTCCCTAGAAGTCATCATTTATACATTCTTTTAGTAGAACAATAGGTTGTGTGTGTTGTGTAGTATGTATGTGTGGTGTGTGTGTGTGTGTGTTGGTGTGAGAGAGAGAGAGAGAGAGAGAGAAAAGAGAGAGAGAATATGTGGGAATGTATTATATTAATGTATATGTGTGTCTGAATACATATGGGAATTTATTAGAATGACTTTGTGTGTTTTAGCTAATCCAACAATGGCTGGCTGTGAACAGAAAGCCCAGGAATCTAGTAGTTGCTCAGTCTGTGAGGCTGCATGTCTCAGCTGATCCCCAGTATATGCTGGAATTAAAAAGAAAAAAAAGTCAGTTCTAATGCCGATGAAGGAGTGAACTTACTACCTAGCAGGTATGAGCAAGCAGGCAAAGAATAAAAGCTTTCCTTTTCTATGTCTTATATAGGCTTCAAGCAGAAGGCGTGACACAGATTAGATCTAGATTAAAGATGTGTCTTTCTATCACAATGATGATCCAGAGTAGAAGTAGATCTTCCCACTCCAAACTAAGCAGAAATCCCTCGAAGGTATGCCTTCCATTTTGGGCACTGTAGTTAATGGCAACCAACGGCTACTACAGTTGCCCCCATTGTACGATGCTTCTGTGGAGTAGATTTCCATATGACCTTTTTCAAAAGGCCATCAGATGATAAACATCTAGGCTGGTTCAAATTCTTGCTGCCTAAATAGAAGCTTTACCCCTACTGACCAACATTCATGGTGCTGGACAATACTTTCCAGGAGGAGGAGAAAGGTAAACATCATTATCCCTCATAAACAAACCCTGTAACCTACAACAGCATCCTGCTTACAAGATATGCCCACTGGTGTGACAGTGGGTCACATTTTATGGAGTAATGAGCCACTATCTGATTAAGGCTCACTCCATGAGATGGAACCCATGTTAAAGTGGCCAAGAACCTGAGACTAGATAGAGCCTAGATAATTCCTGTTGTTCTACTAAAGGAACATAGAAATGATGACTTCAAGGGACACATTGCTGCTATAGCCTCACATAGAGCACTGCTGAGTCCTCATCAGAGAACCATCTTCTTGAAGCAAATGGTAATTAATAAAGTGACCCACATTCAACAATGTACAGAGAGTGAGACTTCAGAACACTCGATCCTAAGGAGACATCATCAAACTGCTGCCCACCAGGCCCAGGGAGATTTGCAGAAGGGAGGTAGAAAGACTGTAAGAGCCACAGATGACGGATGACTAAAGAAACAGTGTAGTCCAGACACAGTAGTTCTGATGTACACAGGAACTTACAGAGACTGACAACACACACACACACACACACACACACACAGGAGCAGCATAGGTTCAAGACAAAATCACATCACAGAAAAGGAGAAGTAGATCTAAAGGCCCACTCCTAACCAGGAAGCTATTTGAGATTGATATCTGCTGGAGAATGGAAAATCAGGTTTTTTCCACTGGTGTGTCTGTCACTGGGTCTATCAAATATATTCCAGAGCAAACCCTGTGACCAGAAGGAGTTGGGCAACACAAAACAGACTCCGTGTGTGTGTGTGTGTGTGTGTGTGTGTGTGTGTGTGTTGCATGTGTGTGTGTGTGCCCATGCCCATGCTTTTTGTTTTGTTTAGTTTGGTTTGATACTATTTTGTCTAATTGTCTTTTGAAGAAATAGTTCTTTTGATTTTGATTTTTGGGATTCATTTATATATAGAGAGAAAGAATATCGCCGGGCAGTGGTGGCGCACACCTTTAATCCCAGCACTTGGGAGGTAGAGGCAAGAAGATTTCTAGGTTTGAGGCCAGCCGGGTCTACAGAGTGAGTTCCAGGACAGTCAGGGCTACACACAGAAACTCCGTCTCGAAAAACCTAAAAAAAAAAAAAAAAAAAAAAAAAAAAAAAAAAAAATGAAGTTGGGTCAATAGGGTTAATAGGGTTGTGGGGAAAATCTGGGAGGAATTGCGGGAGAGGAAAGAATGATCAAGATACATTGCAACAATTTTGAGGCGGTGGGTGTGGGAAGCAGCTGGGTGCCTGGTTGAGCAAGCCTTGAACCCCGGACCTTTACCAGGACGGCAGGTGTTCGGCGCTGCCCCCAGGCCCTGGTTCTTTTCATTCAGCTTCAGCCCTCCACAGCCTCTCCCAAAGAGAGGTCTATCAGTCACGAGGAACAGTGCCTCAGGCCTCCCACATGCAGATGAGTTCTCCAAGCTCTCTGACCAAGCCAATAAGCGTTATCTGCTGTCAGACCCTAACCCAACCCCTGAAACTGTATATAAGGCTCTATTCGGGAGAAGTAAAGGTGTGTGTTCGAGAATCATCTTGGTGTCCTGGAGTCTTTGTCTCAAAGCTGTAACACTTGGGGAGAGATCCGCTCTCCCGGAACCTTCCTGGGGCACCAAGCTGCTTCCTTGCCTGCTAGCCGGCTTCTGTCGGCCCAGCCCGGGCGGCTCAGCGTGGAGAGACAGGTGCAGCGCCTGGGAGTCACCCTTTTGGCCCAGACCTCTCACACCAGGCTGGGTAAAGACCAACAGACAGCGGAGACGTGGGTAGAGCACCCTCCCTGCTCTCACTCTGTCCTCAGCAGCCGGGAGATCATCGTGGGACACCCTCCAGAACCGGGGACCCCCACACAACAAAACATTTTAAAGTAATAAAACAAATAAAAATGCTGAAGGTTGGGCTCCAGCCTGAACATAAGAGCTGAATGAGGTCCCCTGCACACCACCAATCTCACCATTGACGTAGGCAGAGACAGAGGGATCACTGGGCTATGCTTACTGCCAGTAAACATGAACTCCAGGCTCAGAGTGAGAGCCTGCCCCAAAAGACCAAGGTAGACAGTGACAGAGGAAGAAAAACAGTACCCTCTTCATGGCCTCTATGTGCCTATGTACCACACAGTCATATGCATATACGCTGTACACACATACATATATGTGCACACACTCATATGCACACACATGCACAGCACAAACATATATACACATGCAAATAAAATTATGCAAAATCACCAGAGAGCAGAAAATATGCCTTTAATGAACAGGAAAAGGAACTTTATTAATATTGGTTTCAAAATGGCACAGACATTAGAATCCGTAGGATAATGAACTCTAAAAGCCCAAAAGAAGGACTTTTTACTATGAATCCTAACATACAAAATCCTAAATATAACAAGTAAATGAAGTCTGTGTCCAGCAAACACTGTCCTTTGAAAATGGAGGCGAAATGAGAAGTCCCAAGAGCAATGAGACCTGGGAAATCTTGGTACTCTTCGGCCTGCCTTATAGGAAAACTAATTGGGAACTTGTGGTGGAAACAAAGCTACATTGGACAGTGCTTCAAATCTTCATGGAGAAAGGACACTGGTTAGAGCAGCCCACAGGGCACACAGCCCACAGGGCCCACAGGAACAGGGTGTTCCTGTGTCTTTATTTGCAAAGAAAGCCCTTGGCCTGATGTTGAGATTCGAACACAGCATGGTGCACAGCACTGGGAAAACAGCAGTGAGCTTCAGCCTAACCTCTCTTAACAACTTCACAGAGGAGCAGTTGCAAACTGCACTGATGGGCATATGTTGAGTAAAGGCGGAGTCAGTACAACAGGCAGGAAGAAGAAACCGCTATGTGTTAACAAATGGCTACCAAAGGTTCCCAGGCTGTTGTAAGGCATAGGCAGTCACCTGGACATCTTTGTGTGAATCTTTCTCTGTTTTTCTAGAAGATCTAAAGGTTTAACCCAACTCTTGCCAAAATCTCTGCCAGATTATCTTTTCATAAAACTGACAAGCTGATTTTAAATTTCGTATGATTCACAATAGCCATAATAAGCTTGGAAGGAGCAAAGCTGGATTTTATAGTTCTTGACTTTAAAACTTAAAAGTCAGAGTAGTTAAGACAGTGGAATACTAGGACATAGAAAGGTAGATGACAGACTGTCACACATGTATATGTATATGTGTATATGTAATAGATGATAGATATATAGATGGGTGGATGGATAGATAGATAGATAGATAGATAGATAGATAGATGGGTAGATGGTAGATGGGTAGACAATAGATAAATAGAACAAAAATTAAAATCTAAAAATTAACCCTTACATGAACACACAATTAGTTGAAACTAAGATGCCAAGATAATCTAATAGGGAAAGAATCTTTTCAGTAATCTATGTGATAGTGGGATGTTCAGAGTCAAAAGACTGAAACCAGACTCCCTGAATTACACTGTAATAGAACAAAGTTTAAATGTGCCACCCACATAATGGAAGAGTTCACACACTAAACTCATAGAAAAATTCTAGAAGTATATATTTGTGATGTTTTATGGGCAACACCTTGCTAGATACAATACCAAAACACAGTGGCATAAGGAAAATGAATAACTAGAACTTCCCATCTGAGCATCATTGTGCTTTGATGAACACTATAACAAAACTAAAATTCAGCCCATGAAATGAGAGAGATCGTTTACAAATCCATAAAGTCAGAAAGGAGAATAGTGGTTGTCACTCTTCTGGGAGATGGCTTGGTGGTCAAATCCTATGCTGTACACAAGACCAGAGTCTTGGTTCACATCACCTATGTAAATGCCAGGCTAGCATGACAGTCTACCTGAAATCCCTGCACTCAGGAGGCTGAGACAGGGAATCCCTAGAGTCAGCTGACAGTTCGACTAGCTGACTAAACATACAACAGGAAGAAAGACTGAAGAAGGTATTTGACATCAACCTGTGGCCTCCATACAGGCATGTGCAAACATGCACACACACCCAAGCACACACACATGAACATGTACACACAAAACACACACACACACACACACACCACCATGTCTTTAGTGATTCACTTCCTTTAACTAGGCCTCAGTTCCCAGCAAGCCCTTCTTTGACCTATCATAGTTCAATCCCTCCTCAAGAGAATCATCAGTGGAGACTAAGCCCTTTAAGAATAAGCTTTTGGGAACAGTTTACATCCAACCATAGCAGTAATGAGGGATTGTAAAGCCAGCCAATTCTCAGTTCCATATTTCCACTCCGACACTGTCAGCTGTGTAATATCAGGCAAGCAGCTTCACCTCTCTGACTCTTGGTTTTATCTATAAAGTCAAGACACTAGCTGTACCTAATGGCTGGGGGTTTAAGTGAAGACAAAATTAGATGATATATTTACAGTGTTCTTAAATAGTGCCTGAGCATAGTGGTTCAATAACTATTAACTGAAACAAGATAATATTGTTGTTAAGAGGAAGGAACATGTGCCTTTTGTGGTATGAATAAATGTTTGTAGCCAGCAGTTATTCTTTGATCAATGAAGCAGTTTAGAAATTGTTATTTTTTCTTTGCATTTATAAAGAGAAATGAAGCCTTTGGTGAGTACTTACATAGCGTACCTCTTGAACAGCAAACAGTAGTCTCTTTAGCTGTTCATTTTCTACTATGGAAAGAAGAAAATTTTCTCTGCTTCATTCCAAAAATTCCTTCCTGCCATTTATGCTCCTGTTGGCTGAGGACTCATCTCCCCTAGCAAGCTGTCACTCAGTCAAAGCAGAGATAGAATCCAAAGAAGTTTTACTTCCAGAACTTACTGGCTTCCTCAATTCTGTGACTTAGAGCCTGACTGAGCAAAGTCTGTTAGTAGAAGTGCTTTCGGGAGTTCCAAGAAACACTCGTTCCCCAGGGAGTGGGAATAAGAAGGAAGAAATGACCTGGAAGGAAAGAAGCAATGCTTATCATTGTTTATGTATGCCTTATGCTCAAGTTAAGCAAGATGTTGGTGAACAGACAATACCAAAGTATATGGAGCAGGTGTGGAGTCCACTTGACCAGGAACTCAAAGCCAGGCTCCCATGGTCAACAAGAGGTAGACTCCTTCCACTCCTGTGCCCAGCAAGGCTGCCCTGTCTATTGTTGTCAATGCATGCACAGGCAATACAAGGGGAGGAAGAAACCTTGTTGTGTCTGAGGGCAGATGGAACCAGATGAAGAAGATGGCCTCGGAAATGATGCTTATTAACACTTATTGAGAAACCTCAACAATCGCCCCAACTTTCCTATGGGAGAACCCATAAAACTGATAGAAAAGAAGACCAAACTTACTGCTGTATTGTCTTCTCCTCTATGCACATAAAACAGGTTTCTCTGCTGCAAGTCTATTGATATTTTTGGAACATAAAAACCTTCATTGTGAGAAAGGGCTTCCCTGTATATTATGGGTTGCTTTACATATCCTGGGCTACTCTGTGTGTTGTGGGCTACCCTGTGTATGATCTGCCCTGCATACCATTGGTAATTTTGTTGTATTCCCTGCCACTCCTCACTAGATGCCACTACCAGTCCATTTCCAAGTTGCCACAGATGAACCTTCTCCAACAATACCAGTGTCCTTTGTGGTTGGAGCAAAGTTCCCTGGGTTTGGAAACTGTTGGCCAACACAGAGATAGATGTAGAAAGCCATCTTGAGGTCACCGTGTGGCTTATCCAACAAGGAGAGAGATTAATCCATAAAGTGTGTATGGTGAACCAGTGGGAGGAGGCATGTAATAGCAAGTGCTACTGGACTCGCAGCTACCTTTCACATGGCAGACAATGTCCAAGCAGAAAACAAAGCATGGCTGTCTATAGTTGGAACGTAACGAGACTGTTGTTTTGCAGGGTATCCTACATGGAACTGTTTTGGAGGATGCAGGGTCACTGATCCAGTCTCTACAACACTGATAGTATTCTATCTCTGCTTCCCATCACTTCTATTAACAGAAAACACAGATTTTAGTCCCATAAGAATAAGAGAAGTTATATGAATGACCAGGAACATGGATTCAGCTGACTACATCAGCAGGTTTTCCATTGGCCTCAGATGCTATCTAATGACATTCTTCTTGGCTTTCACATTGGTGGAAGCCAGTGGCCTGTTAAGACATTCCAAGCATTTTTATCTGATAATGAAGGCTGTGAGGTCAGACACAGAGGTGGGTGGTAAATGACTATTGAGGGATGTAAAGATAACATAATGTGATTTTGATCTTTAATCTTCAACATTCCAATTCTCCTCAGGGAACTTCAGGTTACAGCTCCTCTCCTCAGCTGTAAAAGATCAGGAAAGTAATGGAAGCCCAATGAAGAAAAGAGGCACAATAAAGACATTTTAAAATTGCTTGGAATTTGCAGAATGGCAGGAGTGTCTTCTGTTAGTTATGATGAGCAGCCTGAGTTTTTGCTAATGTGCATGGTGAACCCTTGAAGAATGTCCAAGGAAAGTTAGCACCCGTTGGAGTTTTCAGCTTTGCACGACCTCTGCCTGGGAGAAGAGAGGGGCCCAGAGATTGGACTTAGTCCTGATCCCGCTGATCATATCTGTTGATAAAACTCAACATAACCTCAACAGTTCAGGGAGCTTCCTGATCGTTGAGTGCATTGATGAGCAGGGAGGGTGGGGCACCCTGATTTCAGCAGCATAGAGCACCTGCACAGGGGTGGGTTAGAGAGGGCTTCCAAACCTCAGCCCGGCGGATGTCATCTTGGTTTGTTTGTTTCCTTTACACTAAAATAGCAATTATAGTAATTGATACTCGTGAAACAATGAATTCAACCCACAGCATATCAAAAACATTTCCAAACCACTATTGCTCCTATATTAAAAAGGCATACTTTTCAACTCATATTCCATAAGCAATGTAGTTTGGTGATTACTTATGTACCATTGTCATTGCGTGAGTGTCCATAATCTATGGCCATTTGAAATATCCAGAAGGATATAGGAAGATTTTGTTCAAACACTATGCCACTCTGTAATTTTTACCTGAGTTCCGAAAGTCACTTCAGCAAATTAGTGAACCTGAGGGGATTGTGAGCATCCCCAGACTGATGCCCAGGTTCACCAGTTAGAAACGCTCTGGCCTTGTAAGGCACATCAACCAGATGGAGGCTTTGTGGTTCTAAGGCCCTGTGTGTGTGATCCTGACAGTAATTCAGGAAGTTAGTGCCAGGACGGAACCAAATGGATGGACATGAGGCTGAGCATAGTGCTGGGCTCTAACCTGCAATTGATTGTGTGGCCATGGGAAAGCCATATGCATGTCCTCCATTACACCAGGAAAGTGAGTTAATGCATTAGGCTCATGAACACAAATATGTATGTATGTATGTATGTATGTATGTATGTATGTATGTACATATATACATGTATATATGTGTTTATGTGCATATTACTTATTTTCTGTGGGCTTAATTACTTTGGTTCATTTCATATATGTACATACATGTTTATATGTGTGTATGTATGTCCATATTTAGTTATATTCTGAGTTTCTTTCAAGCCTACCTTTCTTAGTACCAGGAAACATTTATGGAAGACCCTGATTTTGCCCATTTCCAGAACCTGGGCCATCCAGCACTCTGCTCCCAGGAAGATCTAGTACTCATTTTCTACATCTAATAAAGAGAGGTCTGATTTCCCCAAGGCTCTGGATGCTTCTTCGGGAGTCCTGCTCTTCCTCCAGCAGTGACTGGTGATTAAGGAAGGATTCCTGTCGGGTTGCAAATGAGCACCCAGTCCTCCAAGGTCCTCAACACAGTACACAAGGTCAACTGTGTGTGGTCACAAAGCCCAAGTCTTGATAATCAGAGATGAAATGCGTTCCTTCTCTTTTCTCCTCCAGACGCCAGGCAGCAGGAGGCACTGGCCTTGTGTCTGGTAATATCAGGTTTATAAGCACAGTTTCTCACTTTTATTCATTTGAGAATTGAATTAGTTTTCACATTTGCCTCCACAGCTTCAAAGAACATCTCCCAGCCATCATTTACCACACTATTAAATCGAGAAGCATCTTGTCGGTACATCTGATAATTTGATTCTGAGTGATGTTTGTGTTGTTGCTAAGCATTTTAGCCAGCAACAATAACGTTAAGAATGTGTGGCTGGGCCTTTAACTACCAACTCAAAGGAGATTTTGACAACAGGATGTAGCACTGGTAATGAAGAGACCAGATTACTTCTCAAGTTATTATGTTTCAATAGGGAGAACTGGATTCAATTTAAAGATATGCCCAGCTCCGGCCAAAGTAACATCTTCAGTTTCTCAGATGAAACTAGGTGAATCTGCGATGCTGAAGCAAGCTGGAAATTTCCGAGTGCCACATAGGGAGCTCGGAGTTAGCATCCTGAAGTTCCAAGTAATGAAGCCAGGCCTGTATAGAGTTGTGAATAGGAGCTGGAAGTACAGAATTTAGTAAAATGCCCAGTACAGCTACCAAACAAATTACACATGCCTCAGTTTCCTTTCTGTAAAATCAAGATGGTAGTGTTTGTTGACGGCAGCTGTGGTGGTGGCAGTGGTGGTGGCAGAGGTGGTGGTAGCAATGGTGATTATGCTGGTTAGTTTTTATTGCCAACTTACCAAAACCTTAGAAGTAACCTGGGAAGAGGGAATTTCAATTGAAGAGTTGCCTCAGTCAGATTGACTCGTAGCCATTTAAAGATTGTCTTAATGATGCTTGCCATGGAGGGCCCAGCACCACTACTAGGTAGATATGTCTGGGGTGTATGATAAAACCCCCTGAGCATAAGCTAGAGAGCATACCAATAAGTCCCATGATTTATGATTCCATTTCTGCCCTGACTTTGCTCTGTGATTGATTGGCACCTGGACGTATAAGCCAAATGATCCCTTCCCTCCCCTTTTGGGCTTGTTTCATCACAGTAACGGAGGTCTAACTAGAACAAGGATGATAATGATAATTATGGTAATGGTCATGATGATGATAGTGATGGTGGTGGTGATGATGATCAAGCTATGGAAAGGATTAACTTGGCATTTCCCACTATTAGCCTTAGTGAAACTGGGGCCTGGGTTGATCTTTGTCTTCCCAATTACCCTTAGCTCTGGGGGATTTTATCAGAACACATTGCCATTATCCCATAGGTACCAGCTGCAAATTCTTCCAGAGTGCCAACCAAAATTGCTTCTAAACATTACCCTTTGCAAGACAAAGTCAGTTCCAATCAAAAAAAAAAAAAAAGGATGGATAATATTTGAAAAGCCCAGATACACACACTGAGCAGGTACTTAGTAACTGGCACTTGCTATGAGATTAAAATAATAAGGTTAAAAATAAAAAAATATGAACAGTGGACAGTGGAAACTGTTCTCATTGGTGCTAGGTTGAGCACAGGGGTCTGGTGCTTCTGCAATGCTTGGTTTATGATTCACTTCTAAGATGTAAGTGGGAATCCTAGGATCTGACAGATTTAGCTCTCTGTCCTTTGGCTTCACATTGCAGAAGTTGACAGAATCACATTGTGTGTGTGTGTGTGTGTGTGTGTGTGTGTGTGTGTGTGTGTGTGTATGTGTGTAAAGGACTGGATGATCTTCCCAAAACTTTGCCCATTTCATGGTGTTTCAAAGGCTGCCTGTGTCTCAACAGGAGCTCTTAGGGCCATGAAGTGGTCCAGGAGCATCTACACACTGCCAAATGGGCTGCGTGTCTCTCCAGGAGAGAGAGGCACCCATAGCAGAGGCTGAGTAAGTGGCAGGAAGTTTTAGAAGCATGTCGCTGTAGGAAGGAGGACTTTGCTCCTCCATGTTAAACTTAATAAATAACAGATACTCTTCAAAGAGTGATATTTGAATGAATGAAACAAGTGTGGAGGAAACAAATAAATGAATAAATAGATAAAATAAAAGAAAGTGAACAGGATGGGTCTGAAGAGATGATGCTGTGGTTAGAAGCACATTACTGCTCTCCATGGGACCCAAGTTCAGTTCCCAGCACCTACATCAGGAAACTCACAACTTGTAACCCCAGCTCCAGGGGATCTGACAACCTCTTCTGGCCTCTGGGAGCATTTCACTCACATGTATAACCCCCATCTGTTTACATTTTTAAATCTTTAAAAGAAAGATAAGAGTCTTATGGTCACTGCTCAGAGAAGGGCGTCATGTTCTCCCATGGTTTCATCCATCCATCCTGGAAATTGTTCTTCCACCAATAACATCTGGTTGATTTTCTTTTGAGGGGCCATTTCCTCAAATGAGCCTGCCTCTCTAGCCAGTGTTAGTGGATTCAGGAATAAGCATCTGTCCCACAGTGAGTTGTAGCTCCCTCCTGTGCCTTGGAAGAAGCCAATTAGCACAGGGATAGGCATCTGAACTTAAATAAGACCTATGCAGAAATTTTGGACTTGGTTGTGAAAAAATGAGTATGTATATTGACTTCCACAGTAAATCCCGGAAGGTCCATTCCTGACAAAAGAGTAGAAGTAGGAAACAAGCAGACGCCTGCTACAAGAAAAGGGGAGAGCATTCTGTTCCTGCTTTCCAATTCCTTCTGTTTGCTTTGGCTTGGTTTTACCATTTCTTCAAGATATCTTCATGTTCCTCTAAGTCCGTGTTTGCTTAAGTGATTTTGAATGGTACACCTATCACTTGCAGTCCTAGCTAAGTGCACAGGCTAGGCTTCCTGGACAGCCAAATCTCTATCCCCATCTCTGCTCTGTGGGTGATATCAGCCAGACACGTACGTCTTTATAGTAAACCATAAACACAAGCTCGAATCTGTAATGACTTAACATTCTCCTTCAATGATATTCAAATCACCCCCAGGTTGGTTAATCTTGATGGTTAACTTGATTAGATTCACAATCAACTAAGAGACACAATTCCCCCAGAGTGGGCAGCACTTCCTGGTGGTGACTCAGATACAAAGAGTTCTGAGGAGAAAGCAGTGTTGGCTGATTTCCTGCCTTTCCTTCTTGTTGGTTGGTGCATCTGTCCTACTACTGCTGTTGCTGCTGCAGCCATCCTTTGCTTCATTGAAAGAACGTTTCTTCAAACTTCCCATGGACCTACGGAGCAGCTTCTCTCCAGGAATCCCTGAGGCTGCCAGTACCAAACTGGACTGTTGAGATGTCCACCCTCAATAGATGAGCATGTAACCAGTTGTCACCTTCTCCAGTGTCAGGCAGCCATTGTTGGAGTATTTAGTCCATATGTGTGTGCCCACCCAATAAATTCCCTTTGTAGTATATGCCCATTTTATTGGTTCTATTCCTTTAGAGAACCCTGGCTAACACATACTCCACAAGAAATAGATCAGATGTTGGTTCATGACAAAGACACCAATGCATAGAAACTGAAGATGGACAGTTACTGGAAAAAGAAGAGTGATCTTTCAACTGTTCTTACTCCAATATTTCTATTACCTCAAGTCCCAATTTCCTTCTCTATTCTGTGAACATCCATCTATACAGTTCAGATGCTCACACCTAAAGGAAGAAGAAAAGCAGTCTTTATCTACTGTCAGACATGTCTACAGGCTTTGTCCAGTACAGACTATCATTTGATTCTCACATAAAAATACACAGGGAGGTGTTGGAAGTACTATTGGTCTGACTACAATGCTTAATCTCCTCTTGAGATCCTCCTGGGACACAGAGACAGATGCTGCCTATAAGAGTCTGTTGAGTTCTCGGAGTTAAGGAGAATCCTGATCCATGGTAAGGAGGAGTACCTGCAGGTAAGGAGGGCCTGACCATGATGAAGGGAAGAGATAGAACGATGTAAGAGGAGCCCTTCCTCACCCCATTTACAACATGAGCACTGGAACCCCAACCTTTATATAAACTAGAGGAACCACTGGGGAGATGGATCAATAAAGCATTTGCCATAATATCAGGAAAACTCAGGATTATGATTCCCAGGACCCATGTAATATCAGGCATGACACCATATACCTGTAATTCCTGAGCTGGAAGGTGGAGAGAGATGGACCTCAGTAGCTTGCTGGCAAGCTAATCTGGCCTAACTAACAAGTTCCATCTTCAGTGAGAGACCCTATCTTAAAAGGTACCACAGTAAGTCTGGAAAACATTTTCTTGCCATTGCTCTTTGACCACGTTTCATTTTGCACTCTACAGCAAATACAGGGTCTCAGAAAAACACAGATGTGATATGCCTCTATGTGCTTTAAAACCTTCCTCTTCTTGTCTGATCTGGAACAGGGCTAAGGAATCCCTTTAGAACCATCAGAGATTCTTTGCTCATCTGTGTTCACCTTGTAGTTGTCTCATCCCAAACAAACCATATTTTCCTAGTTCCCAATTCCCTATTCTTAATCTCACAACCTACATCTTTTGTTCAGGAGGCCCCAACATCCCATGCTTTACTTTGCATGATACAGAACTAACTGACCTTCAGTATATGTTTGAATGAGCCAAAAAATGATAATCACATGTTGTCATGCTTCCAAGGAGTACCCCTGACCATGTCATCCATAACTTCCTATGTTGGATTCCAATGTTAGATTCCTATGAATGGGCCCTGTGTTGACTCCCCATGGAAGAATCCCCATGTGTGTTGGAGCCCTGTGGAGGATCCTTGTTTTAGCTACCCATCTTGGATCTCCTTGAAGGATTTCTATGGAGAATTCCAATGTTGGATTCTCATGTTGGATAATGTGGAGAATACCCATATTGGATCTAGGTATTGGATCCCTGTGTTAGATCAGGGCATTGGGTTCCATTTGGATACCTGTGGTGGAACTTTGGTATCTTTGTTTTGTCTTTCTTCTCACCATCTCAAAGACTTTCATATAATGTCCCTTGACCCTAGGTCTCACCAGCCCAATGTATTTCGTGATAGACTGCTGCTTTTAGCTTGAAGTGCACTTGGTTGTCCTTGAGTGAATTGTCCTTGAGCTTGCATTGCTTACCCTACCCATAACATAATATCTACGCTTTTTCAAACTCAGTTCTGACATAGGTTTTCAGTTTTAGCAACCATATTCCTTGTATAAGTCCTTTGATAATGCATATTCCATGATGGATAAGGAAGGCATTCTTGTTAGAATGACCTAAGACAGGCTCAGTCTTGTTTATGAAATAAAAAAGGGGTAGATGTAGAGAGTTTTGGGGGGAATCTGACATTGTCCAAGGACAAGAAAATGGGCTTCAGGCAGGAATCTGACATTAGGCTAGAACAAAGAAGTAATTTCAGGCAAGAATCTAAATCTTAGGCTAGAACAAAGAAGTAGGCTTCAGACATGAAAATGACTTTGGACTAGGACAGGGAAGTAGGTTCATCTGATAAGCTCTTAGAAACAGTGATCACAGGAGTGATCACAGGACTTTGTTTGTTGCTTTGCTTGTTCTTTGACTATTTGTGTTTATTGTCTTGCTTGTTCCTTGACTATTTGCATCTATTGTATTGCTAGTTCCTCAACCTAGAACTGACCTTAATACTTGCATGTAATTAAAATGGTATGAAAGAAAAAAAAAAGTTGGCAGGAAACTTTTTCTTTCTATCTTTCTTTGTGTCTTTTTTATTTTATTCACACTCTTTTCTCTGTATTTTTTTCTTCCTGTGCATTACATCTTCTGTTTTATCACTCCCCATCTCTTATATTCAAGAGGTGTTTAGTATCCAGCTATTTCACTTGTGGGTGTATTTGTAAAGCAACAGAACCCAACATAGTAGAGAGATAGCTGAGTATCCACATTTGTGGAAGCTTTCTTCTAAAAGCCAAGATCTAGAACCTGTCAACACACACACATGGGTAAAGAAAATGTAAATACATGCAATGAAGCTATAAGGAATGAAATTGTGTCATCTGCAAAGATGGAGACCAACAGGTTAAGAAAGAAAGAAAAGACAGAAAAGGGAAGGACCAGAAGACATGTTTCTCTCATATGTGGGGTCTAGATGTGTGTGTGTGTGTGTGTGTGTGTGTGTGTTGTGTGTTGTGTGTGTGTGTGTGTATGTGTGATATAAATGCATACATTTGTGTGTGAGTATGTATGACATAAACCAGCAAATTTTGACAAAATCCAAAATGCACAGTCATGATAGAAGCACACCTCTAGTGGGTCTGTGAGGGCGTTTACAAGAAGGGTTAACTGAAGAGGGATACACACCCTGAATGTGGGTGGTGCTATCTCATGGGCTAAGTCTTGACCTAAATAAAGAAGAAAAGAGAGCTGAGACCAGCATCGATTTCCCTCTGCTTTTCCTTTTTGTTCTTCTCTCATACAACACACCCTGACCTTGATTGCTCTGCTTCTCAACAGTATAACATGTAACCATCTACTTCATGTCCCACCACCATGATTCCCCGTTGTAATGGGCTGTACCCTCAACTGTGAGCTTCAATAAGCAACTTCTCCCTCCTTATTCCCCAAAGGTCAGGTGCTTTGGGAAAGGAGCAAGAAAATAAATGACTTAGAGGATTGCTGAAGAGGACCAAGAGAATGGGAGTGGGAGACTAAGAGGGGAATAGGGGATTGGTGTGAGTAAAGTACATGGCACAAATGTTTGAAGGTGTCATAAGCAAACCCGAAATTCTTAAAGCTAGTTAAAGGAGAGATATTTAGGCATTGCTTTAATAAGCTCTATCTAAACCTTGCACTTCTTGACATCTTTTTTTTTTTTTTTTAAGAGAGCATCTCACATATTCTAGTCTGGCAGAAGATGACTGTGAATTTCTGATCCTACTTCCTCAACCTTTGAGAACTGGGATGCCATGTATGTACCACCATGCTCAGTTTACACAGTACTAAGGGTGAATGTCCGCTCTGAACCATGCTAGGTAAGCACTGAATCACATTGCCTATCCTCTTTAGTGTCTAGATGTTTAATGGCACCATTCCTAAGCTGGAATTCTTCCTTCTGTCTACTTGTAAATGTGCCAATCTGAAACCTTACAATTCTTACTGTAAATATTCTAATCAATCTTTAAGCCTCAAGCCATCACCCTTCACATGCCCCTTCACCTTAGCCCCTGGTGCTGTCTTTGGAGTTCTGATGCTCCTTGTACTTTGGATCAAGCTTTTGCTTGTGATGTTGTTTGTACACATCTGTTTTATCTGCCTTGCAGAATGGAAAGGTACTTGACAGATGAAATCTGTCTTACTCATCTTTATTTTCCCCATGACACTTGGACACATTTTTCTAGATATTTAGTCAGGCACTGTTTAGTGACAAAACCCAGAAACCTGCCCAGACTAACTTAAGAGTTTCTTTAGCGACTCAGAATTGACAGATGGTCCCTCTTACTGCCTGCCTAGCATCCATTTTCTCTTAACAGCATCTCACTGTTCCATTGGGACTGCCTGTCTGCTTCTTCCTAGTCCTTATGGTTTAGCTGGAGCTGGGTCCACTGTGAGTCTGAGAGTGGGTAGAGTTTCAACCAATGGGACCCAGTGTTTGGTTCAAAGATGAATATGTGGCACAAATCATTCAGTAAGTGGAAGCCTCTCAATTTTCCAAAAACTTAATGTGTATGAAGGATGTTTTTTTCACTGTGATTGCTAAAATAGAATGTTCTCTCTCTCTCTCTCTCTCTCTCTCTCTCTCTCTCTCTCTCTCTCTCTCTCTCCATCTCTCTCTCTCTTTCTCTATAAGTGTGTGTGTTTGCCTGTGCATCATGTATACCTGAGTTTATATGCTGAAGCCAGAGGCAGGGTTTCTCACTGAATCTAGAGCTAAGCTAACAACCAGCAAGCCCCTGGTCATTCAGTTGTCTCCCCGTCTATTATAGCTCTAGGGTTATAACCCATAGACATCCATATCCAGCTTTTTACATGGATGCTGTTGTTCAAACCCAGGTCGCCATGCTTTCCCAGGGGTGAGCTTTTACATCAAGCCACCTCCCAGCCTACTGAGCCATAACTCTTGAGAGCTTTATGGTGAATCTGTAAATGAGGCTGGTCCAGAAGAATGCACATATGATACCTGTAGGGTTGGAGGAGACCACAATGACACTGTGCCCCTGTGGCCATTACTCCATGGGCTTTGCAGCTCTGTGAACCAATAAACTCCCTTGGTATTAAATCAGTCCAATTGTATATGATCCTTTGACATTTGTGGCCAAAAGAACCTTAATGGCATCATTATGAATCCAGTGGCTGAAGTTCCAGTTTGTCAGGGAACAAGGAACTTGAGAGCTGCAGAGGCCAGATGTCTGTCACCATTGTGAATAGGGAAGGGCCACATTTCTCCCTCTGTTCCTGTGCTTGTTTGTTTCTTCTTGTTCTCTAACTGAATGTCAGCCACGCCATTTTAAGCCAGGCAGATCTCCAGATTTTGTGACTTCTTAACAAATGTGCAAAAGCACATGTGAACTATTCCTCTGGAGTTCATATGTTGAGGACTTGATCTACAATGCAGTAGTATTCAAAGCTTTGAGAGATAATTAGACCATGAAAACTCTGACTTCACCAACAGATTAATACAGGATTAAATTCCAATTCAATGGGGCATTGGGAGTTGAGGACCAGCTGTAGGAAGCAGGTCACCAGGGAGTGATCCTAAGGGTACATCTAATCCCAGGGATTTTGCTTTCTTTTTCTCTAATTCCTGTCTACCACATGCCTCATTGCATGATACCCACTTCTCCTTGGGGCCATGGTAATGGAGCCATCAGACCATGGACTAAATGCTCTGAAACCATGTGCCAAAATAAACCTTTCCTCCTTCTTTTGAGTTGATTTCTGTCAGATATTTTGTTACAACTGCAAGCTACCATGCATAGGAAAACCACATTCTCAATCCCTGAGAGATAACTCCAGTTGTCCCAACCCAGATCTAGATCCCATGTCTACTCTCGTTCCTACCTACAGGCAATGGACAGAACCAAAAGGATCATTAGTCAGTTGACAAACTTCATAGCCATTCACTCAAGGAGTGTGAAGTGTTTTGCCCAAGCAATGATTAGCATGTCATTATTAATATATTTATGTTGTCTTAGGGTTACTATTTCTGTGATAAAACATTGTGACAAAAGCAACTTGGGGAGAAAAAGGTTTATTTAGCTTACATTTCCACATCACTGTTCATTAAAGGAAGTCAGGAACTCAAACAGGATAGGAATCTGGAACTGAAGCTGATGCAGATGCCCTGGAGGAGTGCTGTTACTGGCTTGCTCATCATGGCTTGTTCAGCCCCTTTCTATAGAACCAAAATCACCAGTCCAAGGATGGTACCACCCACAAATGTCTGGGCCCTCCCCCATCAATCACTAATTAAGAAAAGGCCCTACAACTGGAACTTATGGGGGCATGTTCCCTCAATGGAGAATCTTCCCTCTCAGATGACTCTAGCCTGTGTCAAGTAAGCATAAAGCTAGCTAGGATGCGGCAGAAAGTAGGCATTGGGGAGACGTCCCAGTCAGTAAAGCCTATGTGTCATACAAACAAGAGGGCCTCTCTTGTTTTGATTTTGAGCCTCAGCACTATGTACAAAGCAAAGAAAGGTGACACACACTTATAACCATACTGCTGCAGGGTAGGGACAGACTGATCCCCAGGGGTTCACTGGTAAGCCATCCTAAACAAATCAACAAGCCACAAGCCAATGAGAAACCCTGTCTCCAAAAACTGGGTGGATGATACCTGAGGAACACCACTGAAGCTCACCTCTAACTTCCATTTGCACATACATACGCATAAGCATGATCCCACATACACATGCATTAGCCTTAAACCTGTGCACACACCCACTTAAGTACAGATGGAACATTCATGGTGCCTTCAGCTCCAGCCCCAGCTGAGTTACTCACTGGAATATCACAGGACCCTTCCTCAATCAGACAGCTGGCCTGACACTTGTATTATCCATGGGTCAAAATTACAAGTCTGTAGTAAAATCCAATCATAGCTTCTGTTTGCCTTAGCTGAGACTAAAGTAGAGAGCTCTCCCCTGTGTGTCTATAGAGGTCAGGTGAAGAGGAGGAACCACCAAGCAGGGTGCTAATCATGTATTCTGGCAGACCCCATCCTCTGTCTCCTCTCCTCCCATTGAAAATGTATACAGATGCCCTTTCATCAGGGCACAGAGACCTTGCCACATCCTGCTTAAAATAATTACCTTAAAAAAAAAGATGCATACTGTGGCAGAGCTCCTAATAGCAGGTATAAGAATAGCCCAAAATAGTCCCCTGGGATCCAGAGGATCCCTAGAGATCTTTAGATTTCAGAAAGGTGAAGCCACAAAACTCCAAGATATTTCTCTTAGCTTCAATGGGAAACTCTGGCTTCTGTATAGATCATGGATTGCCTTGGTGTGGATGTTGTTGACTATGTCCCCAAAATGGTAATGTTCAGAGATGATGGGATCACTAAGAGATGGGGACAAGTGGGGGTGGTGTTAGAATGCAATGGCATGACCCTTGAGAGGGTTTAATGCTGGTCTGAAGTAACTACTTCCCACAAGAGCAGATTGATATGAGACAGCAGACTGACCCCTTGGATATACCAGTCTCCTGTTGCACAGGCCATGTTAATATCCACCATCTTGTAACAACAATTAGAGTTTCCATCAAGGATAGGACATATGACCCTACTTGATGGATGTTCAGCCTTTAAACTGAGAGTTAAGTTAAACCTCTTTGTTTTATAACAAAACCTTATTTATTTTGTTATAGCAACAGAAAACAGACTAAGCTAAGGTTTGACAGATTTACCACAAGGACATGAAGTGAACTAGAACGTACTTGGGATGATCGGAAGGGGGAAGGACTGTTTAATCAGTAGAGTATTCCGTTTTGAGTGAGGGACTAGTCTTCAAACTAGATGAAGACAAAGGCTGTGAAATACTTGAATGTACAAACTACTATTGCATTGACACTCTAAAAGATAAATTTGTGTTATGAATTTTATCACCATTTTAAAGATTCCTTTTACTTATGTGTGTTTTCACACAGGCACACACACATGCACATATATGCATGTGTGGAGAGTCTGAGGAGGCCAGAAGGAGGTGTTAGATCCTCTGGAGCTAATGTTACCAGCAGTTGTTAACTTCCACGTGGATTCTGGGACCCATGTTCAGATCCTTTGCAAGAAAAACAAGCACTCAATTGCTGGTCCATCTCCCAGCTTCTTTCCTCAGTTTTTAAGAAAATTTGGGAAGTATGAGCCCTCCCAGAAGTCATTCCCTGGCTCATGTGGGTCATTTCTTAGCCTGAGCATTGCCATTTGCAAAGGAGGGGTTAGTGATGGTACCTTTATCTTGGACTTGATGCAAGACTTAAGTAAGGAAATGATTTTAAGTCTTAAGTAAATGCAAACAATCTGCACTGGAGTCCCCTTTAGTGGGAATCCTTGATGGCTTTGCCCTGCCTGGATGGACCACTGACAGCATGCCTGGAGTTTAGCAGGGACAGATATGATGCTGTCTAACTCGAGCTGGGCACTGAGAATTTTCTTGTCCTCTTATTTCTTTTCCCACTAAGTCACTCTGGAAATCCAGCATGCATAAGCCAAATTTTTCTTTCCCAGCCTACTTCACAGACTGCCAAAAAATCCTGATGTAGGGAGACAGAGTCCAGGATGAATTGCCATTCTCTACAGTCAATACCTGTTCTGAGGCTACCCTGAAAGTGAGTGATTACTAGCTAGGATGGCTTGCTGAAATGGGCTGATGAATTGGGACCTGTATGGTCACAATAAAGATTGCCACACTGTTAGGAGACCAGATTAGATTTTCTGGACTGCAATGGACTGCAGTCATCTTGTTATGTCAGCTTGTTTATTGTTTTGGGCCCAGACTTATTTTCTCTGTGCAAGATGCATACAAAAACCCTGCTGGGCACACTAAAATAGTTTGGGTAGTATTCATTTAATTCCTAGGTGTTCCCCATTAATTAGCAGAACAGGCTGCCCTTTCAAGTGTAGGGGGCGGTTTCCCTGGATCTTTCCAGAATGCTATATCATGGTGGAAATTTCACACCCAGTACATTGCTAATGAAAACGTCATTTTCCCTCTGAGTTTATCTGACATACTATTTATCTTGGCTCTGCCATTAGAGATAGAATTACCGTCAGATTTACTACAAAAAAGACAGAATTGATTTTTAATTATGGTTTCTGGAACTAAAGGTTAAAGATGGTTTAAGGGAAAGCAGCTGTGGTTTTCTTTTAAAGTATCCCTATGGCTGTGGGTACAGCATAGTTAGATTGGAAGTTGGGGCTGTATTTTGCACCAAAGGTGCATCCCAGCTACCCATTCAAACTTTCCTTTGCAAGAGGAAGGTCACCCCAATGCCTCTGTATCCGTGCCTCCACCCCTTTAGCAAGCCCAGAGTGTCAGGGCGTCAAAGTGGAACAGATTGCTTTGGTTTGTGTAACAAGGGTCGCTAAAAATTGCAATCTTACCTTCGCAGGCGACTCAGGGAATAGTCGGATAACTTCACACAGGCATTTCATATACAGGCAATTATAGGGAGATAGATTGGGGTGTCCAGAGGAATCATAAGTTTCCTCTGCCTGATTTATAAGTCGTATCCTTATTTTTTCATAATACCATTTATAATATCAGCTCCATCTAGACAGCTGTCTGTGGGAGTTGCTTACTCCAAAGCCAATGTAGGCAGCCAGTGACACAGAGACAAGACACTGGTTGTAGACTTCCAGGCAGAGCTAATCTACCAGGAGACAATGAGCTCAGGTTCTAGGCTCCAGCCTGAGTTTGAGCCCGCGTTCTACCACACATGAGCTCTGAGGTGACAGGCAAGTATCTTAACATCTCTGATTTTAACAAGAGTTTGCTATAGATCTGTCTTCCATAGCTGGGTCTTGTAAATGAATGGCATTGCCTTTGCCCACAGTGTACATTTGGTAAGTTATTTTTTATTAGAAGGACTGATAATAGGGACTGTGCCCAAAATTATTTCTCCTGGATATGCCCATGTGCATGTATCCCCGGATTCCTCCTTCAGATATAGACTCGGTTTCCCTTTTGCCACTGTGCAAACCCAGTTTCCAGTGCCCGCCTTCCTTCTGGCTCCTCCCTACTCAAGGCTCCTTCTGAGTCAGGCTTGTTCATTCTCAGATTGTTCTTTCTGCTCTGATGTTTCAATCACCATAGGGTCCCTGCTGTGCCCGTCCTTTGTCCCTAGTTTAGGGTAAAGATGAGGAGAGACAAGAAAGACAAAGGGCACACAGCATCTCCGCATTTGGAGTTGGATACACTGAGGTCCTGGAAGGAACTCCATGTTGTTCCTTGCCTTGCTTCCTATAGGGAGCCATGCCTCACCCTGCCTGATAAGTCCTTTCTGCCTCAAACAAAAGAGATTATTGGAAGGAAGAACATGAGTACCTCAAAGTGATATTTTGGTACTAAAGGGTGTCTTAAAATAGCATCCTCACACTTTTCAGTGGGGCAGGAAGGACCTGAGCAGAGAGAGAACATTAAGTCTGGAAAAGCCAAAATGATTGCTAGGCATTATCTTCCCCTGATGGGTAAGAGGGCTCTTGGCAAGAAGTAGCAGTGCACTCCAGCTGATGGGCTGCTGGGAGAGAGAGGAGCCTCGTGATTAAGTGAAGGCTGACATGCCTCACTACAGCAGGCAGCGTCTAAGTGCGCTGTCGTAAGGAAGGGAGTATGCGTGAGCCTGAGACCTTGCACACACAACTCAGGGAAGCTGTGAGTGGTTATGCCAGGGTTTCAGCCTTTGAGGCCAACACAGACCTAGTACAGATTCCCTGGAGGGAGATAGAGGAAGGCCATTACCTGGCAAATTACCATTAGCTCAGCTGGTAGAGTTGATACATACAAGGCACAAAGTCCCGAATTCCACTCCCAGCTCCTCAGGCACTAGGTGTAGTGATGCACTCCTGTAACCACAGAACTGGGGAGGTAGAGGCAGGAGGACCAGAAATTTAATCTCTTCCTCTGTTATTCACTGAGTTGAGGCCAGCCTGGGATATATGAGACCCTGTCTAAATACAGAATAAAATAAAAACTCCATACGCAATGTGCCTTCCCCCACTTCAGCCTTCATCTAAGCGTCTCTTTTGTCTTCTTCTGTATTGGGGATCAACACACCTAACCCTGATTATGATATGTGGAAAGTGTTTAAGGTACAACCATCCAGGAAGTGAAATGGAAGATGCTCCATAGGGACTTACATAAGCATCTAAAGCATAGTGAGTTAGTAGTGCGAAAGAAGCTGAATTCGGCCAAAGGACTGGTGTGCTGCCCTCTGTCAAGTTTTTCACTGCTTTGCACTGATATTATTCACAGAGCTAAGAGCCTTTGGCTCTGACCTGTTGTATCTCTAAGATTAGCCCAGTTTCCCCCAAATGATTCAACCACAAATTGTTAAGGGCTTGCAAAGAGTTAACAAGCGCAACCTGGTTTGAAATGACCTGGGTTATGTACAGCTATTTTTCCTGTTATACCAGAAAAGATGGGGGACATCGGTGGGAAAGGGATTCTGCCCCATGAGTCAGTGAAAGTAGACCATGTTTCAAAGTGAAGGTAATACCTCTTGGTCTGTTGTGAGGCTGGGCTGGTGATCTGTGGAGAATAGCAAGACCTAGTAATGCTATATACATCTTTGTGCCCAGCTTGGCTGCAAGGTATATACATCCACTGGCTAAGATAAGATGTCTGCATGCCAGGCTTATTTTCTTCAGAAGCCTTCCACAATAAACTACCTAGCTAGTCAACTACAGAGAAGTCTGCATTTCTTCAAACATGGACATCACCAACAGTTCAGTGATCTTTTATTTATCCATTTGTTCAATACATACCATTTATTAGATATCCTCCATCTTTGGAGATAAAAACCATATGGATTCTAGGCTAGCAGAGGACTCAGTTTGTTTTGTACATATTGCACCTTAAGTTTGAGTCTCAGGATCAATAAAAAGGCCAGAACAATGGCCTATGTTTTTGATCCCAGCAACCAAGATGAAAAGGAGGAAGATCCCCCAAGTCTTGCTAGCTGGCCAACCTAGCTGAAGCTGTAGGCTCCAGGTCACAGTGAGAGATAACTGTTTCACAGCGAGTTGAATAGCACTCCTAAGGAAAAACACTTGGGATTGACCTCTGGCCTACACACATACACACACAAACACACACACACATACACACACAACAGAGAGAGAGAGAAGAGAGAGAGAGAGAGAGAGAGAGAGAGAGAGAGAGAGAGAGAGAGAAGAGAGAGAGAGAGAGCACAAATACATTTGAGGGTTCAACTCTCTATGTGGGAAAATAGTTGCATAGGTAGATCAATACTGAACAATCTGCCCAGTTCTCAGGTAATAAGCTACCCAGACTAGACCAGGAATAGATAAGACTCACCTGTGCCCAGCCTGGAGGTGATGGAGAATGCCTCCAATGCAGAGAAATGGACTAAGAATTCCAAAGGGTGAAGAGACAGCCTTTCTATACCAGCAAATGTAGAAAGCCTAAGAAAACATAACTGATAGAACTAAGTCTTCAGAGTAAAAAGATTGGCTGTATGTGTCTGTGAGGTGTGTTCGTGTGTATGTGTGTGAATTCTAGTTTCTGCAGGTGTGTCTGTATGTTTGTGTGTGTGTGTTGTGTGTGTGCGTGGGGCATGTGTGTCTCTGTGCCTCTGTGTCTGTTTGTGCATGTGTACAGGTGTACCTGTGTGTGCACACACAGTAGCACATGGGCATGTGTAAAGCACTGTGTCTCTATGACCCTCTGTGTGTGTCTGTGTCTCCCTGTGTATATATGTATGTGCATGTATGTGTCTGTTTCTCAGTGTCTGCATGTGTGTCTGTGTCCAGGTGTATGTGTCTATGAGTACATATGTGTGTCCTTGGAGGGAACAATACTACTGAAAGAGAATGGCAGAGGATTGGGCTAAGCAGTTGGGCAGCAGGAGGAAATGGAAGCCTTCTCTCTGCCCTTGCATCTGTCCTTTATGCTAACACCACAGAAGGAGTGGTGATCTCATATTTGTGCACACTAGACACAGGAAGGTCTTGTTGCCCACATAGTTTGCTGGCTGACTCCTTCTAAAATTGGCTTCCAGGTCCCTCTTAAATAAAATTCAAACTCCTGAGCACATAGTTTTCCCCCTTTCTTTTCTGTTAATTGCTTGAGAATTTCATACAGTTAGTTTAGATAACATTTGTTCTCCCCATATTTCCCAGATGCAACTTCCCCTTTCCTACCCTCCCAACTTTGTGTCCTCTTATTTTCTGTTTTTCACCCAGCAGGCCCATATATTCATGGATGTGAGGCATCCCACTGGAGCATGGTCAACATACTAAGGACAACATTCTTAAAGAAAGCCAAATCTGCCTCCCCCAGAAGATATTGACTGTCAATAGCTCCTTGGCTAGGGATAGGATTTCATGGCCACTTCTTATTTCCATGCTGGATTTTGTCTGGCTTGAGCTAGATGAAGTCAAAACTCCTGTGAGGACATAGTACATGTGGGTCACCCTCCTGTTTCTAGAGACAATGGTTAAGCTGGTACTGACCTGGAAACTTCACCCCTCTGGCTAGCTTTCACACTGCTGGAAGCCACTATGCATGCTGCTGGAAGGGAGAAGTGATTCTCACTTCCCTAGCTGTGACCTCTGTAAGCTATGCTAACCACCAGCCTGACAAGTCACTTCCAATGAGCATGCTCTAAACTGACTTTTCCCTGCTTTCCCTGTTCCTTGCCTTTATATCTCTGTCTTCTCTCTCTGCCATTCACTCCAAGACCCAGACAGACGATAGAACTTGATTCTTCCCTAAGCATGTCACTCCGTGTGTATAATCATCTATTGCTGTATAACAAACGCCTCCAGTTTAGTAGATTAAAATTCAAACATTCACTTCCTCTGTTTCCAAAGGTCAGGAACCCAGAAGGCTAAGTGTCATTCCAGCTCAGGGTCTCTCATGAGGTGGCTACTAAAGACTAGATGAGGACACCAGCCATCTGAAGCCATGACTCTCGATAGAAAACCTAGTCTCCACATGGAGTACTGAATAGCAGTGGATGGCAGGCTTCAGCTCTTCACTGGCTGTGGGCAGGAAGTCTCAGTTCCTACCATGTAGACCCATACTTAGTGGGAAAGGAATTAGCTCCAGCTTTTTAAAGCTGAGTTTCAAGGACCTTGAAGATGTCTTTGTAAGAGAATTCACAATTTTAATACCAATCTCCATTTATCTAACTAAGCCAATGGCTCTAAGCTGGGGCGATTTTGCTTTCTCTTTCCTGGAAGCCACTTTTTTGTTGTCATGAGCAGACCAAGGTGTGCTACTGGCATCCAATAGTTCAAAGTCCTGGGTTATGTATAAACATTTATATATGAATATCTAAGAAGGCACAGGATCCCACACTGAGCCTGGAGCTCAGTGATTTAGCCGGTCTGGTTGCCCAATGAACATTAGGGATCTGTGTGTCTCTACCTCCTGAGTGCTAGGATTACAGATGCATACTACTGCACCTCTTTTTAAATGTAGCTATTGGGATCTGAACTTGAATTCAGGTCCTCATGCATATGTGACAAGCACTTTACCCACTGAACAATCTCCCTAGCCCCCAAACATGGGCATCTTTGTAAGGGAGGATGTTGACCTTAGAACAATAAAAATATAATTAAAAGTCTGCAGATAATTAGATCCTGTAGAGGTATCCTAAGCCACATCTCATGACATAGAGAGTCACATGACCTATATCACTAAGTCAGAGGGATTGCTCCAACCACTGCTCCCAGACAGTGGAATCCAGAGTGACTGCTACCCCATGCTTTTGTTGCTGAATGAATGCAACTTTCTCTTTTTCAGCAAGTGAAGTCTGTACACCTCCACCTAGAAACTCCACAGCCCCCACATCATGTCACCCAGAATGTGGCTCTTCAGAAAGCTATTCTGTGACAAGCCCAGTGGTTTATGACACAAATATTGTATTTTGCACACTTCATTTGCAGTTAAATTATTGAACAGCTGACAACATGGGCTATGTTCTGTTTCTTAGTGAAAATCCATTAGAGAGCTTTTTTTTTTTTTTTTTCTGGTTGTTGCTGTTAAATTAGGACTTTAACATTTCCAGACGTGAAGAGTGAATTTATTTTACAATGATTAAAAATCATTTGGTAATTAGGTTTGAATGACTGAGAGTTATTGGAAGAGCCAAGCCTCACGCTCTGCTTCTGAAGGCATGACTCTGGAGCTCACATTTTAATGATATTTTCTCATGTGCCACTTGGCAATTTCATAAAACAAGTATTGAGGCCAAAGAGGAAATAGCCAATGAGAGTTGCGACCCAGGAGATAAGTCACCAGAAAGATCTTCTTCATTTTTATTCAATCTCGAGATGGTTCAGAACTGGAGTCTGAGGAAAGGACCAGGCCATCTTTCAGCAACTGGACTATGGGTTACCTATGATGGGTCATGGCATTAAATCATTAGAGGTAGGCAGCCAGCAGAAACAAGACAAGAGAGTTAGGTGTATCAAGGAGGAATGGGAGATCCTTGCCTTGCCTACGTAGCTGTCACTCAGTTCTAACTGAAATTTTCCAAAAGTGGAATAGGAGGACAATCTCTCACATAGTTCAACTCACAAGCAATTTTGATTTCTGTAATTTTTGATAACATTTTCAAGATATTGTTTAAAGTGGAATGTTAATACAACATTTTAAAAATTCAGATCAAACCAAATCTGTGTGTATTCCAGTGTGGCTCAGAAGCAATTAACATGGGATTCTTGGTTGCCAGGAGGACTATATACAGTGACTTCTGCATTGCTGTGCTACTTTCCTCAAAGCTAGGACAGAAAAGCAATGCTGCGAGGTGTGCTTACAGAGTCAGTCCTTGGCCTGTTAACAAAACCCTTCCCTCGACTCAGCTTGATCGTTTGCTAAGTCTTAGTGGCCTTGGCCAAATTACTAAACATCTTTGTCTGTATTTTGGTATCATCTTTGTTACCGTTGTTTGTGGATGCCCCAATCCCACCCCCAACAAGGGCAAGGGTTTGATCACTTGTTATCCAGCAGATGGCATTGTTTGGAGAGGCTATGGAACTTTTAAAAGGCAGATCCTCACTGGAAGAAGGGGGTTACTGGAGACAGCCTTTTAGGGTTATGGCTAGCCTTACCTGCAGCATAAGCTCTCCATTTCATGGTCCCCAAAATGTAGTCAAGCAACTTCCTGTCCCTGCTGCTACAGATAGGAGCTGGTGCAGCAGCCTTCCCCACCGTGAATAAGTTCTTCTTTTCCTCAACCCTGAAGTGAGGAAAGTACTCATAGGACCTTCCATTCCACTGTAAACAATACCACTTACAAGACTATTACGAAGGTTGAGAATTGATTATTATGGTAGCCCCATAGTCATTGGCTGCCAGAAGAGCTTGTGCTATTGTGTCTGACAAGGAAGGAAGATGACTTCCTGCCAGTGTTCAGGCAACCTAGCCAGGTCACATGTTAGGACATGTGACTCCATGCTTGCTCCCTGTACTTTCTGCTGTAGAAACTGTTTGTGATAATCTCACAATTCATTTAAAAGCAGGACCAAAAAAAAAAAAATGAGATCCACGATTTGGGCGTTAAGATGCCAACAGTCTATTTCATTAACACTTGATAAACATGTTCAGGAATACAAATGAATGGCTGAGCCTCTGAGTCAGATCATTGGCTTACTTTGCCATTGGAGTTTAGAGCAAGATTACAAACACAATCCGGCTGTTTATCAGTCTTCAGTGCTCTCTATTGCCCTTGGGATACATACAGATTATTTTGTATGGCATGGAGGGATTCTGTAACCTGACTCTACCCCCTCCTTGCGTGAGAGCCTCCATCCCAGTCCTTCTGAGCTCTCTGTAGTCCCCAGTATACAGTATACCCTGTTCTGTTATGTATCTAGAAATTGCACATCATTCTCTCAGCGTGAGCTACTTTCTCCTTATCTCTTTAATTGATTACCTGTTTGTTTATTGGATCTCAGGGGCACAGAAATGAATTAGTCATATTCCCTGATCCATGGCATGCCATCAATGGCCAACGGTAGTCTTACTTGGCTATTAGTTTATTTTGTTGCTCATCCATTTTGTTCCCCCAAATCATCTCCCTTCCTCAGGGGCTGCCTTTTCTCGTGTGGTTGTTACGTGCAGGCAAATGTGAGGAACACAATCATTTTGCTTTTTTAATGTTTCCATCAACGTGAATAGCATCCTACTAGAAGCTCACCCTGGGGCTTTCCTCACTCAGCACTGTCTTTGGTTCCATCCATACTGCTTTCTCTATGTTCACCACACAAATTTCCATTTTCTACAATGCACATCTATGTTAGCCTGGTTATTTAGCCCCCTGATGGACAACCAAACAGTCTCCAACTTATTAATTCTTCACACAAATTGATGCCATACACTTTGGACATGTGAAAATTCTTATGACACAAATACCTAGTAGAAATTAATAGTTGATGTTTAAATTGGCAGAAGCCTATCCAGGGAGATTGTCTGGATGGTCCTGCCAGTCCATACTCCTATCAAGAAGGAGGCTGTGGCTTCCAAGTTCATGTTCTTGCTGTTAGCCATCTTTCTCCTGTTTTATAACTCTGGTACAAAGCACTACTTCATCTTCTAGACTGAAGGGTTTTTTTTTCCTGCTTATAAAAGAGGTCGAATTAGGCAGATAGAGAGTCCAGGTTGGAAATCCCCATCAGGTCCCTCCTCTCAGAGCTCAGAGAACCCCTTGGAAGAGAGGAAAGAGGAATTGTGAGAGACAGGGTGGTTGAAGACCAGGCACCAGGAGAGTATTTCCCTGGAATCAACTAAGCAGAGTGCCTAGGGGCTAGCAGAGTCTGAAGTGGTAATCACCGAGCCTCATAAAGCCTATGGATATGTGTTATGGTATTTGGATTGGGGTTTTGGGGTGGGGGACTTCTGACAATGGGGCTGGGATATCTCTGACTCTTTTGCCTCCTCTTGGGACCATTTTCCATCTACTGGTTAGCCCTGCCCAACCCTGGGTAAGAGTTTGTGCATGATCTTGTTGTATCTTGTTGTACTGTGTTCAGTTGATGTGTCTAAGAGGGTTCCTCTTTTCTGAGAGGAGATGAAGGATATGGGGGTGTTGGGGCATGGGAGTGTGGGGTGGGGGTGAATCTGGGGGAGGAGAGGGAACTAGGAGGAGTGAAGGGAGGAGAAACTGCAGTTAGGATGTATTGTATGAAAGAAGAGTAAGCAAAAAAAATTTTTAAATGAGGTTTTATTGGAGTAAAAAGGAGAATTGTTGAGATTTTTCTTTTTTTTTGTCTATTGTAATGCTAAGTGTAGGTGTGTCCTGGAGATGAGAGAGTCCACACATATACCTTGGAACCAAGTTATGTCTGATTAGTAAATAAAGAGGCCAATAACTAATAGCTGGGCAGAAGAGACATAGGTGGGGTTGAGGTTTCCCGGCTTGGAGTCTGAGAGGGACCACAAGAAAGAAGAAGTTGCAGGAGGAAAGAGAAATCACTATGGCTTAGGAATTGAGAAAATGTGGCCCTGAGGGCTAGCCTATTGGGGTTAAGAGCAACCCAAATGAAACGTAGTAAGTAATAGCTTGGAGTTATCGATCGATAGGAAAAGAGGTTCTAATAGCATTGAAGCTTGTTATCTACCCAGCTCTTGTTCTGTTTAAGGTTGGTTATAAATATAAAGGCTGTGTGTCTTTTATCCGAGAACTAAAGGGTCAAAGGCAGGTTACCAACCCCAGATGGGGGTTGCTCTACAACAGATATCTGCTCCTGTATTGCAGAGATATTTGTGTTTGTTTTCATATGAATTGCCTCTGTGAGAATTTCTTTTGCCGTCTTTCCATTGGTTTTTCTGATTGTTTCATAAAAGATTGTTTGTATATTCTAGATTCCAGCCCTCGTTGGTTCTGGTTATTTAGAGATGTCTCATGATCTGTCAGCACTTGTTGACCTCTGTCTCTGACTTAGCCTTTAGCCCTCCTTTCATTCTTCCCAAGGCGTAGCTCCAGGGACTGTGTCTTCCATCATGTGTGCACTCCTCCAGTCTCCTGCACCCCTGTTACCATGATGGCAGTTTTATCAGATACTCCCAAGTGACTCTGGACCTCCCCTAAGGGCCATCAAATGATATTTTTTATTCACTCTTGAGAAATCAATTAATTTTTTATTTGGCCTTATCTCTTCCCCTTTATCCCTCTCAAGTTTTCCCTGGACGGTTTTCAAAATAGTTTCATAAATTTTATTTTGAAATGTATAAAAAACATTAGTGAATACATTATGAGTTTTCTGGGAAGTGCGTGTTTTCATGGGACATTAAAAGGAAAAGATTTGTGTAACATCCCCAGCGCCTGTTTCACAGACTTGGACGCAGCATCCAAACAAATATTTATGGAGTGATGAGCAATGAGGACCTCTGCTTCCTATGCTCCCAACCCTGACCTACAGTTAGTGTAGGCAGAGTTCCATTAAACAGTCCTCAGGGTCCTGCAGGGAGGATCTACTGTTGCCACTGCACAGTTGAGTTAGAGACCCTAGCACGGTGCATAGTTTGACCCGTTCTGAGTCAGAGACATCTTCAAAATCCAGTGAAGCTATTCCCGGAGAGGGACAGGAGGCAGAGCAAACAAACGAGATGTGAGAATCACTGTCTTGGGTAACAATAATCACAGTGCAGCCCCTCCTGTAAGCATCAGCACCCACTACACTCCTCCCTCCTATTCATCTCAGCTTCCTCTGCTGTCAGTCTGACACTGGAATGCCTGTGAATTCTCCTAATGGACACTGGTTTCCCCTTTGTCACATCCTGCACAGGCAATGGAAAAGAGTGGCCAAAGCGGTCAGGACAGGGCAGAGTACAGGCTGGCAGGAAGAAGGCCCTGCAAAGCCAATGAGCAACTTGGTGCGCTATGGATTCACTGAGACTAGTGAACTAGAAGTTCTTTTGCCTAGAAATATGTTGATTTGGAGAGGACTGCAAATGAACGCAATTTCCACTCATGCTGGAGACCTGTACCTGGCAATCACCATGCCATGTGGGGACAGATGTCTCCTTCTGTGGATTCATAAGGACTGGAGTAACCAGGTACCTCCTATACCCGTGTGCCTACCGAACAATGTCATTCCTGAGGCTGGGGGAAGAGGACTCTTCCTTTGCCTGAAGCACTGCTTCCATTTTCGTTTTCCTTGCCTTTGCTGAACCTTCCCATGATCATGCATTTGTTTACCTTCTAAGCCTGTTGTCTAATGCTCCTGCTTGCTTCTTTCCTTCCAGGCTCCAAGGATGCATTATATTAGCGTCTGTTATTGGCACTGCTATTTATTTGAGGCCAAAGACAATTTATCCTCTTCTAACTTGTACAAACTTGGGCTTGGCTTCTATCCACAGCCAGATCTAGAAATTATAATGCATTACAAAGTGAGTAATTATTCCCTGGTATTATTCTGAGATTTCGAGCATTGAATTTAAGGAAGACACCTTGTAGGTTAGAGCAAAGAATGGGTGATAGTTAAGTTCTATAAGTCTTTATTATTCATTCAGCGCTTCCATTTTTTACCATGCCAGATCCAGGTAGAGAGTAATTTGAGTATCACTGCCCTGGGTAGCAGGAGAGGGGACAGGGAAAGAGGCTTGAAATCCTAGGAGTCCAAACTGCTTTGATTAGAGGTACATATACCCTTGCCTGACATACTGTGTCAAAAATTATATATATATATATATATATATATTATATATATATTATATATATATATATATTATACCAGACACAGACACACACACACACACATATATACATATATGTGTATATATGTATATATATATATATATATATATATATATATATTATATGAGAGAGAATAGCCCTTGTGCAGGTAATACAGTAATGAGAGGCTATGTTCACAGGCACAGCCAATGGGTAAGGGGTCTAAAGGTGCCCCATACTGGGGCAAGGCATTAACCCTTTACTTGTTGGAGCAGGAAAAGCTTGGATGGAAGAAAGAACTTTAGGGATGGTCAAATAGTGGGGACATTTTTCCCACCAACACTATCCCTTTCAGTGTCCAAATAACTCTCATAGTCCTAAGATTTCTAATTACTATCAGCAACATTAGTTGAAAACTTCCACTAACAGAAGTATAAAGTAATGAGTGTCTTCTATTGATTATCACTGTCAGTCTAGCATACCACATAAAGGGCATATACCGCTCCCCATAGTAATACACATGTACACATACATTACAAATAGTACATACAGATCATACACATAAGCACATATGCCATATAACATGCACATACACATGAACACATACACCATACATAGTACTCAAACACCATAGATGTGTGCACACATACCACACACATACCATACACACACACACACACCATACACACATGATATACACACATACAAACAATACACAGATTAAGAACTACAAACCACACATACACACACACACACACACACACGCATGCATGCACAAACACACATACACCTCGATTTCTTGTTTAAAAGCTAGGGACATCTATGTCTATGGGTAAGGCTTTTGTTGTCTCTATGAGGAAACATGGAGTTAATGCTGTGAAGATTAATAACTAATGTCTGTGAAGAGATTATGAGAAGATTACTAGGGCCAGCTCTAAGCATTTTCTAGGCTTAATTTATCTAATTTCCTTGATAAAATTTTCAGTTGACAGTTGAGCAACTGAGGCACCATGGGGTTAATTAGCTTGGAAGTTCTAAATGCTGAAGGGGAATAGGAGATCCAGTCAGTCCAGTTTCAGAACCCTCATGTGCAGGAGGCACAGGGCTCCTGGTTAGCGTGAAGCCAGCAAGTAAAGCTGAAGGGAAAGCATGGAGAGATCACCACAGCAAGTAAGGGGAGCACTGGGGATACTCCAAAGTGATATTCTCTGAACAAAGAGGTGCAGAAGTGCATTATACCCTATGCTATAGTTTACTGACCGCTTTTTAATTATATAGAAAAGAAGACTGCAGAAAAGAAACAGTCAAACTGGCTTCCCAGTTCTCCCTAGTTTGGTTAGCAAATACCAAGTGCATTGAGTTTTGCGGAAGGTTTCATGCAGATGTCTTCAAGCTGAGACCTGCCCAGAAGTAAGTAACCCAGAGGCTGCTTGTGTTGCTTCCCTGCTGAAGCAGAAGACACTGCCAGCTTCAGCATGCCTGAGCTATGCATATTAAACATATATTAGAGCGAGCATGCTCAGTTTAAGGTCATGATCAAGAGTTCAGAAAAAGAGATGGTGAACCCATGTCTGGACATGTTCACTCCCAAGTCATGGAGCACACAGAGTGTAGTCACAATGGAACAATGACAGAGCTGAATGATTCTAGGCATGCTCAGTTCACATCATAGTAAGCTAAGTTGATTTACGTTCACTCAAAGAAGTGAGTCTCAGTAACCTGATGACCTCAGCTGTTTGCTTGCAAATTTCCCCAGAGAGTTTTAGCTGAAACACAAAGAACAAAGTCTGATGTATGTGTGTGTGGTGTGTGTGTTCATATGCATGCATGCATGCATGCATGCCTGTGCCCATGTGAAAAACAACCTTAGGTTTAGGTTATTCCTCATGAGCCTCCCAGCTTTCTTGTTTTGGAGAGAGGGTCTCTCACTGGCTGGGAACTTTGCAAGCAGGCTAGTGTAGCTGGCTGGCAAGCTCCAGGAATCTGCCTGTCTCCACATTCCCATCTTACCGCTGCACCTGGCATTTTGTGTGGATTCTCATGCTCAAATTGCAAGGCCATCTCCCCTTCTTAGAAACAAGCTTTTCAGGGGGCTATGTCCTCCTCCTCCATGCCTGTCAGACTTCACCCCTAAAGATGAGCTCACTCAGAGTTCAGCATTTGTTCTCTGGGCCTCAGAGCAAGCCTTCTATCTGTGCTTGTTGTTACTATTTTGGGTTTGCTTATGACGGCACCATGGCTGTTCCTCTGTGTCAGAACACACAGGCCTGTCTGGCTCCTCCAAGGGTCACAGTCATCATGCAGTGCATGGACTCAGCCACACTTGCATTGCATTAGCCTGTGTCCCTTCTGTTCCCTCTGAACATCCACTAAATGCAATCCCATTTCTTCCTAGTCTCTAATGCTCTTCTTCCCTTTCTGTCATTTCTTATGGTCTGAGGAGACCTGCCTATGTCAGCCTCCCTGGTGCTTGGATTACAGAAAAGGGGCCATACTTAGCTTTATTTATTTATATATTTATTTATTGGTTCTGGGAGATTAGACTCAAGTTACTGTGGTAGTGAAGCCTGAAAGTTCCAGTCTAAGCTCACCCTGCTGGTGGCCTTTCCAGCTTCTCGACTCTATCTAGTTGGTGAGAGTTCTTCCAGCCCGAGTTTATACAGTCTCTCATATTCTCTTATTTCCTTAAAATATAAATATATCCGCTCTATCACAACTTTTTTTTTTTTTTTTTTGCATGTAACTGATGTGGGAACCAGATGGAGAACCAGCGGGTTCTGAAAACTGATTCAACCTACAGCTTTCTCCACAGATTGGAACACCACCGTCAGCTCTGACCCAACAAGGCAGAACCAAACCATGACAGTTGCCTCCTGCATCCCAACCTCTGTTGCCATGTGTGCAAGGTCTCTTGGTCACCACAGCAGCCTCCTGCTTTTTGAAAAACCAGGCGATGGCCAGGGTAAAGTGCTAAGGAAAGTATGTTCCTGAACCAAAACAAAGAGATTCTCCACTTCTTAACAGCAACTGCATGCAGTTGGGTCTGCTTCTGGGAAGCTAGACCCTCCGTCTGAGGAGAGAGCGTTGAAACACAGATAGAATCCGGGATCCCAAGATTCACCAGGCAAAGGCCAACCACGTCCTGGCAGATCCAGACAGAGGCAGCAGGTCTCCACCTGCTATGAGAAATGGGGGACAGCTGGAAGCTGTGTGCATGTGAACCAGCTGAATCGTTCTGCTGTAGGTGGGAGCCACCATAAGCAATAATTGGCTTGATTTGCTTCTGGTCAGGTCTCAGCATGCAGATGTTTCTGTAAGTGTTTAGTTAAAGGCTCAAAATGCCTGGTATTTGCCACCCAAGCTCTGGGACTGGAAAACTGGCTTCGTCATTTCTTTTCCTCATTCTTCTTTTTATTTCCTCTTCTCTTCTTCCCCTGTCCTTCCCCTTCTTCCCTCCTCACCCCTTTCCCTCCTATCATTCATTCTTTCTGAGCTTCCCTCCTTTCTGGTACTACCTCCTTATCTCTCTCTCTCCTTCCCCCTCTTTCTTTCCTTTCCTCCTCCATCTCTCCGGAACTTAGCACATTCCTCCCACTCAGACCCAGAGCAGCCGCCCTGTGTTTGATCAACACTTGAAGTGGCTGCAAATACTCTCACTTCTCATTTAAATCTGTATCGATCTCCCAAATGGGAAACAGGCAGCCAAAATAAATTACATAAATAGAGTTAATCGGGATGGAGCCCGGGGCGTGAGGGGAATCTGGTGCTGGTGAGTAGATTCTGCTGATGTGGAAAAAAGAGGCTGTGGATGAAATATGTATGATTTGAAGAGAGGAAAACAAACAACAGCCTGTGTCTACGAAGTCAGGATTACCCAGGAGTGAACGAGGGTCTCCTTGGGTAGATCCGTTGGATGTGTGTCTTAGAGGTTGGATGCATGCTTCCACATGCTTTTCCTTAGGAGCCCTCTCTGAGAAAGCAGGATCCCATGAATGTGGGGAAGTCTGCTCACAATAGGCTGCTTTTCAACTCCAGGCATTTCAAAATAAACAATGCATGGGGCTGGTTAAATAATGAAAATAAATAAATAAAAATAAAAAGAAGTAACAACAACAAAAACAAAGCCAGTAGGCGGTCTGGACTGTGTTAGGGTTTTGGGTTTGTACCTTGTGGCAGACATATGTTGCTTTTGTTTTATTTCCCCTTCTTTGACTCAGGAAACCATCATAAGGCGGGTAGGCTTATGTGTCTTAGCCAATCATCTTTCATTCCTGTTCTCAGGAGGATTAGGTTAGGATGGATTAAATCCATCCAAGGTCAATGTTTTCTGTTACCAGTGCTGATTTTGTTTGCTTAAGTGATTTAGCTGCCAACATTTAAGCCATTGGGGCTTTTTATATAAAATCATGGCTTTCTGGCTTAGCTTTAAATTTTTAGTTGATGTGGTAACTCTGGGCTGCTTCTCCCACGTGGTACCAGTTAGTGGGCATTGAACAATAACTGCTCCTTCAGACAGATGTGAGCCTTGACTCTGCCAAATACTTTACCCAGCTGGAACCTTGGCTTACCTCTTCTTGAATGCAGTATTGGTTTTTTTGTTTTTGTTTTTGTTTTTTGGTTTTTGACAAGCCCTGGGTTCAGAGGGGACAGGTTTGAGGGTTCTGTTGTTCTTTCCTTGTTTTGAGAAGGGTCCCAGGCACCTTGGAGTTAGCTTCTAAGCTCTTAAATAGCTAGATGGTCTTGAACCTCTGATCTTCCTGTATCCACTCCCTGAGCGCTGGGAACACTGGCTTATACCATCACACTCACTTTCCATGTTGTTGGGAATGACCAAAGGATTCATGAACATAAAAATCAGGCAAGCATTCTACCAGCTCAGCCCCATCCCTGCCCTGATCTAATCTAGGGTTAGGCAGTTATCTAATTTTATTTACCAATGACCAAGACCTCAGTCGTCACCATCCACCCCCAATTCTCTCTGTATATCCGAGGCAGCTAGCTTCTAAGAAGGGAAGAAAGTTGTCTGAAGTCATACAGCAAGTGTTAGTGTCACTGGGAAGAGAATTAGTTGTCTCTTTGTATTTTTCTTCAGGAGCTGGCAGGAAGGGCAAACTAGCAGGGATGCCCTAGAAGGAAATGCTCTAAGATGTAGCCCATTAAGGGTACTGATGTTGGGAGTGTCTATCCCATCCATCCAGGAATAGGTATTTTTAGGCAGCAGGACTAAATGTTCTGTCTAAAAGTGGCCTTCATGGGTTGGTGCCAGCTCTTCTTATAGCTGAGTTGAAGGCTAGCTAAAGCAAACCCATTTTTTTTTCACCATTAAAAAGATACAGCAACCTCCCAGTCTTTTTCCTAAAGCATACAACCATACAAATGGGGGAGGGGGAGCTGTCTTCATCCATTTATCCATTTGTATACATGTTCTGCCTCCACTGAGCATCACTGAGTACTAAACAATACTAACTTCCAGAGGTACAGTGATTTGGATTCCTTCAGCTCTCAGTTGAGCTACAAGCCCTGATATTAACTCAAAGGACAGGTTACATCACTGGGGAGGTATGCTGTTACTGTCTATCTGAACTGAAATCAAGGGTCATCAGGCAGAATTCCACAAAGAGTTCAGGGCCCACATCTGTTCATCAGTACATTTTAAAATCTATAGTAAAAAGAAGTGTATTATATTTTAAATAGTGGGAGATTTAGAACCAAAGCCTGGGTTAGATCTTGTTTTGAAAATCTATGGATATGTAAACAGAGGCCATGTTCTCTTCTGGTGAATAGAGAAACTGTATGTTCCTGGATGGTAGCTACTCTTTTTAAAAGATGAGTACATAGATGTTCAATTTCCCCCACTCCCCACCAGTCCCTATCACATCACTCTGTCTCCTATTAGAAACCTATAAGACACTAGGGGTTTGAGTGGGTACCCTCTCATGTTAGTTGCTGCCCTCAGCTCTATGGCAAAATATCTGAAAAAGACAACAAGAGGTGTTCTGGTTCACAGTTCAGAAGGTACACTCCATCATGGCAGAGAAGGCAGGGCAGCTAGAATAGCTAGGTTCAAGGCAGCGGGAGCTTTGACACATGACTTGTTCATATCTTAGCAGAGATAAACTTGAAGCAAAGCTGGGCTATGACCTACCAGCATTGACCCCACAACCTCCCCAGGCAGCACCCCTATCTGGAAACAGTGTTCAAACACATGAGCCTGTATGAGGACATTTCACATTCAAGTTGTGACACCCTTTAACTAAAATTTTAAAGAGTCTTGGAGGTAGATGACGGGGATGTGTAGGTAACAGCCAAGAGATGAAAATCCTGAAAGATTCAGGAAATTGCCTGTATTTTCATGTGTTGGACAAATGACTACAGCATGGGATAAAGAGGAGAGAGCCATAACACTTCAAGGCTCACAAGGATCAGACCACACACAGGATCCCATGAAGGACGAGGAACTGGTAGCATAAAATACAGCCATGGAGCTAAGTGAGGGACTTGAGCAGGATGGGGAAGGAAATAAGATCTCAGGATCTTAGACAGGGGACTAAGTGCATTCTTGGCAGATCGCTGAGGAAGGAATAAAGTCCTCCTCAGAGAAGTAAAAGACACTGGGATACTGAGTAGGCATCTGTGGTACTCAATAATGATTATCAATTGGACAAACTCTAGAATCACTTAGGAGACAAGCCTCTGGACACACATGTGAGGAGTTATTGGTTAGGTAAATTGAGATTGACAGACTCGTACTAAATGTGGGCAGCACCATTCCTTAGGCTGGGGCAGTGGACTGCATCAAGAAGAGAGATGGAGCTGACCATCAGGCTTCTCTGCTTCCTGAGATATAACATGGGCAGCTGCCACGCTCTGACACCGTGGCTCTGATACCGTACCTCCCCTGCATTCTGAGTTAGTCCCTCAGATTGTAAGCTAAACAAACAAACAAACAAGAAACAAAAACAAATGAACAAAACCTCCCTTCATTAAATTATTTTTATCACAGCAATGGAAAAAATAACTAAGAAAATATCTTTTGTCCAAAGTAAGGATTGAGGTGAGGGATCCAGCCATCTTCAGTCCCTGCCCAGAACAGGTGCTTGGCCAATGTTTGTTAATGTTTAAGGGATGAGTAGTGATGGCTCGGGAGTGATGTACATCTCCCATCCACTGGAAGTCACCATGATGCTTCTCCTTCTTCACATGAGCAAGATTAGACACATGGTCACACACATGGACACATGATGCAGGGGATGGGAGTTTCTTATCTGTAAAATGCTTTCTGTGGGCAAAGTACATAGGGATTTCAACTTTCTTAGTAGTAATTACATTAAAGCACCCCAGGCACCCCAGGTGTGTATTCAGAAATTAATGGGGCTACAGGACTCATTTACTACTGAGTGTCCCAGGGTCTCCTTCCATAAATGAACATTCTCCATGCATGTGCACAGAACGAGGCCCTGGAGGACTTTTGAGAGCAATGGCTGCTCTCAAAGGTGAGCCTGATGTATATGCAAGCTCTGGCGGAGGGAAGTGCTGTGGTGATGGAGGCAGAAGGCACTCCACAAGCAAGGAACATTATTCCAGTAAATGAGGGAACACAACAATTATTTCCACTCAAAAGTTGATAATGAATAGGCATGTTATTTATTCATTCATTAAACGTAGGCAAACAAGCAACCAAAGTGGAAGCCGTCTGGCCGTACTTCTAATGAATCTGCCCCATTTCTGAGTGAAATGTGAGCTGCACAGATGAAGCACTGAACTCAGAGATATATCACCCGCTCAGGAAGCCATCCTTCCAGCCTTAATTAAAGGAAATCAACAACACCCGCTTGCAGTGGATGATGATGGAAGTCTAGCGGGAGAACTTAAAGACTCACTTTCTAGGCAGAGTGGGCGGGGCTCACACAAGCTTGAGGACTTTGTGAGTCGGTTTGAAAGACTACCATGTCCTAAGTTTCAGGACATTTGACAACAGAGTGCTCTAGGAAATGAGGGTGCCTTCAGGGTATCGAGTCTTTTTAATGATACTTGGGTGAGATTCAATAACTCGTTCAATTTTTTTTCACACATCCATAAGCTCCTTCAAGCTGTGATCATTTATTGAGTGCCCACTATATTCCAAGTACAGTACCATGGGTATAAAATGCTAAGCAAGAATAAACATCATCTCAGCTCCATGTCTCTTTATTTGTAGTATGCAAAAATATGCACTTATTTAGAGTTTTCTTTCTTGTTTGTTTGTTTGTTTGTTTTAGTGTGTGTGTATGCACATGCACATATGTGTGTCTGTGTATGTGGTATGCATGTATATGTGCATGTTCATGTGGGTGTGCTTGCTTGTACATGTGTACATGGATGTTAGCCATCAACATCCAGTATCACTCTGAATACTGTGTTTTGAGACAGTCTCTCTCTCTTAACCTGGAGGTCACTGTTTCATCTAGGGAGCCACTGGAGTCCACCTGCTTCTGTTGCTTCCCATCCCAACTGCCCCATGGGTGCTGGAGATCTGAACTCAGGACCTCAAGACTTTACCCACTGAACCATGCCCATAAGGTGAGAAAATATTTTTTTGTATTTTTATTTTTTATTGAATATTTTATTTACATTTCAGATGTGATCCCCTTTCACCATTTCCCTCCCACCCAGGAACCCCCTATCCCATCCACTCTCTTCCTGCTTCAATGAGGATGTGCCCCACCCACCTGCCCACTCCCACCTCCCCACCCATGAATTCCCCCACATTGGGGCATCCAGCCTTCACTAAACCAAGGACTTCCTCTCCCACCTATGCCCAACAATGCCATCGTCCCCTACATATAGAGCTGGAGTCATGGGTTTCTCCCTATGTGCTCCCAGGCTGGTGATTTAGACCCTGGGAGCTCTGGTTGGTTGGTATTGTTGCTCTCTCCATGGGCCCACAGACCCTTTCAGCTCCTTCAGTCCTTCTCTCTAACTTCTCTATTGAGAACTCCATGATCAGTTCAATGGTTAGCTGTGAGCATCCACCTCTGTATATGTCAGGCTCTGGCAGACCTCTAAGGAAACAGCTATATCAGGCTCCTGTCAGCATGCACTTCCTAGCATCCACATCAACATCTACCTTTGGTGACTGCACATGGGATGGATACCCAGGTGGAACAGTCTCCAGATGGCCCCTCCTTCAGTTTCTGTCTCACACTTTGTCTCCATATTTGCTCCCATGAGTATTTTGTTATTCCTTTTAAGAAGGACCGAAGCACTCACACTTGGTCTTCCTTCTTCATGAGCTTCATGTGATGTGAGTTATATCTTGGGTATTTCGAGCCTTTGGGCTAATATCCAATTATCAGTGAGTGAATACCATGTGTGTTCTTTTGTGATTTGGCTACCTCACTCAGGATGATATTTTCTAGCTCCATCCATTTGCCTAAGAATTTCTCGAATTCATTGTTTTTAATAGCTAAGTAATATCCCATTGTGTAAATGTACCACATTTTCTGTATCTATTCCTCTGTTGAAGGACATCTGGGTTCTTTCCAGCTTCTGGCTATTATAAAAAAGGGACTGCTAAGAACATAGTGGAGCATATGTCCTTGTTATATGTTGGAGCATCTTCTGGGTGTATGCCCAGGAGTAGTATAGCTGGGTTCTCAGGTAATGCTATGTCCAATTTTTTGAGGAACCACCAGACTGATTTCCAGAGTGGTTGTAACATCTTGCAATCCCACCAACATTGGAGGAGTGTTCCTCTTTCTCCACATCCTGGAAAGCATCTACTATCACCTGAGTTTTTGGTCTTAGCCATTCTGACTGGTGTGAAGTAATCTCAGGGTTGTTTTGCTTTGCATTTCCCTGATGACTAAGGATGCTGAACATTTTTAGGTGTTTCTCAGCCATTTGAGTTTCCTCAGTTGAGAATTCTTTGTTTAGCTTGGTACCCCATTTTTAATAGAGTTATTTGGTTGTCTGGAGTCTAATTTCTTGAGTTTTTTGTATATATTGGATATTAGCCCTCTATTGGATGTGGGATTGGTAAAGATATTTCCCAATCTGTTGGTTGCCATTTTGTCCTATTGACAGTGTCCTTTGCCTTACAGAAGCTTTGCAATTTTATGAGGTCCCATTTGTCAATTCTTGATCTTAGACCATAAGCCATTGGTGTTCTGTTCAGGAACTTTTCCCCTGTTCCCATGTATTAGAGGTTCTTTCCACTTCTATTAGTTTCAGTGTATCTGGTTTTATGTGAAGGTCCTTTATCTACTTGGACTTGAGCTTTGTACAAGGAGATAAGAATGGATCTATTTGCATTCTTCTACATGCTAATCTCCAGTTGTGGGTCTCTGTGTGTCTGTTAAGAGCTCAGAAGATGAAGTACAAGATGCTATGGACACATATCACATGGCTCTAAATTCTGAATTTCTCTGGGAGGTTCAAGACAAGTGTGCCTGAAACATGGACTCTAGAGCTGAAATTCCAAGAGATCAAGCATGTTCTAGATGAGAACAAGGAGAAGGTGGAATGGTCCAGATGGAGGAATCTGCATGTGACAATAGCCAGCAATGAAAAGGAACACCATAGCCAGAGACACTGCCCCACCCTTACCTCCCATTTTCATTTGAATCACTCATGCGCCAACCAGCAGAAAGGTCTGCATGACTCAACACAGAACACACTTGTGAACTGGAGCCGTGTGGACGTGGCGGGTGCTGAGTAGATCTGTGAGAACAAAGTGAGGCCCAGCAGTTCCTCAGACCTGAGCTTTTCGCTCTGTGTGCTAAAGAGCCAAACATATGAGACTGTTTATCTTTTTAAAAATGCACTCTTGAGAGAACTAACCAGGTCTTGTGAGAACTACATTAATTCTTCCAAGGATAATGCTCCTCTGTCCTAATGACCTTGAACTAAGACCCAGCTCTTAGAGAACCCTGTCACATAAGCTTTCAGGGCTTGAACACATGCAAAGTGTATCCAAATCTCAGCAGAAATATAGAAGGCACATGAGTTGAGTGATAGATGGAAGCCCTGTTTGATGCTGGGACCTTTGAGAAACTTCCCAGTCAGTGTGTCTGGAGACAGGAGACTTAGAAGTCTGGGGGTTCTGTAGACAGCATCAGGGTGTTAGCGGGCCTGCCTCTTCTCTGAGAATGTGTATTCCTTGTCTTGTCAGTGGCCCACCCACTTCTCAGACTTATCTAAGTGCCACAATGGGATTTGCACTACGGATCATTGACATCTATCTCATCCCTATGGCTATTCCCAGCCTGTCCTGCCTGCTCTGCAAGCCTCATCTCCTTCCTTCTTGAGTAGCCACAGCCATCTAGTAAAGTATTCATCTTCCAAACCCTCATAAGCTGTTTCCTGGACTTACCTCAAGGCATTGATTACCTAAGCCAGAGATGTAGGGGTGGCTGTGTGAGTAAGAGCTTTTGCTGCCTAAGCTTGAGGACCCAAATTTGGATACCAGTACTCACACAACCCCATCACTGTGGGCTGTGGAAACAGGAGGAGTAGTGTGGGACCACCCTGATTTCAGGTTTAGTGAGAGACCCTGTTCTAAAAGAAAAAGGCACAGACCGACAGACAGACAGACACACACACACACACACACACACACACACAACAGAGAGAGAGAGAGAGAGAGAGAGAGAGAGAGAGAGAGAGAGATTCTTGAAAGACTTTATCTTATCTCTGTACTTGAAAATGACAAATGTCTGTCAGTCTATCAGTGACACTAAAGCAAACAAGCATGTGGCCAATCCATTCCATTGTCTCTGTCACATTAAGCTGCCTTGTTGGAACAGGGTGTGGGAGGACATCTGGGGTTTTATATTGCTCTGTCTTGACTGAGGCTATGGTTTTACAGGTGATTTTGAATTTGTAACAGTTCACCCAAGTGCATGCTGCAGTTGTGTGCCCTTTGCATATGATTAAAATTCAATAAAAATGTTTTAAGGAAAAAAAATGTTTCATTTGTGCCAGGACATTTAGGAGATGCCTATTGGGTAGCAGAAACTCCAGGTCTGAGATACACAAAGGTGAAGAAGGCACTGCTCCCTGGGCCCCTGCAGCCCTTGTAGAATCTCCTTCCATTCTTTGTCTCTTTCCCTTACCCAGAGTTCTAAGCAGCAGATAAGATCAGGAGAAACTGCCCTGTTAGTGTTGGCTGTGATTTTAATTACTTATTGAACTAAAAGAACATGCAACAGAGAGACTTTCCCTGGTCTTTACAGCAGGGCAAGAGCGACTTCATTTTTATAATGAACTCTAAACGCCAAGCTACAGCTCCTCTCACACGATGCCTTTTAAGACCTTCTCGAACTTATTTTCAAACAAGAGAAGAAAAAGTCATCAGATTTAATTGCTGTAAAAGAAAAAAAAAATCCTCTCATTAAGAAACCTCTAACTGCCTTCAGGAATTTAAAATAAAAATGCTCAAGTACAGGCTTCCTTGCTCTGCTCCTATGGAATTAAGTCTGCTGAGAGGGTATTCGCCATCTGTGTTCGTGGACCTCAGACTCTGGTGGATGGGCCCTCAGGACACATTACCCGAAGCCATTTAAATAAAGGACAGTTCATGGCTTTCTCAGTGAGTCTGTGAAAATGGTGTGTCCTGTCTCTCCATCCATTTTAATCCTGTAATTTGCAAAACACAAAGAAGCATTAAAGTGGGGATAGTATCACCTTTCAATGCCAAAGATGGAATGAGAATTAACAGGATCAATAACGCTATTCTTGCAGGCAGAATAGAAACACAGATGGAAACAGTGGCAGAGCTGGCAATCCTGCCAGCAAGAGGAACTACTGAAAGCCAGAGCTGTTCTACAAAACCTGTGTGCCAACTCACCCCTGCACCCCCAGCAGAGCTCACCTTGGCCCCACCCCGGGTCCTGACTAGGTTGAGAAACCACTGCAGAGGCAGGAGGTGCTGTGAGATCTGCCATGGGTTCATGCAATTAATTATGAAATATTGTCCATTTATCAACGAGATTACAGTCTGCTTCTAAAGGTGTTCAGATAGCCTGACCTTTCACACCACCATGGGAGCAAACCTGTGGCACACAGCTAGATCTGACCAGTGTAAAATGAAGATAGGATTGGATATTCAAGCCTCTCAGAAACTGAAGAGGCTGGGCAGAGAGACTGAAGGTGTGGTCATAGAGGGAGTCAGGACATGTGCAAAGCATTGGGGCCTCAAATCAACCATTCACATATACATTTGCAAATATATGATACCCAGTGTACAGGTAGAAAAGCTGAGGCTGTCCAAATTCCCACAGCAGGTAATAAAGCCAAACCCACTATCAGAAGAAGGATTCTATACTGGGGCTATGGATCTCACAACAGGAAGTACTGTCTCCCAACAGGAAATCCTAAATCCAAACCAGCCAATCATGTTAAGTTGTATGGCATGCATTCTTGTTAATGTCTAAAAGGGAAAGGACATACAGTGAAACCCTGATTTTACTGAGTCTCTTGTTTAAATGGGGCTGGAGTATGTAAAATAACAACATACTTGTAGAGTGATAGTAAGTAAATGATCACGTAAGTGATAAATGATTAAGAACCACTGGAGCTGGCTGAGTGTTTCAGTGTTGTAAGCACCTTCCCTGGCAGAGTCGGAGAGGGAGATAGAAAGGATGCTCACCAGGAGAAATGACTAGTGGATTGCAGAGAAGAAAGAAAGAAAGAGAGAGAGAGAGAAAGGAAGGAAGGAAGGAAGGAAGGAAGGAAGGAAGGAAGGAAGGAAGGAAGGAAAAAGAAGGAGGTAGAAGAAAGGAGAGAAGGGAGGGAAAGAAAGGGGAACAGGGAAAGAAGAAAGAAGCAAGGAAGACAGAAGAAAGAGGAGGGGTAAGGGGAGGGAGAGAGGAAAGGAGCAAGGGACCAGAGGGAATGGAGGAAAGAGAGGGAGAGGGAGAGTACAGTGCTGGCTGCTGTGTCCTGTGGATTTCCACTCTGTTGTCTCTCCCTTCTCTCATCCCAATCAGCCCTTAGAGATTTGTGTCTTGATGGAACTTGCATCTTCTCGCTAATTTTCTTTTGATATTTTAATTTATTGCGTTTTCATTGGGGCCGCTTTCCCTTTAAGGCATTGTAATTAATGGGCCAGTCTAATTTCCTCGGAGACTGCCTTAATTGCAGTAATTCTTACTTATGTCTCTTCAGTATGGCTGTTGGCGGGCAGGCTTCATCTGCATCCGCGTTCCGAGAGCCTGAGTTATAAACAGATGTCAGTATGGGAAGACAACCCTCCCTCCATCACCACAATGCCGCTTGGTGGAGCTTCGGGGCTCTCCCTACATACTAACATCTCATTTAGAATTGAAATCTCTCCGTCTTCCACATACTGGCATTTTAATGAATTCCCACTGAAGGGTGGGCTGTGCTTTTTTTTTTAAGTAAGCATAAAGTTTTAATAATTCCTTCCTTGAGTAAATTTCAAGATACTTTCATTTTCCTTTAAAAAAAGATAGCGTTCATGATTAAGACCTGGTTCATACTAACAGCAGTGGGTACATAGGGACACAGAAACCATGGTGGGCACATTCTTCACCCAGTAATATAATGAGGGTGCCACAGGGTTGGAGGACATGCCCTTCCCCAGACTCCAACCCACAAGAGCTCTGAATTGTGCAAATTTCAATTTTCACTGCAATGCTGAAATTTTAAAGAATGTTAATAAATGGTGAGTTTTGAGTCCAATTTGGGGCTGTTTCTATCTTTTCTGTTGGGCCAATCTATTTCTGTATATGTAAATTTATGGTTTTATATAGTCTGTTATCAATTCACATTTTACAATATTAATACTTCCCATTTTGCTCCCCAATGCCCACTACAATGTCCATCTTAAGGAATACACACCAGCTGTGGTGAAGCCAGAAACAGCCATGAAGGATTCTAAACAAGATGCCTGGTACTCGGGGGCCCTTCTCCTTAGCTTACACAGGCAACAAAAAGGTGGCTTGGTCGGAACCAGTGCGAGCTCAGCTTCTTCTGTGTGTCCCTTGTGCAATTATTTCACACCCTCTGAACCTTCTTTAGTTTATTTCTAAACTGGGCTTTAATATGCTTATCTCAGGGAGAATTGTGAAAACTAAACTAGTTACATGAACCCTGCTTAGAATGACACCCAGCACCTGTGATTACTTGTGTATTTGCTAACACCCTCTTCCATCTGCAACTCTTCATCCTTCTGCCCCCCACCTCCCCGTTCTCCTCCCCCTGCACTCCTCCTCTCCCTCCTTATCCACTCTTCTTGTCAGTTTCCTCCTCTTCTCACTCTTGTGTAACTCAGTTCTAAAACTTCTCCAAAGACACAGGCCAGTGGAGCAGAGATCCAGCCATTCCTGACCTACAAAGTTTAGTGGTAAGGTTGATGGAAGAAAAGTCCTACCCTCCAAATATCATGTGAACTCTTTTATAAGGAAATGTATTTAGCATAACCACACCCTATCTTTCCTCTCTGCTCTACCCTATTCTCATCAGGTACCTCCAACAGAACCCTGTGCTTGCTTCTTGGGGAATCCAAACAGCCACTCACACCCCACTGTCCCTCCCAAGTTGACCTTTGTGTTAACACAGGTGATGTTTGGTGCCTACAAATGCAATCATTTTTGGTGGTAGCCTAAGGTAGTGTGTTTTCTGTTCACTGCAGCCCACCATATTTAACTACATAATCAAACATATTGAAAAGTATCAGGCTTTTACTTTGAGACAAGGTCTCATGTGGTCTAGGATGGCCTCAAAGTTGCTATGTAGCCAAAGGTAACCTTGAACTTCTGATCTTCCTACCTCTATCTCTGGGATTCTGGGATTATAAGTACACACCACCACAATCAAGATTGTACAATGCAGGAATGAAACCTAGAGCTTCTTACATGCTGGGACTCTACCTACTGAGTGTGTGTTACATGTATATGTATGTGTGTATATGTATACTGTATGCACACAGTGTGTGGACTTATGAGCCACACACACACATGCAAAGGCCAGAAGAGGATATTAGGATCTTGTTCTGTCACTCTCCATCTTATTCCCTTGAGACAGGATCTCTTCCTGAATGTGGAGCTACAGGTGGGCAACAGCTAATTCACCTGTCTCCATCTACAATAGCACTGAGTTATAGAACATATGTAGCCACATCCATCTGTTTGTTTTTTGAAAATGTGGGTGGTGGGGATTCAAACTCAGGCTCTCATGCTTCTGCAGCAAATGCTTTTACCCTCTGAGTCACCTTCCCAGACTGAGGTCCTACATTTTGATCTCTGATGCTATTTGTATGTAATGTTAAGTAGGTATTTCATACTCTTGCATGGGAATAACCAATCTTCCAGGCAACATTTGTTTAAAAAAAACTATTATTTTCCTATTAATGGGTAGTCATCATTGTCAAAATCCTCTGACTAGGTCATCAAGATGGTTTAGCAAGTAAAGGTACTTGCCTCACAAAGTCTGATGATCTGAGTTTTATCCCTGGAGGCAGGAGAAAGGAGAAAGGAGAAAGGAGAAAGGAGAAAGGAGAAAGGAGAAAGGAGAAAGGAGAAAGGAGAAAGGAGAAAGGAGAAAGGAGAAAGGAGAAAGGAGAAAAGTCAACTCACAAAGTGGTTCTCTGAATTCCATATCCAAGCACATGCACATTAACACATGGGTGCGAGCTTGCACGAACTCAATCTTGCACGCACGTGCACACACACACACACACACACACACACACTATCTTTGAGTAATTGTATCCCTTGGTCTAAATGGCTGTCTTTAAATAAAAACCATACTGTTCTGACCACAGTATAGTCAGTGTTGAGTTCAAAATATTTAAGTCCTTTTGGCATGATATGTTGCTTTGTTTGGTTTTGAAATAGGGTCTCACTATGTATTCCAAGATGGCCTTGAATTTCTGATCCCCCTGCCTCAATATCCCCAGTGTGTGTGTCACAGTCGTACATCACCATGCCAAGCTTTGCTGCGTCTTTCGCAAGATCACCTTGGCTATTTGGAAAACTTTGAGATTACATTGCATTTTGAGATAATATTTTTTTGGTTTTTTAAAAAAGTAGAAGCCATCATTGTGATTTTGGTAATATTTTTCACTTTAACATTAAAAAAAAAACTTGAAATAGTTTCATGCTCACAGAATTAGCAAAAGTAGTAAAGAGACTTCCCATGTACTCTTGCTTCTCCTCCTGAAATGGCACTTCTTTTTTTTTCTTTTAAAGGAAAATATTTAATTGAGACTAGTTTACAGATTCAGAGGTTCAGTCAATTATCATCAAGGCAGGAAGCATGGCAGTGTTAGGCAGACATGTTGCTGGAGAAGGAACTGGGAGTTCTACATCTTGATCCAAGGTAGCCAGAAGAAGAGACTGGCTTCCATGTCACAAGGAAGAGGGTCTCTTCAGACACAAGGTGAAACATAAGTATAGGACCTCACAGCCTACCTACACAGAAACTTCCTCCAACAAGGCCTCCCCAGTTCTGACAATGCCACACCTCCTAATTCTGCCATTTCCCAAGCTTATTCAGATCACCACATTCTACTCCCTGTCCTCCATAGGCTTGTTGAAACACATGAATCTATGGGAGACATAACTAGCCATAGCATAATACAAAATATATTTAGTCTGCTTTCAAAAGTCCCCATGGTCTACAGCAGTCTCAGCAATGTAAAAGTCCAAAGTTCAGCATGTCTTCTGAGATTCATCCAATCACTTAACTGTAATACCCTATAAAATCAAAATCAAAGAACAGGAAACCCTAAGACAGTAGTTGGTACCAGGAGTAGGGTACTGCTGGGATACTCCTGACCACACTTTTGTTTGTAATAATGTGGATTTGTGGCCTTTGGAAAGCAGTGAAATGCTTTAAGTGGAGCTTAATGGGCAATCCTGGTAGGAATATGGAAGGATGAGAGTGATTTCTACTGTGGAAGATTGGCTCTAGAGGTTTCAGAGGATAAGAATTTTGGTATGTGGCCTAGAGACTGTTCTTGTGATATTTTGATGAAGAATATGGATGCTTTTGGCTCTCGTCTGAAGAGACTGCCTGAAGGTAAGGTGAAAAGAATCAAATTAATTGTATTGACAAAGGAGTTCTCAAACAACCCCCATTTAGACTCTGTGCTATGGTCAACTTTCATGAAGAGCATTTTGATGAAGGATAGCAAGCTTAGAAAGGAAATATACAAAATGTATGGTTCAAGTAATAAAAGAGAACCAGGAAGTGTGATAGAGCTAATTCCTGTGTTTGAGGAAATAAACAGATTAAGAGAGTGGTGACCTTAGGGCAAGATCCTACCTAGATAAGTTTATTATTAATGTGTTTAGAGTTGAGCAAGGGATAGTTATATCTAGGCATTGTTATGACCTGTTATTGTTTTCACTTGGACTTTTAGTCTGGAATGAACTACACTCCAGAAATGGAGGACACACCTGTGATCAGATCTTGAGACTGGAAAACACAGACTTTTGATCCAGATCTTGAGGCACAGGGACCATGAAAATGTTAGGCCCAGGCATGGTGGTACAGGCTTTTAATAACAGAGACAAAGGCAAGCAGATCTCTGAGTTCAAGGATAGCTTGAGACAGAGAAAGTTCCAACTAGAGAAAAAAATTAGGCCCAGGCATTGAGATACACACATTCAGAAGACTAAGGCATGCAGGTCTCTGAATTCAAGGTCAATCTACAGAGCAGTTTTCAGGAAGTAGTTGGAAAACAGAAAGCTCATGAAAATGTAATAGAACAAGAGAGCTATGTTCCATCTCCAACAAGCAGCAGAACTTGGCAGCTTTGGGCATGTAGTTCTGACTTTAGAGTCAAAAGGAGAAGGTGGCTACTGGGACAATTGATACTGGTTATCTGGAGCTAAGAAATTAGTGGTGATTAAAAAGAGATCAGCGTCACTGAGGTGAAATCTTCTGGGAAGTGTTTTCTGAGACCACAAAGAACCTGTGTTCTGGAGATAGCCAAAGTCATACTTTGTGCTGATGCTGGACTTGGTAATGTGTAAAATATGCTCAGATGTTAATGGTTTTGACTGCATGAAGGGGTCACAGAGAGCAACTGAGGCTTGGCACTGTAAGAGGCCAGGGAAGACCATTGGTGAAGGTTAGCCCCAGTTGCAATTGACAGCCCAGGACTGAAAGGGTCATGCAAAGAAATTGAGGCTTGACATCATGAGGAGAGCCTATGAGGTGTTATTGATGAAGTCTAGTTGTAGCAGAAGAGTCCAGTGAATTGAACATACCAGCACAATGGTATGATTACCAAGACCAGCAGCATTGGTAGAGTAGAGTCAGCCAGAGCCTAAAATGATACAGACTGAAGAGCTGGAAAAGTGACCAAACCCTTTGGAGGAGCCCAGAAGATTATATGTGGATCCCAGACATTGGAACAAGAAGCTGTGAAGTTGAAGTTGCTTTGTGTATCCCAAGATGTTAGAGATGTTTGAGGAAAGTTGCTAACTGGGAGCGGGACCAGGCCAGAAGAAAGAATTGTGTTGCAGTCAACATATCATGAGAAGAGTTGGAGATCTAAAGAGAGCTTTAATATCAGACATGTAGATGCTGAGTTTGGAATTTGCCCCTCTGGCTTTTGGTCTTCCTATGGTCCATTATTTCCTCACTATCATGTTTTGGAATGGTAACGTATATCCTGTGATGTTGGAGATATGTGATCTGCAATGAAACTTCTGACATAACCTCAGTGACTGCGATGGTGAAGCTTGGTTGCCCACCTTACTGATTTAGAATCAACTAAAGCAGGCTGCTGGGCACTCTTGTGAAAGACTTTCTTGAAGACATGATTTGAGGAGGGGAGACTAAATCTAAATGTGGTCAGCAGCTGCTGATACCAACACCCTTAAAGGGTGCAGAAGATGGAACTTTGGCTTACATCTGTATTCATTGCTTCTCAGAATTAGGTCAAAGTTCTATGCTCACAGTATAATGGAACAGAGACTCATGAGACACTACAAATCTGCCAAAGTTTCAGGAGACTCAGTGTAGAAATGAGCCATATTCCCCAAAGGACTGATTGCAACTAGGACCCACCCTTAGAAGTCATTCTTTGTGTGTTTCACAGAGCTGCATATCTATTGTCTATCCCTTGTGAGTAGTTCAAGCAATCTCTTTTTGCTAGATTTTGAAGCTGAAATGACCCAAACCCAGTGCTTTCAGTAAGCCTTGGCTTACTATCAGCACCAGGGCATTGAATATTCCCTGTGAACTGAATGTGATGGAATATATGCAGATAAAAGTGTTCATTAAGCATGAATACTTGCTAGAGGACGTATGGGCATCTATTTCCAAGGATAGGACTAAGCTGAGACCTTAGGCTTTTCTGAAAAGTCAGGAGCAAGGGAGGGAAAGTGTTTTGAGAACAGAAACTACAAATATGAGAGAAAATTTGTGTTTGAGGAAATGAAAAGCTTATTAAATCCTCATAGGAAGGTATGGAGATACATCTGTACCATGAAGAACTTTGCTTCATAATGTAGAAGACTTCAGCAGGTAACATCAACTTGTTTCATAGTTCAGAGGCACAGTCCTAGTTAGGGTTTCAATTGCTTCAATATAAACACCATTACCAAGGCAACTTGGGGAGGGAAGGGTTTTTTAACTTACACATCACAGTTCATCATCAAAGGAAGTCAGGATAGGACCTTAAATGGGGCAGGGACCTGGATTCAGGAGCTGATGGAGAGGTCATGGAGGTGTGCTGCTTACTGGCTTGCTTCTCATGGATTGCTCAGCCTGCTTTCTTAGAGAACACAAGACTAGCAGTTCTGGGATGGTACCTCCAACAATAGGCTGGGCCCTCCCCTATCAATCACTAATTTTAAAGATGTCCTATAGACTCTTCTACAAGATCTAATGGAAATGTTTTCTCAATTGAGGCTCCTTCCTCTCTGATGATTCTAGTTTGTATCAAGCTGATGTAAACTAGCTGATACAGGCAGGGAGTCATTTTTCATAAATACCCCTCCACTCTAGACCAAAGCAACTACATTAACAGCTGCAGGTTGGATAGTTCTCTTGACAGCTGGAAAGGATGCAACTTATGCAGATGTATGCAAGTGAGTCACAGAAAGGTAATAAATGACTGTTTTCTTGTGTGTTTTGAGATTAAATGTGTACTGTGAATGTAGCTTATCTCACTATTTGATGTCCTTCTATTGGAGAAGGATGCATTTCATAGTTCCTTCTTTACAGGTTTCATACATATTTTATTTAAATTAATGCCAAATTATGACATGATTTTGATGCTTAGTGAAATTTTTAATTTCTTTTTCTAATGATATTGTCAATATGTAAAATGGCCAATGATGTTTGTGAGCAGAACTTTGCATTGCGAAATTGTGCTACATTGTTGCATTGAGTTTAGCTATGATTTAGAGCTTGCTTAGTATTTTTTATATAATCATTTCATCTGCAGACAGAAGTGCTGTTAGTTCTGACATTGAATATTCTGCTTTTTATTTTATTTCCCTCCCTTGACTTACTAAAATGTCTGCAACTCCAGTACAATGATGAGGACCAGCTCTGGGAAGAGGTCCCCACCTCCTTTGCTGGAAATATGTTCCATCTTCTACCATTTCATGTGACCTTTAGCTGTAAGCCTTTCAAAGTCATCTTACATCATGCTGATTATACTTTTCATAATCCCAAGTTGCTATGGATTTTTATTGTGAGTGTATGTTGACTTTTATTAGAAGTTTTCTTTGCATCTACTAAGACAGTTCTATGATTTTTGTTCTTACTCTGTTAACATAGTGAATTAAATTGGTTGATTTTTTGATGTTACTAATAAACTGCCTAATGATGATATATTATAATTTTTGAGTGTTTTAAAATATCATCAAATAAGTTTTGTTCAATTAATCATTCCAAAAGAATAATATACTGTAAGATTTTTCAATATCTCTATCAAGTATTGCTATGAAGTTCTATTTTTTCACAAAAGTTGAAAGTATTCTGCCCTTATTTTTCTCACAAGTTGCTATGAGACAGTTTTTATTTTCCTTATAAATTTTTAATAGCATCCATGGGTGTCACCCTTGGAAGAATACTTGCCTAGCTTGGTATATGCAAGACCTTTTGCTACAGCCGGGCACCAGAAAAAAATGAAAGAAAACTTTACAGAAGTCATTAGTAAAATAAATGGCCTGGAGATTTTGTTTGTTTTTAAGATGTTTTAGAAAACTAAATCGGGGATGGGCATGGGGGGGTACACATGTTTAAGCCCAGCACCGGAGAGGGGAGGCAGAAACAGGAGAGGTAGATTCTCGATGAGTTCATGTCAACCAGGACTATAAAGGGATTGTTAGGGCTTCAGAGTGAGACCTTTCCAAAACAAGCAAAGCAAAGCAAAACAAAACAAGGAGAAAAGAAAACAAGAGAGTAAAGGAAAAGGAAGGAAGGAAGGAAGGAAGGAAGGAAGGAAGGAAGGAAGGAAGGAAGGAAGGAAGGAAGAGACCCAGGTCCACTTTTTGTCAAGTGTGAGTCTAAAATGATCCCAGCTCACTGTTGACAGAAGTCAGGCAGGAACTTCACTAAGTCAGGAGTTTTCAAGCAGAAACCACAGAGGATTTCTCTCCACTGGCTTCCTCTCAGCTTCTCTTTCAGTCAACTTTCTATACAGCCCAGGTCCTCCTAGAGATGGTACTGCCCACAGTGGACTGGGTCCCCTTGTATCAATTAACAACCAAGAAAATGTTCCAGAGATATGCCACACTCTGATCATATGGGGTGATTCTTCAACTGTGGTTCCCTCTTATTGGATATGTCAAGTTGACAACCAAAATTAGCCATCACAAGCAAACAACAACATTTGGTAGTTTGCAACACTAGGCCTGGTTGATTTTACTTTGGTTCAATTCAACAACTGATTATTGAGTGTCTGCATGTCAGGCACTGAGCAAGGCAGTGCAGTGATCGTGCAGAATCTCATGATGCTTCCTGTCCTGGTGAAGCTCTAGATTTCAAGTTTTGCTGCCCCATTCCTGGAGCCCTCTGGGGTTCTATGGTTTTACCTAGAGCAACTCTTACCCTAATTATCATCCAGCGTTTGCTTGTGAATATTATGACAATAAGGGTTGCTCCCTTCACAGTAAGAAAATGAGATATTCCAACTTCTCCTTCTCCTCCTCCTCTTACTCCTTCTTCCTTCTTCTTCTTTATCTTTTCTTCTTTTTTCATCTTTGTTTTCTTCATATCATCATCATCATCATCATCATCATCCAACTATGCCCTGAGTTGGGCTGAATTCTACAATGTTCTTCCTGCTCAAAAGTGATCAACATCCTTAAAACGTATTTGTAAATGAATCCACCGAAGAACCAAATTACACAGGACCTAAGTGGGCTCTGGCAACACCTTGGGGAAAAAAAAACTCACACTTGTTTCAAGATACCAAGCACAAGGAATTTATCCAATTTAATTTTCAGGTAGGTCTATAAAATTAATAAGTATTCTGACTAAAAAGCATAATTAAACCAGCAGTGAATGTAAATGAGGAAAGGAAGTAGCATGCTAGGACTGGGATATCGTTTTGCAACCAAATGGCCCATACCAAGAAAACAAATTATTAATGCAGTCTTATTTCTTGAGAGTAGTTTGAGAAATGAGAGCGCCTTGGCTGCTCTGCATAATCTCTGTGAATGTATGAGCTATGAGTGAGCAGCAGCAAATGCAGCTGGAGCAGGCAATGGTTTCCACAGCCCAGGAGCCAAGAGAGAGCTGCTTCTTTCCGCATACAGAGGGGATTGTTTGAACAAAACCAAAATCCACCCTTGGTGGACATTATTAGTTGTCTTCCAAGCAGCTCTCCTGCCTAACTGAATCTTGACTTTTGTTTAGGGGATAGTAGCTACTGGAAGGTATATCCCATCTTATTTCTTTAAATTATGCATATGCATGCTTCGGTAGAAGTCTGTTTGTCCAGCTCTCTTCCACAGACGGTGCCTTATCTTTTTGTATTTCCTGAACCTAGCATAGGATTGTGTGCTTCAAAGAACGGCATACATATTTATAGGATCAGTTCAAGCTTCCAAGTACAGTAGATAAAGTGATGAGCAAGTCAGAAGACTATCTACCCTTGTGGTCCATACACTCACCTGGGAAGACCTGGTAAACAAAAGTCACAGGTATGAGCTTATAAAGTTGAGAAATGTTGGAAAGAATGAGCGTAACACATGAGTCTCATTTAGACTGTAGATGAGGGAGTCAGCAGGGTCCCCATGAGGAAGACACTGCTCTCTCTCTCTCTCTTGCTCTCTCTTTCTCTTTCTGTATGTGTGTGTTGTGTGTGTGTGGTGTGTGTGTGTGTGCATGTATGTGGCTAAGTGTGTGCATATGTGTGTGCATTTATTGTGAAACTCTGTGTCCATGTATGTGGCAAGTATGTGTGTGTGCATGTACATGTGCAAGTGTGTTCACTTTAGGAATCAGTTCTCCCTTCTATCCTACCGAGTTTGTGGCAAGGACTCTCATTATTTGCTCTGGCTGTGCATTACAGACTGGCTCACAAGCTTCTGGGTGATTTTCCCATCTCCCCATAGAAGTCCCAGAATCTCAGATGAGTACCACCTCATCCATCCTTTTTACATGAATTCTGGGGGAATCAAACTCAAGTTTTCAGGTTTGCGTAGCAAGCACTTTTCCCTGCAGGACTGATGTAGTGGTACTTATCTACAGTCTTGCCATCCCCAAAGACATTTTTATTGAGCTCTTCAAGGGAACATAAGAGGAACTGTGAATTCCCCAAAAGCTTGAAGAATGTCATTGTGATGTAGCACAATGAGGAAGAGGAAGGGGGGCAAAGGAAGTGAATGGCAAAGGCTAAAACAGGGAGGGCTCAGAAGGCCATTAAAAAACAAAAAACAAAAAAAAAAAAACAAAACAAAACAAAAACCTTTTTAAAATAAGCAGAGGTATTTGTTAGTATTACTATAGCCCAGGTATGCCACAATTTTCTGGTATAATGTACCTTACTCCATGGTTTTATTAAAGGGAGCTCTATTATTCGCTCAGATGGGATACTAGAATAAAACAAGAGCAAGGGGAGGGGTGAGTTAGGAGTCTAAGACTCTGTCCCGACAAGATGGTGGCCTTGGCAAGGCAGTATCCATGGTGCTGGGAGAAACAGGCAGTTAAAGGGAGTCTGAGAAGTTACCCTAGGAAAGATTTGGTGACAGCTGGAAAGCAGCTGGTGCGAGCAGGTGAGTTGCTGTCTGGTAGGAAGGGGAGTGTTTCTACCTTCATCCTCTCACCTGACTTTCTGCCTCCCCAAGGGCATTGTGCATCCTCGGCAAACAACTGCTAGCCTCTTAGGTTTCAGCAAACCTGCCTGTGGGACACAAGGTCAAAGGGCAGCTTTTTCTTCTAGGAAAATCAATGAAGCTCATAAACCCAAGACAGAATATTAACCCTGTACACCTTCCACCCACATGCCTGTCTCCACAGAGGGGTGCATATGGCCTCTCCCAGTAATTAAATCCCATGCTAGGAGGAAATGCACCCTGGGCCATTTTCAGCCTTTGATCTGGAAAATGCCACCGAGCCTTCCTTCAAGCCCCAGCAGTACCTGGACTACACCAACACTCTTGACCTCCTGCTAAAGCTGGGTGGCTCAGCTGCTGAGATTTTCTCCACCTCAGACTCAGTCAAGATCTCCTGTGAGGAACCTGAGACCTGAGCCTGGCAGCATTCACTTAAAGCTGTCTTAAGTAGCTGCTTGGCGACTCGAGGGGCATGGCTGCTTTTCTTCAGTTTGCTTGCAGAGCTCAGGTTTGTTTGACAACACTAAATGAATGCACACTCAATGCACACTTAGAGGCTCACCTGAACTTCCATGGTGTCATTCCTTAGTGGTTTAGTCGAGCACACCAGCCCTAGTCAGCATCTTAGCCGTGTCCAGTCTCAGCTTTGATTCCAGTGACTGACTCTGCTCACCTGCCTTCCATTCCCACTTCATCATTTCCCTTTTCTAGAACAAAGAGTGAACCCTGTCACCGCAAAACAGTTAAGTCTCAGTGTGGAAGGGCTCAGCTTCAGCTCTCTTCCGCTTCTTTGCTGGGTGACCTTGGGCAGCTCACTTAACCTCTCGGAGTCTACTACCACCACTTCCCTATCTTGCCTAAATTGTCTTCATCTCTCCTGGAGATCGTACACTGCATTTTAAAAACAACTCCAAGCTTGGTTGCCATTTGATTCACTTCTCAGTAACTACTGAGTGTTGTCGTGATTGCTGCTGGCTGACCACCTCACACAAAGAACTGTTTCCAGGGAAGTACTGCAGGGTGTTAAACAGGAATCTGAATGGCAACACTGTCAACAGGGACAAAGACCTACACTTGTTGGAGGTTTCCTGCACCAGAGATTGATTCTCTCCCAACACCCTCTGTTCTCACAGCAACCTTGGATAGTACCACAAATAATGTCATTATAATGCAAGGAAGCTAGAATAATTTATCAAGTGATAAACCCATTTGCATCCATACATGCTTGGTCTTCATTTCCTATGTGCCAAGTATACCCAGCCTGGATGACTCCAGCAGTCTTTCCTTCTAGAAATGTCTGGGCCAACCGAATAGGCAGACAAGCACAGGACTAGCTTCACGTGTATGCTCTTAATATGAGTAAAACTTGTGCAAATATTTGATTAAAAAAGTAGATTTTCCTGGAGCAGAAGGAAGCATATTAAATCTGTGTGAGCTGAGCCCAGGCATGTGAAAGGAAACAGTGTCATTCGTCACCAGGGTTCTGCTCAGATGCCTGTGCTGGTGAGGAGGGCTGTGCCACAGCATGAAGGGAAATGGGTCAGCTGGAGTGCCCTGTATCACCGTTGTCCGCTCAGCTGCTTCAGTGAATGGTCTGTATATTGGCTCCTGCATGAGTGAGGTGACCAGGTGACTCCAGAAGGAGGCCCTCAAGTTCCTCTTGAGTGAGTATTCTGGGCCAGCTTTGAAACATGCAAAAGTTTTGTAGACACCAAAGGATCCATCCATGCACTTGATAAATGGACTGTAAAGTCTAGGCATGCACTGTGCCATGACATTGCTCCCATTCTTAAAGGAGGCAGACTACAAACAGAGGTTGTGATGTTTCATGCATCTATTGCTGGTGTAGACACCAGAACAAGAGCTGGAAGTAGAGGAAAGATGAGGTCTAGAATGGATGATGTGATTGCTAATGCTGTTGGCCAGCCTGAGGGGATCGAGTATCACCTATGGGATAAGCTTCTAAGTATCACGTAACCTGAGCTTGGTGACAAACCCCTATGATTTCAACTTGCTTAGGAGGTGGCAAGAGTCACCAGTTAAAGGTCATCCTTGGCTATATCATGAATTGGAAACCAGTCTGGTACGTGGGTGTCCCTGTATGCAGACAGGAAGGTGAGGGAAGTGGACTCGTGCTAGGTGAAGAACAGGCCTGTGTCATCCTAGTCAAGGAGAAGAATAGAGTATGAGTCTGTTTAGTGATCAGAGTTGACAGGCCGTGTGTATTGGTTAGGTGTAGGTGAAGGGAACAGGAGTCAAGGTGACCTCAAGTTCTCTGACCTTTGTAGGGTCTCATTTTACTGAGATGACAACTGTGTCATTGGTCATGTGAATGTTGTGAAGGAAGGTTGGGAACCCATTTGAGCCCACTAAGTATGAAGTGTTATGACTGATGCCTGTATACATCCACTTTTTCCCCAATGTCCCAAGAAATCACATGTTTCCACGTTAGGTGGTAGGCCCTTTGGAAGGTGCAATATCAATGAGTAGTGAATTGTATTGATGTCTTTAAACCCAGAGCAGGTCTTTTCCCTTCCATCATCTGAAGGCCCAGCAAGATGGCCCATCTAGGAACCATGAAGTAGTCCTCAGTAACCCCAGAATCTGCTGGCACCTTGATTTTCTAACTCCCTGAACTGTGAGAAATAAGTTTCTTGTTTATAAGTTGTCCCTTGGTCACTCTGATATTATAACCCGGTTTCTAGCCTGGTCTGCCAATGGTATTCAGAAATGTCATTGCGATAGCTATTGGTTGTCATCTTGACCACATCTGAAATTAACTAAAATCAAATTTCTGGGTACAGCTGTGAGGTATTTGTTCTTCATTAAACCATTTGAAGTGACAGCCTGTGTAAAGGACATGGAAGAAGGAAAGTAGCTCTTGTTGTCTGCTTACCCTTATTCTCACTGGCAAGTCCATTCCTTCACTGGCGTTAAAGCCTAATTCTTCGGGATTCCAGCACATACTAAAGGCAAGCTGAGATATTCATCCTTGTGGAGTGAACAACTACTAGATTCTTGGAATTTCCTTTAGTAGACAGCCGTTGATGGATGAATCAGACCACAGCCACTCAGTGTGTGTGTGTGTGTGTGGTGTGTGTGTGTTTATTATTCTATTTGTCTAGAAAACCCCGACTAACACAGCTATGAGCTCAGAGGGGACTGGTGACATACTACTCTATCATTGGCTCTCACAGTTCTGGATGAAATCTGATTTGCCTTTCATTAGGAATGAAAAAACAAGTCACAACAGTGACTGCTGCCATGATTGTGTCTCTGGTGAAAGTCACAGATAATTATTATGTTACAAGTGTAGATGTTTCAAAACATCATTTCCACATGTCACCATTTCAAAATTAGGAAATCCTCAGAGCCACCACTAGGCCTTTTTATTCCATTTATTAATAAAGAAACCATTTATTACCTTCCACATACATAGTGTTAAATATTTTGATAGATATTTTCCAATACTATTAGGTTTTCTTGAAATGCAATGCATTTTTAAATAAAATTACTAGATTGTGAAGGTATCCATAAGCTCTGTCTGTGTACCTGTCAAATAGGTCCTGACACACAGACAGACAACCAGTAAGTGCACACCAATGATTTTAGAACCCCTAGCTTAAATATTGAAGGAACAATAAGAAAGTAGAGGCATAAATGATCTGAGCCTTTGTGGTGGTTTGAATAGGAGTGCCCCCCCATAGACTCATGTGTTTGGATGGTTGGCTCATAAAGAGAGACACTATTGGGAGATGTGGGCTTGTTGGAGGAATTGTGTCACTGGGGATGGGCTTTGAGGTCTCCTATGCTCAGGCTACACCAAGTGTGGCACATAGTCTCCTTCTGCTGCCTGCAGATCAGGATGTAGAACTCTCAGCTCCCTCTCCGGCACCACATCTCCCTGCCTACTGCCATGTCTCCTGTTGTGATGATAATGGACTAAAACTCTGAAACTGTAAGCCAGCTCCAAATTAAATGGTTTCCTTTGTAAGAGTTGCTGTGGTCACTGTGTCTCTTCACAGCAATAGAACTTAAACTATGACAGTCCCAAATGGATTCCACCTTTCACCCTGCCTCCAGCTCCCATCCTCAGAAGCACAGCAGACTCCTCAAAATGGTTTCTAAAGTGAGAGAACCAGAGGCTCTTCCCTCTAGGCACATGCAGGCCAAAAAAGAAACAACTGCCCTCAAAGGTGCTGTGTCCATCACAGATTCCATCTGAACTCTGCAAAGGAGAAATCAATGAAAGCATCACCTGGTGTGGGTCCTTTCCCCTCGCCAAACCCCCAAGTTCCCTGCAACTGGGACATAAGCTGGCTTGGACAAAACAGAAAGTGTCATAAGGAAAAAAGAACATGAACATCACTCGTTTTAGGAAACAATCCCAACAAATGCAATGTGGTTTTTTTTTTCACATGTAACATCTACATTGAAATCATTATGGAGGGCCAGGTGTGGTGGCACATGTCAGCACTCAGGAAGCAGAGACAGGTGGATCTACAGGCATTTGAAGATAGCTTGTTCTATATAGTGAGCTCCAAATCAGTCAAAACTATATAATAAGACCTTGTCTCAAAAACAAACAAAAATTATGATGTATTCATATATAAATAAGTATAAACATTTACATGACCATACTTACAAATATACGTGTATACATATACACATACATATGCACATAATATGTATATACACAATACATGCATGCATTCCATACATACACATCTGCATATATAAACACATGTATATGTACATGCATATGCATACATGCATCCGTGTGTGTGTGTGTGTGTGTGTGTGTGTGTGTGTGTGTATGTGTGTGTGTGTGCACCTGATCCTTTTAGAGCATGACAGCAGGGAACAAACAGGTCTCTCAGAAAACATACACCTCTCAAGACCACTTTCAGATAACAAGTTCTTTTCTTTTGATGATACCAGCTTTTATCCATACACATTTCAGTCTTTCTCAGTGCTATAGACTAGTTAGGAAAGAGTGGGGATCCACAGCAAGAGCTGTTTTAAGTTCCTTCACAGGGATTCTCTTGAGCCCCATAGGTACCATTTATCCCATGGCATTTCTTGAAACAGAAATACAAAATTCTCAGCTCTGTATTTGGGGCCCTGTAGCTGGAGATGTCTACCACCTCAGTGCTGCACTGGGATATAGTGAATAGAAAATAAAATTTCCTGGTCATATCTGCTGTCCTGAAGCAATAATCAGGTAGATCAGAACATCAGCCATACCCAAAAGAAAACTAAGAATCAGAAATTATCATCCTGGGTATGGCTCGGTAGAGCACTTGCCTTGCATACATCAGCTAACCACAGCTGCTGTGAGCTCATGAGTGCAGCAGCTGTGCCATGTCCAGAAGACAGTATTTTACAGTGCTCATCCTCATTCTACAATTTATCAATACATTCCCTCCATCACCATCTTCTTCAATGTATCCTGAGTCATGGGTGGAGTCATTTACACAGATGACCCTAAACACAGGGCTGGACACTCCGCAGCCGCTTCCTCTTAGCACTTTGACCAGTTAGGAATGTCTGCATTAACTATGATTCACTATTTTAAAAGCTTCTCTAAGGCAAGAGCAGCACCAAACTGTGGATATAAACATAACTATTTAGAAGGCAGCTAGATAATATGTCCATTTATCAAACAAGAAAGGTGGGTTCCCCCAAGATCCTATCTCCTTCCCAGCCATGGGTTTTTGCCCAGGCATGAATTTCTTCCTGAGGAGCAGGTCTCAAAGCTGATCAGAGTGTAGTGGTTACCTCCGTAACAGTAACAGCCATGCTGATTCTATTGCAGTGAGAACATCTTGACTAGCAAGTTAGATGTAGCATGCAGAACCCAGTGCTGGGCAAAACCACTGATGATTTTTCTTTCCCACACCCCATCTCTGGCACAAGGAAAAAAACAGCAACAGGGAGAAAGCATTCTAAATATTTGGCATGTGGTTTAGAGTTAAAAGCAAGTGTAGAAGCCAAGAGCCCCCGCACCTTTGGAAAGTAAAGGCTTTGTTGAACTGCCCTTGTCCACAAGTGGACAGGATTAGGTGAGAATCAAACACACCCTTTAATAAATAATAGCAACTGTGTAATCATAATCCAGGGGTAGGGGAAGCCATTTCAGTAATTCATTCTTTCAAATTTTGACTTTTAAATTCCAGGCTAGGAAATTCCCAGGAACCCCCACCATGTCTGTCTTCCAGATGGCTGCTCACAAATACAGATGGGAACTGAGGCACCTAGAGACACATTTGCAAAAATAAAGCTTTAAGAACACTCTTCCACACTAGGTGTGGTGGCTCACACTTGTAATCCCAGCACTGAGACAGGAGGATTATGAGTTCAAAGACAGACTGAGCTACAAAGTCATCCTGTGTCTCAAACAACAACAACAACAAACAAACAAAGCAAAACAAACAAAAACCATTTTTCTTGTGGTGACCAGACACATCACAAAAGCAGCTTAAGGAGAAGAGTTGTTTGGGCTCACTTTGTGAGAGTGCTGTCCAACATGGCAGGGAGCATGGCCTCCTGAGCCTGAGGCAGCTGGTCACATGTGTCTGCAGTCAATAAGCAGAAAGAAATGAATGCTGACACTCAACTCACTACCTCGCTTACATCCAACCCAGGACCCTACCCCAGGGAGTGGTGCCATCTTCATTTAGGGTGGGCCATCTCACATCAATTAACCCAATCTAGAAACTCACAGATGTGCTCAGGCTTGTCTCCTAGACGACTCTAGATCCCATCAAACTGACAAGTCAGATTAATCACCATAGTCACTCTTCTAATACAACGCTGAGAATAAAGCCCCACTCTCCACAAAGAACTGCCCAGCTCCGAATGTTGGCAGTTTCCAGTCTGAGAAACGGGTTCTACCATGAGTTATTTTTAGGCTCTTCTGCCTTTACTCTCCTATGTGCTGGCTCTGAGCAAATATTTGTTGAGGCCAAACTACAAGTCAAACAACCGTCACTCATAGTTAAAAAGACATATTTGAAGTCATTGCACAAATAATTGCTTAGCGATTTCAGCCTACGTTGGCAAACAGCACTCAGGGAAGGAAGAGCACATGGCAGCAGGAATGCCTCGCTGTGGGGTTACAGGAAGCTGGCACATGAGGTTAGATTTAGGCTGACACTGGATGAACCTAAGGAGATCAGCCCAAGGCCCTGGTATCATAATAAGTCTAAGTTGGACACCCAGACTCTGGAGTCACCTGGCATGGCTGCTTATGAAATCAGAGACAGAGGTATTTTTGAGAACATGGATTCTGCATCTGAGTCACCTTGGTTTAAATGTTTCGGGTAGTTCTTCTGCCTTTGGTTTCTCATCTGTGAAATGGGGGTGAAAATTGTCCCTGCTTGGTTGGCTCATGATGGAGACTGAATGAAACAATGTAATCAAGTAAAATAAAACAGTCCAGTGGTCACTGTGATGTGGTGGTCAGCACTTAGCAGAGCTGAGAGGAGCGCTTGGGGTGGCGGAAGCTGGGCTTCCCAACAGTAACTGCTACTAGTGGCTGATTGTTGAGAATAAACTGCCAAAGGTGGGTTATTCAACAGACTCTCTGCTGTGCGAAAGGAATTTGGCCATCTCTGTTTGAAAGAGGCAGCATTCAAGGCTGGAAACTGCAGCTATATTCTTCTTGAAAAAGAAAAAATTCAAACAATCAGAGTGGACTAATGGGAAGCAAAGACAAAGGTTCGAAGGCCCATTGTTCTTGATTCGCTGCTATTTTTGGACTCACCTCCACACGCTTGATTTTTGGAACCTGGCTGATACTATCCTGATCTTCTCTCCAGTGACATTCCTTCCACAAAGAGGGAGAGATGTTATTTTTACAACTGGAATGAAAAATGCTCTTTAGAGCACTCTGTCTATTTTTAGAAAAAAAAAATATTTGGATAATGAACTTTAAGAGTCAAAGTACAGTAAGACAGAAATGGATAACCAGGAGTGGGGTGAAAGAAGAAGGAGAGAGAGGAAGGCACAGAGGGACATCTGGAAAGGACTAGGAGTGACCATTAAGATTACCTGTGTCTAAATAAATAAATAAATAGATTACCTGTGTCTAAAACTCTTGCGTGTGTGTGTGTGTGTGTGTGTGTGTGTGTGTGTTGTGTCTGTGTCTGTGTCTGTGTGTCTGTGGATGTGTGTGTGTGTGTTGGGAGTATCTATGGCTGTGTTTGTGTATATGCACACATAAATTGGATATACATATATGGAGGCCAGAGGTTAACCAGGTGTTTCATGAATCTGTCTCCACTTAATTTTTTTGAGACAAGGTCTCCTTGATCCCCAAATTCACCAATTTGGTTAGACTGGCTGTGCAGCGAGCTTTAGAATACTCCTGTCTCTGTCTCCCAAATGCTCTGACTACCATGGCTGTGCTGAGATACAAGCTCAGGTATCCATGCTTGCTTGCCAAGCTTTTTACCTACTGAGCCATCTCTCTAGTTCCCTAAAACTCGATTTATAGTTACGTGCTAGATAGAAATCGTCCATCACCAAAAACTTTCCAGCCTGACCGCTGTTGTTCATATGTGTGCTTAACAGATGTCAGACTCAGGATCTAGAAGTTTCCTGAAATCCATATCTGCACTGGGATCCATGGAATGGGAGTTTAGTGAGACCTTAGCAGACCTAGAGTGAATTGTAGGCATAGAAGACTCTGGAATCTTCAGAAGTACAGTGGAATGCAGGGGTTTGAGTTATTTCTAAGAAGATATGGGATGTCCACCAGGTCCTGGGAGACACATGGTGGATACAGAATCTGCATTTTTATGATGAGCATTTGCTCATCAGGAAAACTAAGCTAACCAACCAGACTTTTAGATTAAGATGGATTAGGAGGAAAGGACCATAAAAAGTCCTACTAAATTCTCAGAATGGCACCAAAAAAATAGCATTAAAGTCTCAAATTTCAAAAATCATGAAAGCATTCTATTAACTAATTTTTAAAAACTATGCATTGTCAACAGAAAAAAAGAAATTGATAAAATGCCCAAAATGTGGATGTTTTATGATTCATGATTCATTTTCTCTTCTAAATTGAAAACAACTACTTGAACTTTTGCTTGCTTCTCTCAGCATGCTAGAGTGAATGTTGTTTTTTTAGATGCAGCAAGACAGTCTTCTAGAACATTTTTGTGGGTGTGTATTCTGTGCCAATCAGCCTAGAGTTTACCTCTTTCTAGAAAGGGAAAGAACTAGGGAAGATCTACTGTAGTTAAAATGTCAGAAGGCTCTGCTGGACTTAGTTCAGTCCTCCACATGACTCTGTCCTGCAGGGTGTGGCTGCTAGTTGTGACAAGTGGAGTCTGAATGCCAGGTCAGTGTAAATGTGCAAACAGCTTAGCCTCTTGTAGCTCTGGCGTATTCATCTCTGTATTGGTTACTTGTCTATTTTCAGTGACAAAAATGCCTGACAAAAGCAAGCAGGAAATAAGGGAGAGCTTACTCTAGCTCACAGTATGAGGATGCAGTCTGTACTATGGGGAAGGCATAGTAGCAGGAGTGTGAGGCTGCTCATCACATGATGTATGCACTTGAAAAACAGAGCAATGCATGCTGGTCTTCCAGCTTTATCCTTTGCTGCCATCCAGATTTAGGGTGGGTCTTCCTTCCTCAATTGGACCAATCTAGAAACAAACTCACAGTCATGCCCAGAGGTTTTCCTTTGAGGTGATTCTAAATCCTGTCAAGTTAGGAACATCAATAGTCACAATTTGTTTAGTGGGCACAAGGCTGCCTACCTTACTTACAGGTTGCCAGAAACATGAAATGCAAACAAAACCAGCTCTATATATCTGTGTGTCTGTTTACGCCCATTAATTGTGGTCACTGGGCTCAATAACACCTCCGTAAACACTGGAGTATTCAATAATGAAGCACCATTTTTAGATGGACTGCAGATTAGGTTTCTATGCCCTCCTGTACTAATATTTCACCAACTGATCTGATAGTAGGGGTTGAAATCATTAATGACCATGGACAGGAAGGCAAGGTGGCTCAGTTACCATGGAATAGCTTGTGGAGACACTTGAAGAGTTAACAAAGCTCTGTATGCTCCAGCAATCCACCTAGTGGGAATACAGGTTCCGAGACAAACTCAGTTGCTCACAAGGACACCTGCACCCCTATGTTCCTTATAGCCATATTCTCAAAAGTGAGGCTGGGAAGTGAATGTCTGCTGATTGATGAATGGGTAAAGAAATACATACACAGTGGGGATATAATTTGACTATCTAAAGGATATTCTGCCATTTAAAACAACACTGGATAAAACTTAAAAACCTTAAGCTTCTGAGAGACATCCAGAATAAAATACACTATGTGATCATATATACTTACATATAGAATTAAAGAAATCAAATCTAAGGCTAGAGAGATGACTCAGTTTAGAAGCAGTTACTGCTCTTGATGATAATCCAGGTTCAGTTCCAAACTCCACTTGGAGGCTTACCATCATTTGTAATAGCAGTTCCAAGGATCTGGTACTTCTTCTGAAGCCCCTTGCTCTGCATGCATGTAGTTCACAGATACATGCTCAGGCACACATACACATCCTTTTACTTTGGTTTGCTATAGATTAAATAAACTCACTCATTTGTAGTTCAAAGCACCACTACCCTGCACCACTACCCTACACAACTCTCCTATCTCAGCCTCCCATGTAGGGGCACCGCCAGATGTTAAGAGGAGCTGTGTACACTTTCTATCCATGCAAGATGCTACCTGTATTCATCATAGACCCCTGAGTCCCTGTGTGGAAATGATGGAACATAGGGCCCCCCACTGCAAGCCCTCAATAAATACCAAGCACTGTTGTCATCACAGGAGGGTGGAAGGGATTGCTGTAGGGAGCCCTGAGCTGTTGCTCTCTCCCTGGGTCTGGAAACAGTAAGAGGGAAAGATGTAGAGACACCAGTAAGAACTGTTCCCTGAGATCTTGCCGTATTCCAGCAACCCATCAGCTCTTCTCAGCAATCATCCCACACCTTGACACTGTAACCCTTGATCTTCTGGAAATTAGGAATCCAAATCTGCCTTTGTCCTAGAGACTTGTCTTGGATCCTGCAGAATGTCCAGCAAGATGCAGGTCTTTGTTGCCTGGGCAGCAGAGGCATCCTTCATCCTCTATCACCAATCAAAGTGGCATCAAATGTGAGCTAGGAACAGGAGGACCTCACTTAATTGAGAATTATATTTTTCATCGTCTTTCCAAGGTGGTTCTCATACCACCTTGTTTGTTTTGTTTTGTTTTGTTTTTGATGAAGATGAGGTTTAGGAAATCCAGCAGCCTGCCAGTTGCTGGGAGCTGAATTTATAGCCAGGCCTGTATGGGGCTGCTGCTGCTGAATTACTGGCTCCTGTGCCTCTCCACAGAGCCTTTGGAACTATTCTTTGTTGGAGGACTTCAGGGTAAACTAGAAGTTTCTGTGAGGTTGTACCTCCCTGCTTCCCAGACAAACTGACAGACAGTCCTGCTCTCTGTTTCCCTACCCCCCCTCCTCCTCTTCCTTTCATCTTTCATCTCTCCCTCTTCCTCTGCTTTTTTTCCTTCCCCTTTCCCTCCTCTCTCCCTTTCTCTCTCTTCACTCTTTCTTTCTTTCCCTCTGTCCTTCACTCTTCTCTCAACATCTTGCCTGCTGTAGTTTCTCAGCTTCATCCCACAGGCTTCTTGCTCGTTTCCTGGTCTAGTTCCTCCATCCTGGGAGACCCTCTGGTGACTTGGGAGTCGACTTTATCACAGGTGACAATTTTCTTCCTTTTCATCCAAAAGCTTTAAGCACAGGATAGATGGCTTCCTTGCTGCTCCCCGTGGCTGTTTGGCAGAATATGTCCATTCTTTTGCATATGATGAGGACAGTTCTTTTGGGACTCCAGAACAAAAATTGTCATTTTTACCTGAGCCAATGGTCTCTTTTGTAACCAATGTTGATAATATATTCTTTCCTGTCTCAAACTGAAAACCACACTGCCTATGGTCACAACTATTAAAAAAGGCAATGCAATATTAAAATAAAACTATATCAGCATATATTCCAACCTGTCAGTTGCAGTCATGTCCATAAATAGAAGACTTAATAAAATTATGACGTCATGAGTCTGTGCATAGAATCAGTCCTGATAACAATAATGAATGCAGCTGCAAGGGTGTTTTGTGGGGTAATTTGAACAGCAAAATGGATGCTGCCTTTGTCCCTGTGACTTCCAAAGGTATAAATGACTCATTATAGGTATGAACCCTAAAGCCTTGGTTTTTACAGTATTCAAAGTGATGGAAAATCTATGACGTTTTACTCAAGCAAACACGTACTGAACCTCCTGAAAGCCTGGTCCCAAATACATCTTCCTTCCTTACATTGCTTTTTTGAGTATTTGTTACAGTGATAAAAAAAAAAAAAAAAAAAAAAGCCTGGCTGTTACCCAAAGACAATCCTCCTGTTCTAAGATCATTGGCTTGCACATCTGTAGAGTTCCTTTTCCCATGTAAGTCTCAGATCCTCTGTGGGTTTGGACTTGGATGTCTTTGGGGAGAGGGGTCACCCATCCATCAGCTCACCACACCTTCTGTCTGTTTCTGTAGATGAAGCTAGTGTCGAGGTTATCAGGCTAAGGAAGACAGAGGCTTCATCCTGAGACACCCATCTTTTTGTCAGACATCATGGTGACTAACTGATCCACGTTCGTAAGTCAGTTAGCAGTCCTCATTAATTCAAAAATTTTCCAATCAGGGGACAAAGCCTGGACTGAGTGTTCGGATAGAAGTGACTCCCTTCTGTCTGTAATCTCTATAAGTAGAGATGTGCCTTAGTTCCCCCCACCCCAGTTCCACTGGTAAGAAAATACATATTTAAAAGTTAAAAGAAAAGAAAGTGTATAATGCTCTGTGGTAAGTCATTTGTTTTATGCTACTAGAGCATCCCTGAAGATCTACTGATGCAGAGTGGGGTGTGGTGGCACATGCATTTAACCCCAGCATTCAGCAGGCAAAGCCAAGTGGGTCTCTGAGTTTTAAGTCAGCCTGGTTTACTCAGAAGCCAATCTGAGGCCAGCCAGTGCAACAGATCTGTTGGTACAAGTGATCCCTATCCCTACTTTGTAAATGATGTCTGTGGTGCACAGAGAGCCAAGAGAGACTGGGATTTACCAGTTAGTAAGGGGCAAATCTAAGATTTAGACCCAGACATTCAGATTCCACAGTCTGCACTCCCAGTCAGAACAGACTACCTACAGTCTCATTCCCCCACTAATTTGAAGTGTGACTTGAATAAGGTCTGTTTCCATCCACTGTTCCTCTCTAGATACTAATCAAAACAGAAGTGGTGACCAAGGTCAAATTTCTCAATCTTAGCATTATAGATTCCTGGGACCTGGGCCCCTTTCTGCTGGGGAGGGTTCTTGAAACTGTAGTATGGTCCCTGGACTCTACCCACTCAGTGGTAGCAGTAATGCAATTCACACAGCCTGGTTGTGATAAATAAAGACATCTGCAGACGTGGATGGAGGAGCATGCTCTCCCCATGCTAGGAAACGTGGAGCTAAGCTAACTTGAGACTTGCCAAACTTAACTGCTTCTGTGTTTCTTGCAATCTTTCCTTAGCTTCAGGTTAGGAGATTGATTTGCATTTGAGATGCTCTCAAGGCAGATGAGGGTTCAGATGTAGAGTGCGAGCTCACCATTAGCACAAACATATGTCAGCAGTAATTAATTAAATACCTCCGTAGCATCACTAATAGCACAGGCTGAAGACAACATTACCATGCACAGAGTCCCACCGCTCTCTTCTCAGTTTTGCCTTACTTGCATGAGGGAGGAGAGTAAACAGTTTGTTTGGGGGGTTAAACAAAAGCTGTTACTTTTATCACTTTGAAGGAAAGGAGAAAACTATCAAAATGGATGTTTCCTATCCTCCCTTTCCACCATTTTTTTTTTTCAGTGTCACACAGGGTGTTGGCTTGGGTAGCAAGGACTCACCCTCCATGTTTGCCTTTTATGATTTCTCTGCATGGTCTCTCTCTTCATTTTTATTTTCCTCCATACTCTCACAGGGAGTTCCATGAGCCAATACTTCTGTGTAGGATATAGATGCCATCTATACCTCTTTTGTTTGGCTTTCCAAGAGAAAGTCTGAAGTAGCCCAGGCTAGCCTGGAATTCACTATGTAACAAGGGCTGACTTGAACTCCTGATTCCCCTGCCTCCACTTCTCTAGTGCTGAGATGAAGAACAAGAACCACCATACCTGGCTTTATGCAGTCCCAAGGATTGAACCCAGGACTTCAAGCATGCTAGACTAGTACTCTACCAACTGAGTTGTGTCCCTGTCTGCCATTTAGATTTTATCTTCCACTTAAATTATGTTTATGGTACTAAATAATATCAGGATAATGCAGATAAATGTCTTTTTTTTCTGTGTTTCTTTTCTACCTACAAGCTGTACAGTCAGAGGAAGTGGCTTGATGTCTTTGAGTCTTAGTTTTCTCAGTTGTAAAGTGAGGAATAGCACGTATAGATTGGCACTATAATTAAATGAGAGCATGCGTGTTCAGGTCCACAGACACACATGTAGCTTCAGAATTCTCCCTGAGTTCCTTGCTGTCACCATTGGAGAGCAGCAGGGCTCAGATACATAAGACGTTCAAAAAAAAACAACCTAAGACAGGGAAACAGGCAGAAGAATGAGCTTCAGAACAGTGAACTTCTAACTATGTGTAAATGACTGGGGCAGCAAAGCTCCTCCAGGCTGAGTTTAATCAGGCTCATGGAGTTCAAGGCTCCTTATTCATGCATGAGAATCCAAAGCTCAAGGTTCCTCTTGAAGGTGCCAATGTCTATGAACTCCAGCTAAGGCTTGTATAACAGTAGATATGCTCCAAATGCATTTCATCAGAGCAGGGATTCATGTAGGACAACAGTAACCCATGGTGAATAAGACCTTTCAGGAATCTCTGTCACTTTAAGACACTTTCACCTGAGGGAAGTCACAATTCCCTCTTAGGGCTGCCATATCTGTGATAGAATGCCTTTCCATGGAAATTTAAAAGATACAGAAAAGGGGCAATGGGCATCCTGGTATATAAAAATTCTGTTTACATGTGATTGAAAGAATAGGGCGACTAACACAAAAGCTAGAGAAAAGCAGCCTTGCATTTAGACTGGGTTCAAACCCACATCTCTAGTACGTTTAAGATGTCTTGTTCAAGTTTCAAACTAAGTTTTCATGACCTTGTTTTCCTTTTTATTTATTTTATTTTATTAATTTTGGGTTTGTTTTTTTTTACAGTCCAGTCATCCCCCCCCTCTGGCCCACCCTCACACAGTTCCTTACCCCATTCCTCTGCCCTCTGTCTCCAAGAGGATGTCCTCACCCTCCACCGTACTCCCCCACCAGGCCCTCCCACTTTCGGGGGCCTCAAGCCTTCTATCACTGAGGCCAGACCAGGCAGTCCTTTTCTGTGTATGTGCCGGGGGCCTCACATATACAGAAGCTAGTGTATGCTGCCTGGTTTTCTAAGCACGATCCTAATCTTAAGAACCATGCAGCCTCCTCATGGCCACTTGGAAGGAAGTTTCCAACTTGTCCATTATCCATTTCTTCTAATTAACTGGCAACCCTTTCCTACTTGTTCACCAGAATGTCTCTGCATCCTGTTCTTCTGATTACCCATTTTCTTTCAATGGCTTCGTGTTGTAAAGCCTTGCTGCTCTGGATGCCTCCTCTCCATAGGTGTCCATGTGGATCCTGAGACATACTTACATTCTAAATACCTTCTCTTCTTGGACATCCACATGGATCTCATGCCACTCTTGCAGCCGCAGCAAGAATGGCCACATATCCTGTGCTCACACTGTGTTTGCACACTGCAAGAAACACCCTTGCTTTCTTTTGCTCCAATAACAACCCCACACTGAGCTTTGTCATTTTCAAGTATCATAGCTAATCCTGAGTACAGAAGACTCCAATGGGAGCCCTGGGGCTAGATAGATGGCCCAGGGGGCGAGAACACCTGCTGTGCAAGCCTGCAGACCTGAGTTCGATTCCAGAACCCATATCATAAAAAGTTGGGCATGACCATGCTCATGCCTATAAACCAGTCCCTGAGAAGCCACAGACAGAAGCAGCATCGGGACTTGTTGATCACCATCCAACTTCAAATCCTGTTAAAGTCCTGTATCAAAGAAAAAAGACAGAGGATAATAAGTAATACACTGGGTGTCCTGTTCAGACCTCTGTAAAGAGGTGTACAAAACACACAAACACACACACACACACACACACACACACACACACACCATGGAACCCAACTGTTCACAGAGCTGGCACTAGACTGAGTCTTGCCTGACCCCAGTGTTCAAGTCTTCTTGCTTTATACTGTGTCCTTCCACCTCATACTGATGATGCAACACAGAGGAAGGGCAAGCACACAGAGAAGAGATGCCTACACTGCCAGCTCCCACCACCTTGCTCTTCTGCACACGCTGATTCACTCCACAGACTGAAGAATGGAACAGGAGACACTTCTTTCTCCTCGGACAATAAATCATGGGCTTTCTATCTGTCACCAGCTCGATTTTCCAAAGATTTGTTTTCGTCCGTTTAATGAATTATTGGATCACCTGGAAATTGCTCAGAATTAACCTGTGGCTGACATTAATGGATCCGCAACACAAGTGTCAGGATCTCTCTCACTAGACCAATCCATCCTTCTGCGAAGCCGCCAGCTGCCTGACACCAGGTGACTCATTTATTGCGATGTCCCATCTGCCTGCTTCTGAGGCAGTGGTTACAGGATGGGGCTGTCAAGAACAACCTCATGCCCCCTCAGCCAGGCACATGGGCACTGAAAGCTGCCTGCACCTCATTGCTACTAATTATTTTTATCTTTCCGTTTCTCCCTCATTCTACACGTAGCAGTTTTACACTGTTTGGGTCACAGTTCACCCATCACACTTATGAGCTTGCACCTGGTGTAGCTGCTGACTTTACTGGTCCTTTTCAATGTCCTCATAGGCGTGTGAAGGATGCCGATCACTTGTGAGTGTTTACACAGCAGTTTTCTACCTGTTGGAAGTCCTGCAGCTCATGGTGATCACTTTCTACTTTGTTGAAATGTAATTACATCAGTTTACCGCTTTCTTTACCTCCCTTTAGTCCCTCTCCTTCCTTCCCTACCTCCTCTCAAGCTCAAGGCCTCTTCTTTGATGATTATTGTTATATATCTATATGCATAAATACATAAAAGCAATCTGCTGGGTCTGTTTGGTGTTGCTTGTATGTATAAGATTTCAGGGTTTACCACTTGTATTAGGGGGCTCATCCCTGAGGAAACCTAATTCTCCCTCTCTCAGCTGCCAAGTTGCCTGTAGTTCTTTGTTTAGCCAGGGTGCGTGTTAGATTTAGATTCCCTACTTCTGTATCTGTTAGTGTTGTCACTGTTTGGGTCCTGTTTAGGCAGCCATACTATTGTGGCATCAAGATCAGCAACTGTGCTGTAGATATTTTAGGTTCAGAGGATCATCAATTCCTGTCACAACTACTTAACATCGTCAGTGAAGTGTGAAAGCAGCCATGGACTCCACCTGAAGAGTGCATGTTGTATGCCAATAAAACTTTATTTATATGCAGTCTGGTGTATGTGGTCCATTGTGGTAGTCTACTAACTATGTTAAACTACCAACCTCATAGGGACCCCTCAAATGTGTTTGTTCACCACTCACAAAGAAGCACTGCTAAAAGTCTCCAATACAGTAGACAGAACAGCGTACTGTCCCATACACTGGAAACCACGAAGACACAGATTTCATTTCTGGGCTCATTTTCTGCATTGTGAATACTGGAATCCACCAATCCCATCACCACACTCAGTGTAACCTTGGACCAAACCTCTCCACACCACAGAAGCCTTCTTTACTTAAAAGCAGGATGACAGGAGAAATTCTGAGATCCACTTCAAAGAACAAAAGAAATAATACAAGTGACACCAGATAAAGTCACACTCACACAAACAAACACACATCACATTCATACACACACACTACACACACCACAGCTACAACACACACACCACAGCCACACAGCACACACACACACCACATCCCAGCCATACACACATACATAACACACCACACACATACATACAAACACATGCCACACCATAGGCACACACAAACACATCACATACATACACACACATACACACAAACATATACACAAATGCACAGGGACTGAATATATTGCAGAAAGTTGTTACTCCCTTCTGTTCAGTTGATTTGATTTTTCGTCCTCCTGAGTGATGTTCATAATCCAGAGAGATTATCAAGTTGTCAAAGACAGTAGGTGTCATTGCTTTGTGGGCTATGGGATAGAGGGAGGAGGAGCTTAAGGAAACGGCAAAGTGGGAAAGTTTGGGGAAGAAGAATTTAAAGAAGATTTTTGATGTGAGACACCATTACATATCCCCTCTTTTCAGTCTATTGGACAATTGGCTCTATATATTTTCTGCATGGAGATAATTTGCTAATGAGTTGATCTCCATTTTACATTAGTTGAAAACGAAGATCCTGTTGCCAGGCACTTGCTAGGTGTTCAGTAAATGCTGAATGGCTCCATTCTCCTTCTGCCTTAATAATTTCTTCTTTCAAAAAAAAAAAAAAAGTGATGATTCAGAGTCAGCCTCAAATCAGAACATCTCAAGGACTGGATGTTTGTTGAAAGAAAAGAGCAATTCAAATGAGGTTTGCCTGGTAGAGATTCCTCAAGGATATACAAGAATGGCTGCAATTAGCATACTCATTCTTAATGTATAAATGGATCCTCCTGAAGTGCTGAAGTATGCTTAAAAGCAATTTGATTACGTATCTTCATCATTTCAGGATTCTCTTTGCAGCCCTTTTCCTACACTGTTCACACCATCCAGGAGGAAGTTTTCCCCAGAGCAGAGGAAAGTAGACACTAGCCCTGATCTGAATGATCACAAATTACAGATGAATAATTCCCCTAGCACTCCTTGGGAGAAAGAGCTCAACTCAAAGCCCCAAGCTCCAAGTACCCAGGCATTTTCTCATGTGACAGAGTATCTGATTATAAATAAATTCCTTCATCTTTCCGTGTTCCAGCATCCTAAACAAATGAGAAAGCAACTTATATTTTTGGATTGGAAGACCTAGCATTAAAACAGCAACAGTAATATCCTGAAAGGTGTCTGCAGCTCTTCCCAGTTATTAATACTGAAGGCATATTCATGATGCTCAGTGATGGGGCTCTAAAAAGTTATGACTCTTGTTCTCTGTCCTTTAATCCTGATGTCTCATGAGTGCATATGCACACACACACACAGAAGCACCCACACTCTTACCTTTTTTTTTTTTAATTTGTTTTGCTTGGTTCCTTCAGTATTATATCTAAGAATCAATCTTCAAATCCAAGATCATGACCATTTGCCCTTAAGTTTCTCCAAAGAACTGTATTAATTTATGTATGTGCCTGCATGTGTGTTGGCATGTGTGTGTGCATGCACGTGTGTGTGAGTGTGTGTATGTGTGCGTGTGAAAGAGAGAAAGGAGAGAGAGAGAGAGAGAGAGAGAGAGAGAGAGAGAGAGAGAGAGAGCGCACTCTTAGCTATACACACATACCACAGCATGTATGTGGAGGTGAGAGGACACCTTGCTCTGAGACACAATCTCTTGTTTACCTCTATACTCACCAAAGCAGGTCCACCAGCTTCTCCAGCTTCTCCAGCTTCTCCAGCCTTTGCCTCCCATCACACAGTAGGAGTGGCAGAATTACAGGTGTGCACTACCACACCAGGCTTTATGTGAATTCTGGGGATCTGAACTCAGATCCTAACAGCAAATGTTTTACTCACTTCACCATCTCCCTAGCCCCTGAGGCTAGGCCATTGGTTTACTTTGAATTTATTTTTATACAGTATAAAGTCAGGGTCTGATTGCAACCATTTGCACGTGTAATTCCAATTGTCCCAGCACTACTTGAGTCTACTTTTCTTCTCTTGAATGGACGTGACTCCCCTGCAAAGGTCAGTTGGCTTTAGATGTATTTCTAGACTGTCATTCCATCCATGGGTCCATATATCTGTTGCCATATCCATGTCATAGTTTGGGTATCTACAATACCATAGATTGTAGGGATTTTTGAAACAACAACACAAAAAAGCCTAAGTTCTCTGAATTTGTTCTCTTTTTATAAGACAATCTAAGGTATTCAGGATCTTTACAATTCCATATGGATTTGAGAACTGATATTATTTATTATTACAAAAGGAAGAGATAGTAATTTTACTAGTGATTGTACTTAATCCATACATGGTGTGGTGATTTGAATAGGAATGACTCCCATAGATTCATGTGTTTGAATGTTTGTACATAGGTAGTGGTATTATTAGGAAGTGTGGCTTTGTTGGGGAAGTTTGTCACTGTGGGGGCAGACTTTGAGGTCTTTGCTCAAGCTACTCACAGTGTGACACACAGTCTCCTTCTGCTGCCTGTGAATCAAGATGTAGAACTCTCAGCTCCTTTGCACGATCATTCTTGCCACTATGATGATAATGGACTGAACCTCTGATCCTGCAAGCCAGCCCCAGTTAAATGTTCTTCTTTATAAGAATTGCCTTTGTCATGGTGTCTCGTCACAGCAATGACAACATAACAGACCGAAGTTAGAACGTTAACATCAGTGTTGTGCTTTCTAAACAATGGGATCACTTCAGCTGCTCTGGTGGCACAATTGGTTAGCACGTGGTCCCCACAGGTGGAATTGTTTCCAGAGATTGAGTTCTAATGAGAAATTCCTTTTATCGTAATGAATCATCCTTTTAATGTCTCAAGGGATTCAATTTGACAGTTTTTTTTTAATGTAAAACCATGAAGTTGACCCTTCCAAGAGCCTGCCCTATTAATATTGCAATGTGCAATAGTAGGGCACTATTTCCTGCTACATTCAGCACTGGATTTTTAACCCTGATGATGTATTTTCTCTAGAAAGTTTCTCAGAATCTGGAGAGATGGCTCAATGGTTAAGAACATGTATTGCTCTGTAGTTTGGTTCCAAGAACCCACATCAGGCAGCTTATAACCTCCTGTACATCATTCCAGCTCCAGGAGTACGTGAGCCTTTGATCTCCATGAGAATATACATGATTTTTAAAAAGTCTTTGGCTGAATAAATGATACTTATATGTCTTCCAATCTGTGTGTATATGTATGTGTATGTATGTGTGCATGCACACATGTGCATTTGTATGCATGGGTTGTTGTTTGAACATGAAATGTTGCCCATATGCTTCAGCTGAAACATTAGGTCTCCTTCTAGAACCTGGTTTTGGACGGTTCTAGAACCTTAAGGAGGTAGAGCCTTGCCCAAGGAAATGGGCAACTGAGGTGTGGATCTTCAGATTTTATAGCCTTGCAACACATTGTCTTCCTTCTCTGCATATGCAATGTGAAGAGCTACCGTGATCTTTCTGCCATGGTCATAGACCATAGTCCTGCTTATACTCTGACAGCAAATCAGACTCTCCTCCATGAAGTTACTTGTTGTTGGGTATTTGCTTGCTGTGAAGAGAGAAGTCCCCGGAGCAGCATGTCTACACAGCTGTGGCAGTGCTGCATAATACCTCAATCTGGCCTTTGTTGCCTTCAGCTTTGACTTCCCTCACACACCACAGACACTAGTAAAGCTTCATTGAGCTCAGGCTTGATCACATGGATCATTTAATGTTGCTCATAGCTGTTAAGAAAGAACAGATGAGATGCTCTATGGAAAGGTCTTAGCACAAGGCCTAGCATGAAGCAAAACAACCTTGACTAAAGAGAGGAAAGTGTCCATTGATATCATCGAGGTTTGGTAAATTACAAGTGTGTTTAATCCATGTTTTTTCCCAGATAGATAGTATTTCTGGAAAAATATTACTATTCAGTTAACATGCAGCTAAAGTGGTGGCTGTAGCCACAACCATCCAGCCATAGGTATGGCGACATACATCAAGCCATAGGCATGGTGAAAACAATTTCATCAGTCATCCAGATGTGCAAATACTGAAACCATTGATGTTCGAGACAGATGTGGGCACAGTGCCTCAGGCTTCCTCAATGGCCTGCATCTTCCTGATTTAACTGTGATGTTTTTGCCCCTCACTCAACTCTCAAGGTCTCTCAGCTCCCAAGCTGAGCATGAAATTCCTCATGCAATCACTAGGTGGCGGGAGACCATTCCCAGGAAGAGAGCTTGGCTGAATGGTTGCCCTAAACCACAGGCTGTGGGAATTTAAAGTAAGGTCAAGTATCTGAGTCACAGCCTAAGTCATGGCTGGATCATATCCAGATATAAGAATATCCTATGCCACTGCTTCCTCAAGTCTCTGCTTTTATTCAAGAAATGGAGTAGACACTATAGTGCTTTCCAGAGATTGATGCCAGGAGATCAAAAGTACAGGGCCAACCTGGACTATGAGGTGAGACAGGGAAAGAAGAAAGAGAATGATGGAAAGAAAGAAAAGAGGAAAGTGGGGAGAAAGGAAATGGAAAGAAGGAAAGGAGAGAGAGACAGAGAGAAAGAGAGATAGAGACAGAGAGAAATAGAGACAGAAAGAGAGAAAGACAGAGAGAGGGAGGAAGAGAGAGAGAAAGGGAAGGAGAGAGGAAAAGAGGGAGAGTGGGAGGGGGGAGGGAGGGAAGAGAGCTGGAGAGGTGACTCTGCAGTTAAAAAACACATACTGTTCTTGCAGAGTACCAGAGTATAGTTCTCAGAGTCCACATCAGATGGCTCACAGGCATCTGTAGTTCCAGGGATCCAAAATTCATTTTTGTTCTCTACAGGCACTCAAATGTATATGCACACAGACATACACATGTATAAATATTAAAGTTTCCTGGAGAAAGAAAGAATACTGTGTTTAGGGTCGATTTACCTTTCAGGATCTAGCCCATATTGAAGAAAAAAAAATCACATCCGATTCCTGCAAGGGTACAGGAGCCATAGAAGCTAAGGTTTGCTCAAAGAATCTTGGGTTAAATTTCATGGTGGAGATCAGAATTGCTCACTTATTTAGAAAATAGTCCCCTAAATTTGACCACCTTCAGTTCCAACTGTTCACCAATGACTTTCCAACTATGAGATCTTGGACACCATTCTTCATGTCTCTGTGCCTCGGTTTTTCATCTGCAGCAGGGTGTTACTCTCCATCCTAACCCCGGAGGAAGAGAATGAGGCGGTGTGTAGCGCTCTGAGAGAGCGGCTTGCTTACCACAGGCACCACAGACAACAGTGCCATCAGTGTCTCTAGTGTGGTTTGGAATTCAGAACAAGTATGTCACTCAAAGGGCAACATGAGAAGCATCTGAGGTGGCACAGTCCAAGGGACAGAAAAAACACCCCTTAGGTGTTCACTGTAAGAATATTGAGTTTCCAGTGTCCCAGTACCAAGTATGATTTCTTTCTAAAAATATACAGTAAGATCTAAGGGTATCCGTCAGTGGGAGATTGTTTCCAATCACTCTTCTGTCCTTGATTTGATCATCAAATACAACTAAAAGTATTAAGCAAATGACCGAGTGAATGGCTAGGTTGTATGGGGAGAGCTGGGGGGATGGCTAAGGACCACCTTTTTCTTCCTTGCAAGTCCTCTTTGCTCCAGAGAACCTTAACCACACACAGTTCAGCCATGCAGCAGAATGAACGCTCTATTGGGTGACTCAGAGGCTTCCAGAGCTCGGTGGACAGCTTCCTACAGGTGCAAGCCCATGGGCCTACACCTGCTCAGACACTGTGACCTTCAGTCACAGCCAGATCTCCGGATCTGGCCTTCATTGTGCCACAGATCTGTCTGCAGTCAGGAAGCCTGCACACACTGCAGGAGGCTGGCACCTGCACACACTGCTGGAGGCTGGCAGCAGCACTCTCTAGCGTGTCATTTAGTCATTTAACCCACAGAACACACTGGCATGTCCATTGTGTATGCACACTGACATACACAGGGATGTAAACACACAGACACACAGAGTCAAATATGTGTGTGCACATGGATGTGTGCAGGTGTGGGGGGGGTGTCCAGAGGTTGATGCTGGATTTCTTCATCAGCCACTCACTGAACTTGGCATGTGCTAATTGGCTAGACTGGCTGTGAGCCTCAAGCATCCTCCAGTCTCCAGTTTCCACCTCCCGAGCAATGGATCACTGCTGTACTGCTGCACTCAGCTTTTTATATAGGGCCTCAATATTAACTCAGATCCTCCTGTTTGCTTGACAGACACTTTACTGACTGGGCCATCTCCCCAGCTCTTCTGTGAACCCTTAAAGTGATGTTCTTAAGCACATGAAAAGACTACATCCATCACAAAGAAACCCTGAGGCTCCATATAGGTTACCTGTAAGAACCCTAGGCAGAAAACTACAGCAACCCTGTTGTGATCTGTGATTATTTTCACAATCAATTGTTGAAGTTGAAACTGATGATGTATCATTCCCATCTTTGTCACAGATCTTGAGTGGCATCATACGACTTCCTTGAGTCAGTAAGCCCTGCCCATGTTATTCTCACTCTGTTAGGAGACTGGAGGAATCTTCCAGATTATATGTTTACTTCAGGAGAACTGGCGTTCCCCCTTCTGACTCCTTGATAATACTAGAGAGACTTTATTGTCGAGAAACACTTCCGCTTATCATTCCTTTATTCAAAACTCTAATGAGACTGAGAACATCAACTACTAGAGATAGAAAACTCAACACCCACCTTATGTTGAGGGGAGGCCTATCTATCTGGCAAGATTTGTGCCAACAGGTAATTCTTTGTCTTAATACAACAATTCAAATTCAAGTACATTGGTTTACATGACCAATGAGAGGGAACACAGGTTTGTGGTTTAATGATAATCACTTCCCTTTCCCATGAAAGTCTCACTTCATCCCTGGTTTGATGCTATACAAAAAGATTTGGAAGGGATGCCATACTGCTTGTCATTAGAAAAGGGGACTCTTTCCTGAATACATTCAAGCTCAAGCATGTGCACATGTTTGTAGTATGTGCATTTTATTGAGTTACAGCACTGAGATAAGTCACACCACATCTAACAGCCCATCTGAAACCATCCCCAGCAAGAAGGCAACAGAAGAGGCAGAGACAGAGAAATGTGGCTAAAGACTAAGGGTCTTTTCCACTGATGTGGATGTCAGGAAGTGCATGCCGACAGGAGCCTGATATAACTGTCTCCTTAGAGGTCTGCCAGAGTTGACATATTCAGAGGTGGATGCTCGCAGCTAACCATTGAACTGATCAAGGGGTTCCTAATGGAGGAGTTAGAGAGAAGACTGAAGGAGCTGAAAAGGGTTTGCAGACCCATGAGGAGAGCAACAATACCAACCAACCAGAGCCCCAGGGTCTAAACCACCAGCCTGGGAGCACATAGAAAGGGACCCATGGCTCCAGTTGTATATGTAGGGGAGGATGGCCTTGTCAGACATAGGTGGGAGAGGAGATCCTTGGTCCCATGAAGGCTGGATTCCGAGTGTGTGGGAATTCCAGGGTGGGGAGGGGATGGGGGGGGGTAGGTGGGGGACATCCTCATAGAAGCAGGAGGAGGGGGAATGGGATAGGGAGTTCCTGGGCGGGGGGCGGGAAATGGGGTAAGGGGATAACATCTGAAATGTAAATAAAATATCCAATAAAAAAATTTTTAAAAAGACTGAGGGTCTTCTCAGTCAGATTGAAACAATGGGATTCCTAATCTCTCTTCCTTTGTCAGGTCAGTTTTGATGACTTTGCACATTCAGAAAAGATGCCCTCCAAATGCAGATACCAGTTTCAGCCATTGAAGACTGGAGCCAGCTTTAGGATGCTCCCAGCTTAACTCTTCTTCATCTCTGGTCACCTGTTCCCAGAGTAAAGTCCACTGCACCAATGGGAGCCATTGTCCTAGAAACAATCCCTCATATGAATCATCCCCACTTTTTACATGAAACGCAAAATAATGAGTTTATTATAACATTCAATAATGTCAAGAATGCACTGATTGTAGTCCCCTCCCAGCACCCTTTCTTGATCCCTCATTCACTCCCCATGCTCTCTCTCTTCTCAAATACTCCCCCTCCCACTCTCATGTAGAGATATACTTTCCTGTTTTTATTTTATGTATATTGAATTCAGGTTCAGAGAAAACATGCAGATTTTGTCTTCCTGAGCTTACCTTACTTCCCTAGTACCAATTTTACCCAATTCTTTATATTTTCCCTCAATGAGTGAACACAACTCTATCACAGGTGTGTATATGCATACATACACAAGATGCCCCTGCTGTGAAGGAAGGGGTGTCTTCAGAGCTTCACTTTGAGAAATTAACTAGTTTTATGTCAACTTGACACAAACTAGAGTCATCAGAGAGAAGGAAACCTCATTAAGAAAATGACTCCATAAGATCCAGCTGAAAGGCATTTTCTTAATTAGTGATCAATGTGGGAGAACCCAGTCCATAGTAGGTGGCACCATCCCTGGGCTGATGGTCCTGGGTTCTATAAGGAAAGCAGGCTGAGCAAGTCATGGGGAGCAAGCCATGGCTTCTGCATCAGCTTCTGCCTCCAAGTTCCTGCCTGGCTTGAGTTTCTATCCAGACTTCCTTTGATGATGAAGTGGGATGGGGAAGTGTAACCAAATAAACCCTTCCCTCCCCAAGTTGCTTTAATCATGGTGTTTCATCACAACAGTAGGAACCCTACCTAAGATAACAGGTAACCACAAATAAGGAAAAATCAAGGGAACATTCTACAACCCCTTCATTTTTTTTTTGATCATTGAAGCTGGCATCAATGTTGGAGGGTAACTTTTCTGAGAGTGCAAAATCAGAAATCTGTCAAGTATATATACACATTTTTTTCTTTCTTTATGGGCATTTTAGCTGATTCTACCATGGGCTACTGCAGATAGAGTCACAGTAAATCCAATGCATAGGCCTTTCTACTGTGGATTGATTCCTTCACTCATAATATACCCAGGAGTCCAGAGGTAGCACAGCTGGATCATGTTCTATTTTCATTTAAAATTGATAGTTCTTAGCTAACAATGGGGCTCTGCAAGGGCAGAACAGAATGGCCTAAAACAAGGCTATAGATATTTCAACACAAATTCAAGCCAACATTTGCTTTGGTTAAAAAAGCAAACACTATGGAAAGGTAATCTACTGGGTAGAGTCCTTTTTCCCACCGCCTTTCAACATTGTCTTGAGGAGAGACTACAGAGAACACTTGAAGCTTTGGTTGGATGTAGACCAAGAAATCTGGTCCCTGAGTGTGCACCAGCTTTGTATGTCTACACAACTTTTGTTTACAAGTTTATGTCTTGCATTATGAGTGTGTGTCTCTGTGTTTGCGTCCCTGTGCTTGTCAGTGTGCTTACACAGTGGATGTGCCAGTGATTGCTGTGGGTTAAACGACATGGTAGACACTCCCTACCAGCCTCCAGCATTATACTCTATAAAATACTCCACAGACTCCACTAAGGAAAACTCGGTCATTCTCAGTAGACCCTAGGGCCTATGAGGATAAGCAGCATGCAGTAAGGAAAGTAGAATCCCCATGTCCTGTTCTCCATTTTCTGTGATAAACATTATCCAAAAACAACTTGAGGAGAGATAGTTTATTTGTGGACTGCAGTCCACCACTGAGGAAAGCTGTGGAAGGAACTCAAGGCAGAAACCTGAAGCAGAACCCATGGAGAAATGCTGCTAAATGGCTTGCCCACCCCCTGCCTTGTTCTTTCTTCCACAGCCCAGACCCACCAACGTAGAGATGGCACAGAGGGCTGGACCTTCCTCTATCAGTTAGCAGATGCCTTATAGAAATGGCCACAGGTCAGTCTAATCTACTCAGTTTCTTTGTGGCTTCGAGGAAGCTGTGGCATACAGGTATAACACCTTCAGATATACCCCTGACAAGAGGTCCTAGCATCTGCCATGGATCTCAGTTCTCCTTGTGAACCAATGTGAGCATGTACCATTGAACTTGGAAAGGAAACTAAATCAAAATTAGCCCAGCTCACCACTGGCCACCCACCTCAGAGCCCAATACAACCACAGCATTTTAAGTGCCCTGTGTGCCTGTTATGATGTTTGTGGAACATGAAGCCTTCCCCTGAAGGATTATGTATTAAAAGGCTTGGAATAAGCTGACACGCCTTGGGGAAGTGACTAGATTCTAGGGCAATCTGTTCTAATCAAAGGATTAATCCTTTGATGAAGCCTTAATGTTAATGGCAGGATTGGAAGGAGATGGAGAGTAGGAAGCAGAGGCTACAGTGAGGAAGTAGGTCACTAGGACACATCCCAGGCAGACATACTATTTCCTTAGCCTCCTTATGTCTTTCTTCTTATCTCTCTTAAGGTAAACAACTTTGCCATGCCCTGCTGTTATGATGTCTCATGGCCCAGAGATAGACAATCAGCTGACTCTGGGTAAAACCATGAGCCAAAATAAATGTCCTCTTCTCTACATCACTTTGCCATCATCTGCCAGACTGAGAGAAAAGCTGGTAGCACAATGCCTATTCCTGATTAGTTTTTTATTGGTTGATGTAACATTCCAGGTTCTGTTTCAGGGCCCCAGGATCAGGTAGTGGCGGGCAGCAACACTTCTGCCTTCACAAGAGCACATTTCTTTGCTAAGCACCAGAAGATGAGGTGTAAGACAAATCAGTAAGCAATGTTTACTTGTGTTCATTTAGTTACTCTTGAATTCAGTTTGATTTGTATTAATTTATCTTTAATTTATCCTTTATTAGCTAGAAATAAGTGCTTAGGAGAAAACTGATATGGAAGGAGACAGGAGTATAATTCATTGGCTGTTCAAGGCAAGAGCTGGAACAAGTATCTGGAGGAGCAAATTTCGGGCAGAGGGAATCAAAGTTCAAAGGCCCTGAAGGTAGGAACCAGCTTGCTAGTATGGTGGAAGTAGAGGGGAACTGGGAGGAGAGATCTTAGCAAGGAAGGACGAGAGGCTGGACAGACCTCTCAGAGCTGTATTGGATCCTGGTAAGAGTGGGCTCTGGGAAATGAAAATGAAAGTCTGCATCCTTCAAGCCTGCACCTCACACACTGGCAATGTGAGAACAGAGTGCTAGCATAGATTACCAGAAGCAAGGCTCAGTGCTACTCAACATCCAAGCACCTGGCTTTAAGACACCCTGAAAGCCAAATGCCAGTTGGTACAAACTCCATTCCCATTGGAGCCTCTGAAGTCCACATTTCAGTGTCTGCAAACCCTTTTCCACCAGAGAATAGACTTGACATCTGCTGTCAGTTGAAGCTAGCTGGGCTGAGAACCCACAGGGAATTACCAAAAATACCCAAATCCCTGTTCTTAACGGAATTCTTAAGGGAAACAATGAGACCCACAATCCTGTTCACCAGACTTGCAGTCTTCTTTACTAACACATCTGGATTTCAAAGAAATCCAAAGGCTGCCTGTAGCTGATGAGTCACTATGTGGAATCCCAGGGGACGATCTTGCGCAACCAACAGGCTGTCTCAGTCCTTCTGTTCCAGCATAGCCTCCTCTTTGAGTTTCCTCTTTATCTTCTTCCAAGCATTTCTGCTTATGTGGAAAGAGAGGGGGAGAGAAGAGAAGGAGAGAGAGAGAGAGAGAGAGAGAGAGAGAGGAGGAGGGAGGAGATACTCTTGCCTTTTAGTCTTGGTTCCTTTTGTTTTTCTGCTCTGGCACTTTGCCCTCAGAAAACTCTTCCTTGAAACCCCATTGATACATCTCCAGAGTCATCTCTCTGTGGTCCCTTCCTCTGCCAAAAGGCCTATATTGTATTCCATCTTCTTCCCTTCCAGGCCCACACCTGCCGGGGTCCCCGTGAATGCAAGAAGTGGAAACACCATGTAACCCTCCAATGGGGGGCAGAAACTTGGCACAAGGGATTTGTCTTCCCAGTCTGCCAATTGCCTACAAAGGAATGCCACTTAGAGAGAGGTGGTTTGTTAGCAATGCCTGGCAGTATGGAACAGGCTAATTCTAGCTGTGACTTGCCTGCAATACTATTGCATTGGAGGACATGACACTTTTACTTTAAGTTAAATACTTTGAGGCTAGTAGGACTATATTCAGCTATCCCAAACATAGAGGAAGTCAGGGATCTCCAGTACTGGAGCCTGTCAGTCCACTCCTGCCATTACTTCTTGAAGCCAAATGGTGGTGCTATTGGAAATTGGTTCTATAAAGTTCAGAGACATCTTATGAGACTGATGTGCTACCCACTGCACTAGCAAGGCTCTCCAAGATGCACATTTTAGCAATGAAAGTCTAGCACAAGCTGCAGGTCTTTTGAGGGAGAGTAATCACACTTCTGCAGGGTGTGGGTGCTTGTTGATGCAAGATTACAACTTTTTAACATTCTTACAGTCGGCCATCATTCTGTTCACCATCCCTCCCCTCTCCTGTTTGTCTCCTGGCCTTTTATATAATCTGTGGGTTTGCCTATGACTTTCCCACGTGCCAGCTCTCTCTGCTCTAGGCTTCTAGAAGTCATACAGGCTGCATGTATGATGACTGAGAACCTATAAGTCGGACTCACATGCAGACACAACTACCTTGGCGCAGTGTGGAGAATTCTGCTTCCTTGCGCACCATTGTGTTGTCTGTAAAACGGAGAGACTGTGAATCTTGTCCTATTGCTATGATCTTGAAATCACATGAGATGCTCAGAGGTCTGGGGACTAATTACTTAGTGTGTACAGATTCTGGGCTTCAAGACCACCCTCCAGGCTCTGGGCCTCTTCTTTGGAAACATTCAGAAGGAAAATATAATAGTTAATAGTATTGTCCATTTAGTCAGGTCTAGAATTGTCTAAGAGACACCACCGGGCATACTGTGAGAGTTCCTAGATTGTGTTCATTAAGGTAGATAGTTTGTGTTACCGTCCCACGGGCTGTGGTCCTACACAATTCTTTAACATGGAGAAGCTGAGCTGGTGCCTACAGAAAGTCTTTAACTCTATGCTCTAATGTCTTTGGTCTTTGGTGCAAGAGGATACTCTGCAATATTTATTTTTTTTGCTTTTTGCTTTTTAAAAAAATTGTAATTTTAATTTTCCAAATACCTTGGCAATGTTGAGAACAAATACAAATGTGTTCATTTTAACAGTTTATGTTGAGTTGAGCACCAACAGCCATCTCTCTCTGCTTCCTCATTGCAGATTCCATGTGAGCAGCTGCGTCAAGCTCCTGCAGCATGACTTCACCACCGCAATGGTCTGTAACATCTCAAAAAAAAAAAAATCCTTCCTTTCTTAAATAATTTTGTCATATATTTTTGTCACAGCAGTGAGAAAAAAATACAGACATTACTGGCCGGTTTAGCTCTTCAGGGCAACCAAGCTAGTAGCCATAAGAATACATTGCAGCTAAGAAGAGAAAGCAACACCTTGGTGCTAGGGTGCTCAAAAAGATGTGCATCAGCCTTGGATTACCCAGAGACACACTCTGAACATGCTCAGAAGACTTGGAGTATAGGTGGGTACCGACCTGAACAAACAAGTAACTTCCAGGCAGGGAAAACACCAAAGCATGGGGAAGAGGGGGAGTGGATGAGACAGCTTAGCTCCACTGGTTTGCCCAGCAACCAGGGTTTCTCAGAGAGACAGAAGCAATGAGATGAGGTTTGGAACCCAAGGACGAGGTGAGGAAAGCCATCCTGCCCAGAGCTGTAACTTCATTCTGCTGGTTCCTTACACAGCAAGTGACTAAGTCCCCAGGGTTCCTCATGTCTTATCAGAGGTTCACTTGCATAGTGAGACTTTTCTTGGAGATCTTATGAGTGGATAGCTCCATGATGGGTGACTGTCACCTGTCTGAGCCTCAGCTTAACTATATGTAATAAGACAACAATAGAGCCCATTTTATAGAGCAATGAAGGGTAAAGAGTTGTTATATGAGGGACCGGGACAGTGCCTGTCATACAGGAGTCACTCAATATGTCTCCATCGTCATTATTGATATATTTTTATTTTAATGATGATTTTTAATCAATAGATGTATATTTGGTCATTTGATAACTCAGTGCCTTGGTGGGACTTTGAGGTCTTATGCCACAAACACCAATAAACGTGTCTTCCATTGTGCTGGGTTTCTGGCAGGATAGAAGTGGCTACCAGTGATGTCTGGGCATGACTGGGGAACAAAAAGAAGAAGAGAAATAATGAAAAAGAAGGAAATAATGGAAGAACCACATAATGACCTGGAACCAGAGAAGAAATAAACAGAGTCATAGCAAGAAGCTGCATCAAACAGCCAACCTGGGGGGTCCAAGAGGTGACTCAGTGGTGAAATGCTTGCTGCCAACCTGTGAACAGTCCCTAGCTCTCACAGCTAGGGATGTGCTCACATCAACTCCCACAAGTTGTCCCTAAATTCCCCTCTCTCACAACACATACACACACACACACACACACACACACACACACACATACACTAAATTAATCAACATAAAAAAGAACACTTGAAAAGAAAAACAATCAGCTGACCCAGAGCCAGGGCCGTTTTGCAGAGAACTGACTCTTTAATTCATGAAATTGTATTTCCCATTATCTGACAGCCATAAGCTTAGCTCACCTCTGCTGGGCTTCCTTTGTGTTGGTGCACATTTGAGCAATGGGCTGTTCTCACTAATTCAAGTCAGTCCAGGAGCTGCAGCATATGTATGGCTGTTCTTACTCATGTTTGAGAATACTCTAGACTACAGGACATGGAGGGAAGGGACAGATTGGGGAATGGATAGAAGGAGGCTGGATGGACTGTTTCCACAGTGCATATGTGGTGAGGAACTCTCCTTTTCATTTGTATTGGAAATAGGACCCCCCCAGGAGTCCTGTGGTCACAGACCAGAGCTGGCTTCCTGCACGTGGGACTTGTGAGTGGCACAGCTCAGCAAGGCATCTCATTTAGTCTAATTAGAATTCTTAATCATCTTGAAACAGGGAGACCCTATTTTCATTCTGCATTAAACCTGAGAACTATGAAGCCTGTCATGTCTGGGGAAACTAGGGGTTTTCCCAGGACATAGGATGCTCAGTGCTGAGGCTGGGATGGTGCTAGGAAATAGGAGCAGTTGGTCATGCTAACTACATCAAGGGGCATCTTATAGCTTTGCTGACAACTCCTTGCTCACCTCAGGGAAGTTATCTTTGGTAACATGCCCAATCTGAGCTAATCCATCTACTTAGATTCCAGGATCCCAGGCAGTTCCTCAGACAGCTGCTGTGCAGGGACAGTGAGCCAGTGGCTGGTTGGAACCCCAGAAGCAGCTGTGCCTCGTTTTGTCTGAGGAGTGAGGAGACGAGGAGGGAGATAGTAGTGCAGCTCCTTGTAAGTTATTGTGACATGTCAAAGGAAATGCTATGAGACACATCTTTTCACATGCCTTTTCCAACATCTGAGATATTACCTCACACACACTGGTGTTAGAACAATCATGTATGTAAATGAGATATCATAGTAAACACCTTCCAAACAGAAATACATAGACAAAACAGAGGCATTGAAACGTATTACATAAAAATATAACTTGGTTTTGTCCTTATATGTCCCAGCTACTTGGGAGACTGAGGCAGGACAATAGCTTGAGCACAGAAACTCAGGGCCAGGTTGGGAAATGATCTAAAAATTTTTCTTTAAATTTGCTCTGAAGAATGAACTGCCTATCATCATCATGTTGAGGGCTAAACTTCAGAATGCTAGCCCTTTCTGTTAGTTAGAGACCCTGCTTGGTTGACTTTCAAGAGATGGGGGACTCTTTCAAGTTCACCAGGGATGGCTGGGATTGGTTGTGGGGACAGAGGCATTGACCGATGGCTTCCACCTTTGTGGCTTCCGATAGTCCCATCAGGAGAATGAGGTATATTCCAAACACATTGTCTTTCCTCCTCTTTGTCTCTTCCACTGCCAGTCCAAAGCAGCAAGTTTCAGAGCGGGCTGGACTTTGGAGCTGGTTCTGTAGACCCAACTCTTCTCTCATTGGAGGTTTTTCTGCAGATGAAGTAGCAACTATTACTTCTCAATGTCAGGGAGTGTGTCATGGCATTCGTCAACTCAAGGGTCATCCAACACAGCATTGTCTTTCTTCCTACCTTGCCCAGTAAGGTCAATGACCTGCTTTGGAGATGGCCTATTGTTTGGTAAAGAATGCTGGGTACGGAGTCATGAAGTATCAGTGTGGACCTGATCTGCTACCACTTTGATACATGAAGTAGTTTGTGGCCCCATGGGGAGAGCAACAATACCAACCAACCAGAGCTCCCAGGGTCTAAGCCACCACCTGGGAGCACTTAGGGAGGGATCCATGGCTCCAGTTGTATATGTAGGGGAGGATGGCATTGTTGGGCATAGGTGGGAGAGGAAGTCCTTGGTCTGGTGAAGGCTGGATGCCTTATTGTGGAGGAATTCGTGGGTGGGGAGGTGGGAGTGGGTGGGTGAGGGCACATTCTCATAGAAGCAGGAGGAGGGGGATGGGATGGGGGTTCCTGGGTGGGAGGGAAATGGGGAAAGTGGATCACATCAAAAATGGAAATAAAATATCCAATAAAAAAAAGAAAGACAAAGGCTAAGACTTTCCAGCTACCTCTGCCATAGTTCACAGTTTGACACGGGAAGAGAGTTTGTTGTCCCTATTAGGTTAGTCTGTAGGCAGATTCCCTTAACTGGATTAATTGAGGCAGGAAGAAGACAGCCTGAATGTGGGTGGCAGGGCTCTGTTTAGTGGGCTGGGCCTTGGAAGGAATGAAAAGGAGGGAGAGCTGAGTATCAGCAAGCATTAATTAACTCATTGTTCTCTGCTCTTGACTGTAGATGTGGCTACTTCAGTTCCTGTCTGTGATTTCCCTGAAAGGATGGACTGCAACCTGGAACTGTGAGCCAAAGAAACCCTCTCTCTCTTAGGTAGCATTTGTCATGTATTTTATCACAGCATTTAGGAGACAAGCATAAGACACACACCCCGACAATGTTATCTCTACATCAGCACCTGCCATTTTGAATTGGATGTTTGGAGCTTGCCCCAGACATGAGCATTTCTGTGGTGTATTTGTGTCCTTAAGCAATGCACAGTAGCCATGAGCACACTTGAAAACTAGTACAAGTGGTGTATGGTGAGCTCTTTAGCAAGTACCTTTCCATGGACATGGAAGGTGAATGTCTCACCTCCAGTACATTCACGTGGCCATGGACTGCTTTTTATGTTCCTGTTTCTTCATCCTTTTTTTCCCTGAAATGAGAAGCTGCTACATTTTGATTTTATTAAATAAATTGGTGTAGTTACATGGCCACAAGCTGGCTGCAACAGCTCCAAAAGCCATATCCTCGTGTGGTCATAAAGGACTTGGGAAGAGAGAAGGTCCCCAGGTTCTGCACGTGTGGTGTGAGCTGGAGAATGATGATACCTATGTTGTTGTGAGAGTAAAGTCAAATCTATCAGGTACCTGGTGGATCCTGGCACAGGTAAGTTCTCAGTCAGTGTCCTGTTCTCTCACTCTCTGTCTCTCTCTCTCTCTCTCTGTCTCTCTCTCTCACACACACATACACAAACTTTTGTCCCTTTTCTCATTTTATGTGTAAAATATTAATTGTAATTATATCTTTCATGTTGTCAACTTTCAAATATATAGCAAGAACAATTTAAAGGAGGATTTAACTTTGGCCACAGTTTCATGGTGGGGAAAGTCTGGACTCTGTCTATGGTGGCTGGAGTTGGTAGCATGGCTTGACACATCTCCATAGGGCAGGAAGCAGCCACTGGGAGAATCACTTGCTTTTCTACTCTAGCTGTAACCATATCTCCCTACTTACACCACCCAGTTCCCATGTCTGAACAGCTTCACAGCCTCACAAAATTGCCACTGGCTAGGAGCCAACTTCATACACATGAGCCTGCCGGGGATATGCCGCTTTCAAGCCCTCACACCTGCCAAAGACGGTGTCCCTCCTACCAGTGCTCTTCATGCTGTTGGGTGGGGAGAATCTCATCTTCCAGGTATCCTGTCATTCAAAAACATTTCTGGTGAATTCTGAGAACATCCAGGACTGAGAATGGCTCTGGTTGAGTCAGAACCCAAAGAACGTGTTCAAACAGATGGAACGCGCCACCCAGATGCCCATTCACTGGGTTGTGAGAGCAGCTAGAAGATGATGCTTCCTAACAACACTCCTGGCAATGCTGGCCTGGCTCTCTCTGCCACACAGAAAGCTCTCCAGAACCAGATTCGGGCTCCTCAGTCACACATATTAAGCAGGAGAAGTCAGCTCTTTTATTGTTAGCTTGTGATGTACTTTGCTGCTCAGGCCAGAATTCCAATTCATTCACACAGTCGACATAAAAGGCCAAATAAATGTAGAAATGTGTCCCTTAAGGACAGGACTCCATTCTAAGAAGTGGGTCACTGGGACATTTTTAGCATTTTACAGTCATTAAAACATATGCTTAGACACTGTGGTGGTTTGAATGAGAAGGCCCCCCATTGGCTCATGCATTTGCATGCTTAGTCTCCAGTTGGTAAACTGTTTGGGAAGGATTAGGAGGTGTGGCCTTATTGGAATATCTGCGGCCTTGTTGAAGGAGATGTATTACTCAGGGTGGGCTTTGAGGTTTTAAAAGCTTGTTCTCTGTCTCCCTGTCCTCTCTCTCTTTATGTCTTTCTCCCTGTGTCTCTGTCTCTCTGTCTCTCTCTCCTGTATCTCTCTGTCTCTCTCTCTATCTTTCTCTGTCTCTCTCTCTGCTTCTCTCTCTGTCTCTCTCTCTCTTCTCTCTCTCTCTCTCTCTCTCTCTCTGTCTCTCTCTCTTCCCTGTGGACCATGATATAAAGCTCTCAACTACTGCTTCAGCCTGTATGGTTGGTTTTTTATTATGGACTACCCCTTTGAAACTGTAAACCAGCCCCCTATTAAATGCTTCCTTTGTAAGAGTTGTCTTGGTCCTGGTGTCTCTTCACAGCAATGGAACATTGACACTGTATAAGACAGACACTCTGTGCTACAGCTACCTCCACACACAGGCTGTATAGAGAGTATGCATACAAGCAGCACAATCTGTTGTTTCTAGGCCATGAGGAAATGAGCATAATGAGAGTAAATGAAACCAGAGAGCAAATCAGAGAAGGGTGTGATCCCAGGTCAGGCACTGCGATGTGTGCACTTGCAGATGCAACTGCTTCCTTCACACGAACCTTCTCCAGTAAAAGCAATGCACTCTTTGCTAACTTATTTTAGATTGTTTTATTCCTTTATTGCTGTGTATATTTATCAGTGTGTGTTTGGGTGTGTGTGTGTGTATCTGAGGGTACACAAGCACAGAGGCCAAGAGAAGTCACCCAGTCCCTCAGAGCTAAGTTATTAGTGTTTGCGGACACTCTGCTTGTTCCCTGGATCTGGGATCTGGACCACTGTGCTTAGGCTTGTGCAGCAAGCCAGCTTAATCAGGCATTCATCCCTCCGGCCCCGGAATGTTTTAAATGTCAAAATGTATGAACAAGTGACCCAGTATCTATTGTCATCAAGTGTTGCATATGGGTATATGGTACACTGTGTGTGTCCTGTACATGACACCCAGACTGCACAGCTGTTCTGTTGACACCAATGTCACCTCAAAGATGCAAGCCATATACTGTGCTTTGACACTGACACAGCTCAGATACGTGAGTAAAAATGTTTCAGCTTCGTGAAGGTCTTCAAGGCCTCTATCCATGCGGTTCTTTGTTAAAACCTTATTCTATGATGCAGTCTGACATACCTTGCTGTTTCAGAAACCAGAGGTGCTGAGAGCAAGGCAAATGTGTTTCCTGTCCCCTAAGAGTTTCTAGTCAAGTCAGCATTTTCAGTCTGAAGAGATTTCATACACATGGGGTGTGTCTAAGGACATGTTTAGCAATCTCAGTTGGGAGGAGAGGATGCTAATGGCCGTCAGTGAGTACCAGTCAAGGGTGTGACACAACATTCACAAGGTGCTTTTCAGTCCTCCACACGTAGGACCGATCTGGCCCAGGTGTCAGTGGTGCTGAAGCTGAGACATTCTGGGGTTCCTGGTAAGACAGGCAAATGACTAAAATCACAGAGGATCCAGGGAGAGAAGTGTCTGGAAGTATGTTAGGAAATGGAGATATGTCCATTGAGAACAAAAGATAAGAGGATATGGGATGGGGAGCAGAAAGAACGAACCCAAAAAAGGAAATGGTGTGTTCAGAGAAAACCAGTCCTGGAGTAGAGCAATGTCAAAAGCCAGTGCTAGTCACCCACTACAGCCTTACACTGTGTAGACTCCCATGGACCTACAGTCACAACCCTGTCACAGGGAAGATGCTTCCACTGTCCTCCAGTCCATCCTGGATGTGGCAAAAGTAGCCCAGAGAGGTCAAACAGCTGGCCTGGAGTCACATAGCAGATACGTGAGGGACTACCAATCAGCATGGCGCATTCTTGTGCCAGAGTCCATACCTTTGACCTTGTGCATGCATAAGACATGAGGCAGAGGATGGTGAACTGTGGATAATGGGAGAAGCCATGCAAGTCACCAGGGTGAGTTCCAAATGGTGAAATGGCAGTGGGATGTGCCTGGAGCAGTTAGCAGAGAAAAGAGCATGTTTAGGAGTCAGATTAGCAGAGGTCAGGCAGAGCCCAGAATAAGAACAAACTGAAGTGGAGAGGCCTTCTGTGTTCTGACCTTATAAGAAATGCCGCTTGGTTCCTCTGCATTCAAGGGACAGTGTGCAGGGGAATGAGGAAGGGGGATGACTCTGAGATTCTTAATTTCCACCAACCCCTCAGCGCCTCCCTCTGGGGACGATCAGGTCCTTTGTCATGGGGATAAAATTAGAAGAAAGAGGAAAAAATAGACTTCATTGTGGCATTTCCTCCTCTGGGGCCCACCCCCCCAAACATCTCCTAACTGGCTCTGTGGTCAGCCTTAAAATAACAGAATTGCTTAGTACTAGGAAAATACAGTTATTAGCTATGATTATAGGGGAATCCGATTGAGCTGTGAATGGGATCTGCCTGTCTTGTCCTAACTGGCAATTTCAAATTGCCTCCTTTCCCTAAAAAGTTCGGCAGAGGAGGAACCGAACTTGTGAGTGGATCTGCATTGTTTATTTGTTATTTTTAAACAAATCAAACGGAAATTGATCTGCTTCCTCGGGAACGCTGTGGCTGCCAAACAGCCTGGCTCTCTTGCAGGCTTTTGTGGGAACACCATCCGTTAGCCATCACGGCTTCAATTTGAATAATCAGAGGACTAATTAGGAGCCTCTCTTGGCACCATCCTCACCAGCAGGGAGCATCGTTCACCACTAAGTAGGGTGAGAAGTGAGGGGAGGCTGGGCTTTCTTGAGAGGAAGCTGGAAGACAGGGAAACTTCAACTTGGATGTGATTCCTACCTACTGAGCCATTCCTACCCACTCAACAAATGCTTCATCCAGGACCCAGGATGTCGAGTTGCTTCTCACATCCTACTGGGGGAGACAAGACACAGGGCGTCAAAGGCTCATTATGTTTTCATGGTCAAGAGGAAATGAAGAAAAGCAAACGAGGCAGCTTGTTTTCTCCCCGCTGAGACAAAAATGCCTGACAAGAGCAACTTAAGGGAGGAAGGACTTTACTTTAGGTTCACAGGCTGAGGGGATGGTCCATCTTGGTGGGAAAGTCATGCATGAAGCAGCTACTTACATTTCATCCATGGTCAGGAGTCAGCTTGCTTTCTCTTCTTTACACTAAAAGTCCAAAAGGCATCAGTCCAAGATTTGGTGCCACCCACATTTTTAGTGATTTTCCCATTCCAACTAACCAGATAATCCCTCAAGGTATGCCTAGAGGCTAACCTAGTCTAACTAATCCCTCACAGAGGTGCCTGGGAGGCTAATTTAGTCTAGTTAATCCCTCAAAGATGTGCCTAGAGACTAATTTAGCTAATCTTTCACTGGAATACCTAGAGGCTAATCTAGATACTCCCTCATAGGCCTACCTGGAAGTTAACCTAGTCTAGATAATCCCTCACAGGTGTGCCCAGAGGCTGGCTGCTGGGTGGTTCCAGGTTTGGCCAAGTTGACAGTATTAATTATCACCCCAACACAAAGCAGTCTGGAGAGGATTCTTGGAAGGGCAGTCCCAGAGTGATAAGGATGCAGGTCTGCCAAGATGTAGGGAGCAGAAAAGTGCCAGCAAAGACGAAAGACCAAACTCACGAGGACAGAGGCCAGTGCAGGCACTGGAGAGAGGAGACGAGCTTAGAGATCAAGCTCCCAGTTTGCAGCCATTGTCATGAGCTTTGTATTTCACCCAACAATGCTTTAAGAAAAGGGAGACAGGAGCAGGCACCATCTTCATTTGAGGCTGTACAAGAAAAGGGACCAGGCATATGGAAGTAGGACCAGATAGCTCACCTGGCTGCAGGCAGATTTGGAAAAAAGCACTTGCCAAGAGGAGGAAGGCCTAGGTGTGCTCTGACATTGGGTGAGGTGTTTCCATGATGAGCACCATCTGCCTGTGTACCTCCCTTCATTTCCTCTTCCCGGCATCCTCTTCCTCACTTCACGTTTCTTAAGTGCCTGCTTCCTGAGCATGTGCGGACATCTCTTTAAACTCCTTATTCACTGGTGTGCTGATAGCAAAAAACCAAACCAAAAAAAAAACAACTATCAACAGTTTCTAGAAAGGCTGTCATACAGGCAGCAACAGTTAAGAACTGGAGACATTATTCACTTAGTTTGACCATCAGACCCTGTGTAAGAAACTGACCATTCTAGCTCTAGGGAAAGACACAGGCAGACTCTTGTGGCTCACTGGCCAGTAAGCTTAGCTCAATTGGAGAGCCTGAAGCCAGTGAGAGACCCTGACTCAAAACCTAAGGTGGACAGATTCTGAGAAACTATACTACAGTTTGTCTCCTGATCTCATATGCAAACACACACACACACAAACACACACATGCACACAGGCATGCATGCACAAGGATGATAACTGAGTGTTTTTATGTTTTGGGTTTGGGTTTTCTGTCTGGGTCCCTAACCCCCTGAAAGTTTACCTGCTACAATGCTGGTCACTTCAGTGAATCCAAGGACAAAGGACACACTCCTGTGTCCTCCTACTAGAGCCTTTGTGTCTGTACTTCAGCCTGGGAATCCTTACTGTCCCTCCTCTTGGTATAATCACATACATGTCCCAATCTTTGTGCCCTGCCCCCCCCCCGTGTGTGTGTGTGTGTGTGTGTGTGTGTGTATGTGTGTGTGTGTTTGTGAGTGTGCGCACGCACTTCTGAGCTCACTTGTGTTTGGGTAAGCATGCAAGTGTGGTGGGTGTGAAATTGAAGGCCTAAAATAGATCTCAGAAATCATCAGCAATCATTCTCCTACTTTATTCATCGAGGCAGGCTTCTAAGTTGAACCCAGAGCTTATTGATATAATGCTGGGGAATCCTCTGACTCCAGCTTCCGAGGCTGAGATTACAGGCAAGCCACCACACCCACCCTGCACTAGGTTTTCACACTTACAGGGCGAGCACTTTGACAGCTGAGTCATCTCCCCAGCCCGTTGTTTCTTTTTTGTTTGTTTGGTTGGTTGGTTGGTTGGGTTTTGTTGTTGTTGTTGTTGTTTGGTTTTGGGGTTTTTTTGAGACAAGCTCTCACTGTGTATCCTAGACTTGCCTGCAGCTCTTGATCTTCTTGTCTCTGTCTCCCAGCTGCTGGGGTTACAGGTGTGCACATCCATACCCAACTTTCCCCTATGATGTTTTGTGTGAAGACAGTCTTCCATTGTTGAGCCAAATTAGGTCATGAAACAGACCCAGGAGGAACCAGGATCTTAACAGAACGCCAGCAGACTTTTTGTTTCAAATGTGACCAGAATTCTGGAAGTCTGAGTTCCAGTCCTAGTTATACAAGGCTAAGGCAGAAGCATGCTTCCTGAGGGCTAGCTGGTTCCTCTGTAGAACAGAGGAGAAGACAGTCGTTCCCTATCAGATTTTAGAAGTCAATTTAGTAAAATGGAGTATTGTTCACAGCCAGGCTCTCTGCTCTGTTAGACAAGCTATGAGCCGACTGGGTCTGGAGACCCAGGGCCCTCATAAGGTAGGGCCTCCTTGGAGAGATGTGGATGACCCAGTGAGGGTATGTGTAGGAAAACCTCATCTGCCTCACAAGTGAGTCTAAATATATTTCTAACAGGACTCAGAAAGGGAGGCTCTGAAATGCTTTCCTCTGAGCCAGTCATGGGCAACTTTGAGATAGTACAAAACAACTTAGGGAAACTAGACTTGGCCAACTTTTACCTGAGCTCATGAAGCAGTTTAAATAGAAGCTTTGATTGCTTTCAGCTGAGTAACTGATGGGTTGTATTCCGGAGAGTGCCTGGACCTGGGAGAACAGGAATAACTCAAGCCAAGAAGCTGCTGCTGAGACTCCTGGCCTCCTGTTTTAAAGGCTTGAACTTGGGTCTCCTGCATTCTTCATCAATAGCTGCTGGCAAGGAGTGGACACTTGGAGGAACTTGGGTCACACCCAGTGTCCAGGTCTTCACACACCTGACATATACATGCAGACAGTATATTCACTGTGAGGTCCCCTGTAAGTGGCACATTCAGGGTGACAGATCCCAGGACAGTTGTTCACCCATAACATGAAACACTCTGTATCATCAATTAAAAATAATATTGTAAAACAAACCATAGGAAGTTAAAATAAGTCAAACTGTATATCTTTCACAATGTGTGTGTGTGTGTGTGTGTGTGTGTGTGTGTAATGACCCCAGCACTCCAAACTGATGTCTTGTATTTACACAAGGCAGTTGGAAGATGTAAAACCTTCATGAGATAATGTCGCCAAGGAGTCCTTTGTAGAAGGAGCAACCCTAAAAGAGAAACATGGAGTGGCTATCATTTGACAATGACAAACTGTAACAGTGCAGCCCAAAGGCAAGGAACAGAACCACCCACAGACAGCTACAAAAAAAGGACCCAACAAGGATCCTTCCATTCTAAGGGTATAAGACCATGTAAGGGTTCTAATCTGGGGTAGCCTAATCATGTCTGAGTCACTTTGGCCTGTAGGATGCAGCAGGGGGAACACAGTCTCTGGATAACAGTCCAACAATGTAGCTTTTACCCCATGGCATGCATACAGCTCAGTGGACAGTATTAGCTGCTCCCACACAGCAGGCGCCAGGCATTCTGGCCTCCCAAATGTTGGTTTTGGCTCCTACCCTCTGAAACTGTGTGTTGTTACACCCTGTCTCATGGTGACTTGTTCCAACTGTGCCCCAGGAAATAGGACCTAAGCTGCTCTCCCCTGATTGTCCAGTGAAAAGCAACCAAGGCAGCAGACATGGACTGTGATCCCATTCACAGAAACCACGACTGTATCCTTTCCAATGACAGAAAGAACACATAAGAGATCAGTGAGTGACAGGACCTAGGGATTTGTGTCCATTTTCCCAGTCTGTGTCATTTTAAATTTCCAAAGAAAATAGATCTGCGTAGCCTAGAAGGTTTTTTTGATGAGTAATAATTGCTGACTGAGTAATTGCCAGACTGGTACTGTATTCCCTACAAGTGTGTCTTCCCCCAGCAAACTCAGCTCTCACCTTTCACTGAAAATCACCATAGCTGCCAGGCTTCCATCCTCTGCTCTAGCTAGCAAAGTGCTGGCCACCAGCACCTCCTCCCACGTCTTTCATGTTTTATTTATTCTATGTGTAGGTATCTTCACATGTGCATACAGGTTCCTGAGGAGGCCAGAGGGCATCAGATCTCCTGGATCTAAAATTACAGGTTGTTGTGAGTCACTGGTATAGGTGCTGGGAGTTGAACTCAGGTCCTCTCAAAAGGCAGAGAACACCCATCACCGCTAAGTTGTCACCCTAGCCCCAGCCTGCTCTCAATCCAACAAATTCTCTTAAAGTTACAAAGCAGTACCCAGGACTATAATACAGAGCAGGCACTGTGGGCAATCAATCGTTTAAATGTGCACTTACCTTGGAATGCTGAAGAGGATAAACATGTTTATCGTCAGATGAGTGAAGAAAGAAGACTGTAGCATATCCAGACAATAGAATAATATTCAACCATTAAAAGGAGTGAACCTATAGGTACTGCAGTGTAAGCCTAGCAAAGACACTAAAAGGATATGTGTGGGATGCTAAAAATCTCAGAAGGGAGAAGTCCAGAAAGAAAGGAAGGAAGAAAAGAAAAGAAGGAAGGAATGGAGAAAAGAAAAAAAGGAAGAAAGAAAGAAAGAAAGAAAGAAAGAAAGAAAGAAAGAAAGAAAGAAAGAAAGAAAGAAAGAGAAAGGAAGAAGGAAGGAAGGAAGGAAGGAGGAAGGAAGGAAGGAAGGAACGAAGGAAGGAAGAAGGAAGGAAGGAAGGAAGGAAGGAAGGAAGGAAGGAAGGAAGGAAGGAAGGAAACAGGTGGAAGTTTGGCTAGAACAGGGGTCCAGGGAGAGAGCTTCTTGCTGGATTCAGGTCCCTTTTGTGGCAGTGAGAATGTCCTGGAACTGGGGAAACATGGGGTATAGTTGGCTAAACAGTGCCAAGCTGTGCACTGCAGAATAGGTGACTTTATGTTAGGTGAGCTTCATTTCTGTGTTCTTCTGTCAGGGGAGATTTAAAGAGACAAGATCTCATACTATAGCCCAGCCTGGCCTCCAACTCACGAGCATCCTCCTGTTTCATCCTCAGAAGTGCTGAACTTAAATCAGGAGCCACCATGCCTGGTTTTGCTCTCCATTTCCAAACAGGAATGACAATGTATGCTATCTGATCACACCTGTGTTCTAGAGTTAGCCCAAGACACAAGGTCACCAAGTGAGTCCCTGGGCTGGCTCCTGTCTTCCCATACCCATTGTATGCACTCGTGGCAGCCACTGCACCAGCCTCCACAGGCTCCACTCCTTCCTATCTCAGGGCCTCCATTTGTACTCTTTCCTACTGTGGAATGTTCTTTCAGCCATTTCCCAATGGATCCATGACATCTGCTCCTGTCGCCCTCTGTAGAGACTCTCTGACCATATCCGCAGCATCATCTACTTCATTGCTCTTGGTCACAGCTCCCTTTCTTTTATCCTAATTGATATTATATAGAGTTGTTCCACAATTCTGTATTTACTTCTTGCAGTTGAGGTGAAATTTATGTGACATAAAATCATTTCAAGTGTTCCTGATGTTACACAGTCACTACCTCTCCCCAGTTCCGAGGCTTCTGTGTGTGCAGTATGAGAAAGCCTGTGCCCATCATGCACCTCGCCCCACTCTCCTCCCATCATGCACCTCGCCCCACTCTCCTCCCACAGTCACTGACAACTCCCAGTCTGCTCTGGTCTTGTAGATTTCCCTATTCCGGATTTCATGCAAATGACACCACATGACCTTTGACTTTTTGCTTGCTTCTTTCTCCTAGCATGCTGTTCTCTGGGTTCTCATGGTACCTGTCCCAACATCATTCCTTTTTCTGGCCTCAAAATAATTCATTGTGCAGATAGACCACATATCGTGTCTGCTAGTTAGCTGGTGGACATTTGAGTTGTCCCCATTTCTTGGCTCCTGTGAGGAGCGCTATGATCACTGTGGCAACTGTTGCAAAAACCTGCTTTCAACACGTTGGTCATGGGATTCTATAAGTTACTAATGAGATGCTAATCCATTCTTTACAACTTACATGTGTTTTTGATATTTCATTTTCTAGAATATAAACTCTGTTTACCGCCTCAGTCTCAGAATCCTGAATGTTGCCTAGCACACAGTAGGTCTTCAATGGCTACTTTGAGTATATGTGCATGTGTGTGTGAGCAAGAGTGTGTGCATGTGTGTGTAAGCTGTGCGTGTGTGTTGCCTATGGAGGCTAGATGTCAATGTTGAATGTCTTTCTCGTTCACTCTCCACTTTATCTATGTTTAAGGTTTCTTTACTGCGTATTTTGTCTGCATGTATGTGTATGTAGCACATGTGTGACTCTTCCCTGTGCAGAAGAGAAGAGGGTATTGGGTTCCCCAAAACTGCAATTATGGATGCTCGTGAACCATGTGAGTACTGAGAATTAAACGCAAGTCCACTGTAAAAGCAGCACATGCTCTTAACTATTTAGGTAACTCTCTAGTCATATATAAATATATATACATATATTCATAAATATGTATTCACTATTTATTTATTTGTTTGTTTGTTTATTGGTTTGTGTGTGTGTGTGTGCATGTATGCCACTGTATGAGTGTCTGGGAGACCAGCAGAGGTTGTCAGATGCCCTGAAGCCAAAGTTACAGGTTATAAGCCACCTGATATCAGTGCTGAGATCCAAACTCAGAGATCTCCAATCCTCCATTTATTTATTTATTTATTTATTTATTTATTTATTTATTTATTTATTTTTGAGACAGGATCTCTCATAGAACCCCAAAGCTCACCAATTTAGCTCAGCTAACTAGCAAAAATCAATCTTTCAGTCTCTGCATCCCCAGTGCTGGGATTAGAGGCACATTTTGTTCCTCTGGCTAGGGATCCAAACTTAGGTCCTCATGTTTGGACCGCAATCTGTCTTCCTAGGCACATAAAATCAGTTCTTCTGATATAAACATGGAAGCTGGAACCCTCAGGCTTTATCTGAGTGTGGATTTCAGCCTGAGTTTTAGAGAAGTGGCATTTTTCCCAAGCCACCTTGAGCAGGGTGTCCTTACAGTGTTAGCCCCGGCAGGTGAAGTTTACAGCTCACTCTTTCAAACAATGCTCTGTCACTGTGTGTGGGTCTCAGAGGACTCCAGAGCGAAGCTTGCCAGGCTTTGGATGTCAGCCCCCAAAAGAATGGCCATCTATTCAGATGGCCTCATCCCAGGAAGCCTCCACCCTGCTTAGCCTTCTCATGTCATCCACCCTGAGCAAGGACGGCCTCCCTGAGTCCAGGACAAGAGCTGTGGCAGCCAAGGATGTCGCAGATAATATTCACCCTGGGGAAGCTAATCTCCTGGTGTCTGAGGACAGACTTCCTGGCTCCAGGACCAGAATTAGAACTCGGTTAATAAGAGCCTGTGACTCTGGTGAGGAAACATATCCTTCGGTCCAATTCTACTCTAATGTGAAGCCAGTGACATCAATGGAAGAAAAGGAGCAAAATCAAAGGAACAGAAACTCTGTAATCATGTGTCTGCTGCCACCCTTTATTTTTTGGGCTACCTCCTCCCTTCTATGTGTGATTGTCTGTACACACACAATTTACATACATGTATGCATATAAACATGCACACAACACATGCAAGTTTAAATCTAGATGCCACATATAAGAGAAAACATGTGGTATTTACCTGTGCAAGTTAGGCTTATTGCACTTGGCATAACCATTTCCAGTTCCATGCTGTGGAGCTCCTGGGCTTCCGTATTAGTCTGTGCTGGGGCAGGTCACCAGTCTACAGCTCAGTGGCAGCATCTTTCCCAAGCTCCCCTCACCCACATCAATCCTTCCAATGTCATGATTTCATTTTTCTTTACTGTTGCACACAACCCCAGTGTACACATGCACTGTGCTTTCTTCAGCCATCTGTCTGTTAATAGACATCTATACTGGCTCCCCATCTTGACCGTTCTGTACAGTGCAGCAACAAATATGGATGTACACATATCTCTTGGTATGCTAACTTGGAGTCCTGGGGATATGTATAGTTGGGTTATATGGTTCTATTTCGGTGTTTGACGATTTCCTTCTCACTGGCCAACACTTCACCAACAATGAGTTAATCTTACCCACTCTCCAAATTCTTGCCAGTATTTCTGCTATCTATTTTCTTGATACTAGCCATGCTGATTGAGGTGAGTTGGAATCTCAATTTTAACCTGCATCTCCCTGATACCTAAGGATGTTGAACACTTTTTTATTTTTGAGTATTTACTGGCCAGTTGCATTTCTGTTTTTAATAACTATTTACTTCATTAGCCAATATGGACTGGAAGGTTTGGGTCCCCATCTTTACTTTCTACAGTTCTTTATATATTTTAGCTATTGACACCAGCTTCTATGTAGCTATCAGACCTTCTCCTGTTCTGCAGGCCACGCTACTCTTGTGATTATTTTTGATGACTCCCATGACACCTTAAATGGAACCCCAAAATAATTTATTCTTCAGAGAAGTGATCAAAAGAATTGTAGATGTTTTGATGTCAAAGAGAACAAAATTCGTACCTCAGCTCCCCTGTTAACTAGCTGTGTGACTTTGGGATAATATTTCTATGTCTCTGAACCTCTGTTTCTTTGCTTACACAATGGGAATATCAATAACATGTAAGCTAGTCGTGGGAATGGCACACATTAGTGTCCCTACCTTCTAGAGGCTCCATAAGCCTCCTCAAGGTTTCATTACAAAGGACCTAAATGTCAGTGGAGCGGGGAGCCAATGGATGAGTGAGCATGGACAGTCTAGAAAGTCACAGTCCTCTTCCTCTCAGAGCTGTCTCTCAAACAGGGCCAACTGGACGTGTTTCATAATAATTTAAAAATTCACAAAGGACAACATGTAACCCAGCAGTCTTTGAGATGCCCATTAGCACAAACCGTTAAGGAAAAGGCTGAGAGAGCCCAGAATTACTCAGCAGCTCCATCCCAGGCGGACACGCTTTAATCTAGCTTTTAAATTTTTAATTATGCTAATCTAATTTTAGACATTAATGAGATTGTGGTGCATAGTATCTATTTCCATCTCAGTTGTTTTCCTTCCTTCTCAGTCACCCACTCTCTCAAACAGCACAGGGTGCTAGAGACAGGGCAACTTCTTCAGAAGGTTGGACATTGTTTCCCAGCATGCATCCACCTTCCTGTTTCTAGAATGGTCCATGAACTTTGTTAGTGACGTAGAGTCACAGGCCTGGCCCTGCTGACTCAGAAGTTGTATTGACAGAGAAGCCCTAGTGGTTTTGAGCCCTTTGTATTTTTGAAGAACAGCCTTCAAGATCCAACTGGACTCTGGGTAATGCCATTGTGCATGTGACTGCTCCAGAGATCCTTGGAGATATTGTGGATGCTGGATTCATCATTACAGATTATTGTATTCATCAGAGCCAGATTATTGTATTCATCAGAGCAGTTGTGCATGCACAGGAGATACTCAGACGGGGCCTGCTGAGGCTCCCTCATAGAAGGATGAGGTGCAGAGGGGCATCCAACCCTCACTCAAGTTTCCCCCACCCCTGCCCATTCCTGACAGTTATCTATTACTCTGTCTGAGGTATATGTGACCTTGGGAGGTGCTAGAGTGTATGAGGGGTGAAAGGTTCACCGAAGGACGGAGTCTATCTGTGGAGCCACAGGGACATCATCACCCATCCTGGGTGAGATGTTTTGATGTTGCAGTGGTTTGGACATCACCCACATTCCTATAAGCAACTCCTCATCTATTGTCCCTTAAGGAAGACTCATTGGTTCCCTAAACTGGGCTTAGATGGAATCCTTATGTTTTTCTGTTATTGGTGCCATGTGGTGGTGGGGTAGACACCTTCCCAGGGCAGGGAACATACAGTAATGTTTAAGAACAACAGGCTGTGATATAATAATACCTTCGGAGGGGGTAAATAAGATGTGTAGAGTGTGTGATAAGGATCTCGAATACAAGGGTCTGGCTTTCCATATTCTTCACTGGGATATCCTCTCCACAGACATGGATGTCATCTTCTCTTGTGGCTTTATCCTTTCCAGCTGTATACCCAAATTATAGTTGCTTTTAACCAGCTAAGAACAACTAATTCTTAATCCTCATTCCCTAAGGAGGTGGCATATTTGTCATTTTGGTCCATGGCTTCAGAGATGACAGTCCACAGTATTCTGACTCCACAGGGTAAGGCAGAATGTCATGGTGGCAAGAGGAATGGGAACCAGGGTTCCTTACATCATGGTGGCCAAGGAGGGGCAAGAAAAGTAGAATATATGTATATGTAAATGTATACATATGATTCTTTGAGAATTTTAAATACAGTGACACATGATTATATACATTATATACATCCCCCACCCCTCAGTCTCTCCCAGTCTCTCTAGCCTATTTCTCCCTCTCAACTTTATGTCCTTTTATTTTTAATAACCCATGAATTCATTAGTGCAGCTGAACATGCGGAGGTGATACTCAGATGGGGCCTGCTGAGGTTCCCTCACAGAAAGATGAGGTGCAGAGGGGCATTCAACCCTCATCTGAGTACCCCTGCTCATCCCTGACAGTTATCTATCACTCTGTTTGAGATGCATGTGACCTCCATGTATCTCCAATTAGTGTGATTTCATGTGTATGGGTATAGGGCCATCCACTGAAGCATGGGTAACATAGCAATACCAAGCTTCACCAAAAGAACAATTCTCCCTCACCCAGGAGCTATCAACTGCCGATAGCTCCTCAGTTAGTGGTGGGAGTCACCCCTAAAATGTTGGATAATGTAAATGCTTATCCAAGAATATGTGCTGACTGACCTTAGCAACATCATGGTAGGTGCTGCTCTTAGGATTGATCAACTAGGTAGTGCTGAGGGCTATGTGGGACATGATCAATAAGATGGCTCTCCTAAGCATGAGGTGGGAGGGGACACCTTGAAAACCTATAGTTCTGAATCCTCATCCTCGTCTTAACTTCCCAGACAAGGTGCCCCTCCCCCTCCCTCCTAGCTGTCCTGTTTCCTCTCATGACTGTGCATACAGCAAGGGTACATGAATTGTCCACAGAGGGTGGAATTTAGGATTTTGGAGGGAAGGAAAGAGAACAGAAACAAGAATTGGCAGCAGTAGTTATAAATAGAGAAAGCACAAATAGTGCTTTCAAACACAAATAGTTGGTGCTCTCTCTGTAAAGTGCTTGCCATACTAGAATGAGGCAGTGAGTTTGATCAAAAAACCCATGTCAAGGCTGGGTAAGGCAGCACATGGCTATCATCCTAGCCCTGTGGAGATGAAGACAGGGGGACCTCTGGGGCTTACTGGTCAATCAGTCTAGTTCAACCAGTGATCTCAAGATTCAGTGAGAGATATTGTGTCAGAAAATTAGGGAGTTCAGGAAGACACCCAGTGGTGTCTCTATACACCCCCCACCCCCAACGCACATATCACAAAATGACTGCAGAGTCAACATGCAGTACAATTTAAGGATTTATCCAGACCTGGTGTCAAATTAACAAAGACTCTATTTATAACTAAATATGATTGTTGGGTCAAATTACAGGAAGTACTGTGACCTTAGGAATGGAGCAGACATCCTTTGTATGTATGCCTGGCAGATGAGAGAAGACATTGGGAAGACTAGGAGATAAACAAGGGAACTTCTCTTCTGAACTCAGAAATCATGGGACAAACAGCATCTGCCCTCAAAGCACCAGCATTGCGGAGCCTGTGCACATGACATCTGTAAAATTCACACATCCACCCCATGCCGTTGTTGATAAGACATTTACAAATTCAGAGAGAGAGAAATGCTGTCATTTATACTGCAGCGTTGTAAAGTCTGACATTAGCAGAGCCACTGGAGCCCATGAATCACAGGAGGAGGGAAAATTCAGATGGATATAAATGTCCATTAATGATGGGAAAGTTAAATAGATTACATTTCATCCATACTATGTGGGAGTAGGAAGTCATTACAAAAGCAAGATGTACCTCTATGAAGTGCTATGGAAAGATTGCTGAGAAACACAGGGCTAGAATAAGAAAAAGCAAATTGCAGAACAATGTGTACACCCTGATTCCATTTATCTATGATAGAAAAAATATCTATGCATGCAAATGTTCAGATAAAGACTTCATGCCAGACAATACCAATGATCATCTCCTGGGGGGAACTGAGTATCAAAAGACTGAGATTTCCATATTTTCTTTATGTAGTTTTATTCTGCATTCTCTCTTGGGGCTGTTTTCATGAAAAATATGTATTATGTCTAATATGTGAAAGTTGACAATGAAAATTAGCAGTTTGGGGAAAACTTGGGGGTAGGGTAATTAATCAACACGTCTTCAGCCTCACAACTCACTGGCACCATCAACAGCACCACTGGTGCCTAACTCTGACTGTTCTGCCAGTGCTATGGCTCTGTAGCCTGCTGGTCTTTCCAGCCTGGAATTCTCTCCTTCCCATCAGTGTCTACCTTCATCTCCATGCAGTTTGCATGCAAATGCATTTTGTGTAGAATGTATAAGTGACACACTCTTACCACCATCCCACAAGTTAAGTGTCACACCTCTGTTCTCTCACAGCTCTCCACTGATTCTTATGTTCCTGACAGTCAGAGTTTTGTTCCTATGAGAGCCTAAAAGGTCTCTTTCCCCATTTTCTTACCAGCACCTAAATATTCTCTCCTCCCTAAGTACCTGGGAGATGGAACACATTTACCAAAAGTTGGTATTGGCAGGTTGGACCACCAGAAAAAAAATCTTATACCTTAGCAAATATGGCAGCTATTATTTTGTACCTAAAGCATGTTCTTATACACATTATTTAATTTAACCTTAACTACCCCCAGGAGGCAGATATTTGTATTTTTCTTATTCTACAGATGATAAAACATAGACTTCAGGAGATGGGGGACTGAGCCAAGCTCACAAAACTGATATGTGGAGTATTTTTCTAAACCCATCCAAAGACCAATTATAAAATCCACCCTCATTCTCCTTCTCACTAAAGCCTTGACTCTGAACCATCTACGTCCTTGGGGCTCAGAGCTGAAAGGGGAAAGAGATGTAAAACCCAGCACTGGCCTTGAAATTCAGATTAGTCTATCTTGTTCCTAGAACTCACAGGTGAGTGTTAAAAGTCACAAGTCACAGGAAAAGAGGAGTAGAAACTAAGGACCATTTCTAGGAAATTTCTAGGGACAGTGAGTGAAGCAATAGTCATGAGTGGGTTTGGGGATATCTGTTCCTGCATTCTTGTTCATTGTAGGCTCACAGCCGTTGGAATCTATGCAATCCTCACCTATAGGGGGCAGTGTGGAGCAGATAGAAAATGGCAGCCATCTCATAGCAATCAGGGCTGGGCTTATAATAGGTAAGATTTTCCACCAGAAACTTCCAAAAACTCAGGCAGCTGGTACAGGTGACCTAAGAATTGCTTCCACTGTGTGTAGCATAGAACCAAAAGCATTTGGTGCCATGTCTGGGATGGCTCATCAAATGTCAGACCTTTATGACCCATTAAACACAGATCACATCCACCAAAAGAAGGAAGCTTTACATACTTTCAGAGCACACCTGTCAATCATTGGGCACCATGGAAACTAAAAGAGATGAGTGGTACAGCCCTCAAATGAAACTGAGCTTCAGATGGCATTGTTTGAACAAGAGAGGACAGGCAGCAGAGGCAAAGAAACTTAAGATGCCACACATTCACAAGTCAACATGGAGGTAAGAAGACAAACAGGGAACACAGTAACATCCTGTAGGGACAGGAAAATGTAGCTCAGAGGTTGATGACAAACATGCACCGCCATGCCTGGATTTTTAAAATGATTTCTGGGGATCAAACTCATGCTTGAATGGCGAGCACTTTACTGACATTTCCCCATCCCTGCCTCCTCTGGCTTTTGAGGACAGTGTGTAACACTTGGTTGATTCCCGTGTTTGTGGAATTGCCATTTGGTACAAGTATGAATGAGATTCTTCAGAAAGAATGCACTCTCTAATAAGGCTGGAACTTGCAGAGAAGACAATGCCAAAGGGCACTGCTATTTTCTCAGAGACATCCTAAGGGCTTGTGCTTTCTCTGAAGGTTCCTATATGTGAGTTAGAACTGGTTTTTATTTTTTAACAAACTCATAAATAGTTGATGTCCTGAGGCTGACCGCCTCGCCGGCCTTCCTCCTCTCTCTGCAGCGGGGTCCTTGTAGCAACCATGTCCTCTTTGGACAAGGAAACATGCTTTGACCTACAGGAAGCTGGCAGCCACATAGCTGCTGACATGGGTGTCATTGTTTTACACACAGCAGGGGTCAAGGTAAGCAGTGGGAAGTGGAGACTCCTCTGTGCCTATGGATTACAGGTTTAGACTCTAAGTAGGGTTGCATTGCAGAAGCCTGCTCCTCTTCAGGGATGAGGAATATAGGCAGAGAGAAGCTGAATGTCAGGCTTTTAGTTACAAAACCCAGAAACAAATTTTACCTAGTATCAACTGGGAACAAATGTACAAGAAGTTGTTACTGAGTCCACGGGATTTCCTGGAGGAGGTGTGAAGGGTTAAGGTGTCCCCAAAGAAATCCAGGCCTTAATGCCTAAAGGTGTGGTATTAATCTTATTCAGAAGAACAAAGTCTCACAGATTGATACAGTATTGTGAAGGATGTGGGGTGGAGAAAGCCACCCTGGATTCTCCAACACTAAATCAAACAAGCATCCTTGTAAAGGTGAGATAGAAGCTGACCTGGTGGTACATATTCATAATCCGAGCACTCAAGGGGCTGAGGCAGGTCTGGCCAGATGTCTCAGTGTGTAAACAAGCATGTCATCAAGTCTGAAAGCCTGAATTCAAGCCCTGGGGATCACATGGTACAAAGAGAGACTCAATTGACTCCTATAAGTTGTCCTCTGACCTCCATGTGCACCCCATAGCACATGTTCTGCTCTCTCTGTTTCTGTCTCTGTCTCTCTGTCTCTCTGTCTCTCTCTCTGTCTCTCTCTCTCTCTCCTCTCTCTCTCTCTCTCTCTCTCTCTCTCTCTCACACACACACCACAGACACCACACACACACACACACACATGATAGATAGCTGATAGATAGATAGATAGATAGATAGATAGATAGATAGATAGATAGATAGATAGATAGATTCGACAGAATTAATACATTTAAAAGTAAAAGGGTATGAGACAGAAGGACCCAGGTTTGAGGGCAGTCTTTATTAGTATACACTGTACAGTGACATCCTGTCAACAAGAAAGTAAAGAGATGAGAGAGGTGGATTAGTGCTATATCAGAGTAGAAGACAGTAGGACTACAGAGATGAGAGTGAGACCACAAATAAAGGAATACTGGTGGTCACCAGAAGCTAGAAAAAACAAAGAAGTTTCTCTCTTAAAACCTCACAGAGACAGCAGTCTTCCTGACACCATGATGTTGAACCCCAAGCCCCAGACAGTGAGAGAACCATGTTTGCTGCTACAAGCTATGCAGCTTGTGGTCATTTCTTACAACAGCAATAGAAACTAATGCAGCCTTTAAGTCTGCATCAAGGAGGATTCACAAGGAGATGAATTGGAGAGACTACTGTCCCTGTGGTGGGCTTCAAGTCCTTGTGATGCTAGGGCCTGAACATTCTCCTAGAACATCTGTTCCTTTCTTGCTTCTCTTGAAGCTTTGCAAAAATTACTTCCACTATGGCCAGTACCAGCTTACAAAATGATGCCTGGAGCATGCGACCTGACTGATAGAGATGAGCTTTTTAGTCTAACTGCAAGGGAGGCAGGGAAAGCTGGTACCCAGCTGTAGTGAAATGTGACTATGGGCCAGAATTCCCTAAGAGTAAAGAGTGAAAGTTCAATGAGAGGTTGGGATACACTGCTGTGTCCCCTGTACTTGTTCTGCAGGTTTTCTCTTGTTCTGTGTGCACCTCTGGGTCAGTTCGGTTTTTTTTTTTTTTTTTTGTCTATTTACTAAAGTCACAAACAGCTCAATGTGCTGAAGCTGGTCATCAAGCTGGCTTCGTTCACTTTCTCTCGTTTACTTTTTAGTTCTAGGAAGTTCCTGGGCAGTAAGAAAAAGAGAAGGATGTCAGCTGGTGGAGGAAATTCCCTTTCAACTCCCTGTAGTCTCTGATCACTTGAAAGTAAAAGGAATTCCTCAGCTTCCTCAGGTAAAAGCAGCCCTGGAGCAGCCTCGCTGGGTGAGCTGTCCTCACTGTAATTTCTATAACTTCCTGTTACTTTACATTTTCAAAGCCTACTTTTAATTATGGTTCTTAAACGATTTAAGCTCCCTTTTAGCCCACCACCCACAGCGATAGTGGAAAAGAAAGAATTTGGGGAAAGTGGACCTGTTTAGAAGTGGTTTTTTGGAGCAAATTCCATCTGCATTGTCAGGAAATCAGCAGTTCAGTTCACAGGTCAGCAGGGCCCAGGATCAACTGGAATGTCAGGAGAAGTTCTCAGCTGTGCCTCTCTTAATGAAGCAAAGATCAGCAAAGACTTGAGACCAAGAAGTGTTGCACAGCTAACTCTATATGCAAGCCCCTCTCACAGTCTGTTGAGTCCTAGTTACACTTCCTCCATACACTACGTGTCCTCCAAAGGTCTTGCCTCACCACGTGTCTTGCCTCAGCACATGAGTTTGCCTTAGCTGACATCATTCTGCCAATCAGCTCAGCATGCAGAAGTGTCAAGAAGCTGCAGCGTATCACTAGGATTTTTTTTTTTTTTTTTTTTTGGTGTATTTCTCTCTATGGAGTTCTGACAAAATGAGTTCAGCTACACAATGTAAGGCAGACCAGTACATGCATGTCATTAGCAAAGACTCCATCACATGTCCTTTCATGTGCTTACATTAGCAGAACTTCTCTTCACCTGTGTCTGCCTCAGTGAAAAGTTCCTTTACAAGTCTGCCTTAGCTTAACGTTCTTTCACCCGTGTCCGATTCAGGAAACCACTCCTTCACATGTTTGCCCCAGAAAAACACCATCTGAAAAAACTGAATTTCCAAAGAACCCTTAAGTTTCCACTTCAACTTCCTAGTGTTGGGCATCATGGGAAGAGGTTTGTACTGATTCACATGCATAGATACAGACATGCATGCATGCATACATACATATTAGCTGCGTGTTATTGACTGTGTACATCGCCACCTTTGTATCTGGTGACAGGCACAGTCATCAGGATCCCATTTGCATTAGTTACGTTTACTCCCCATGACCACGCTGCTTGGCACAAACAACTTACAAGAGGAAAGATTAATTTGGGCTCATAGTTTCAGAGAATTTTGTTCCATCATAGTGGGGAAGGCATAGTGAAGGAGCTCAAGTCGTGGCAGGGACAGCATGGTAGAACATCAGGTAAAGAGAATGACAGAAGCCAGGGCAAGGCTATAACTTTCAATGACATTCTTCCACCCACCTGGCTCTGTCTCCTAACGTGTCCATGGCCTCCCCAAATAGCACATAACATCATTTTACAAATGAAAGAATGGGAGCCTAGAGAGGTGAACTTACTTCCTAGGGCCATAATCAGACAAAGACAGAAGAGTCAGAAGACAGAAGAGTCAGGGAATACTTGTTTAATAATTCATTAGTATTTTTCACCAATTGTGTTGAGACTCCTGAGACAGCCAGTGCCAATCAATCCGAAATTCCAGGAGTGGGTGGGTATTATTGGAAATAAAGCAGCATCCATGTCAAATGTGGGCTCTGACAATACGCGATTATAATTCCATTGTTGGGGAGGCAGAACTAGGGAAAGCAAGTCTAGTCAATCAGTAATTTTCAGATCCAGTGAGAAATCTTGTCTCAAAAAGTAAGGTAGCCAGTGATTAAGGAAGACACTTCCTGTCATCCTCTGACTTCCCCATACATTCACACACATGTGTATATTCACCCACATGCACACCCACACATAAACACATACACACGAAAAGAAAATAAAACTGAACACTATGTAACGGTGTGTTTCTGCATTTTCAATTGTTAATTTTGTACCAGCTGAGAGCTAAATTCTAGAAGGATCTTGGTATTGTTCTTTCTATAACCTATTACCACCCTCATATTTGTCCTTCCTCACTAGCTTAGAGGCAATCTAGAATTGTATCTGATTGGCTGTAATAAAGATCTGACAACCAATATCTGTGAAGGAAATGAGGACAGAACTTCTAATAGAGAGAAGGATTCTGGGAGAAGAATTGAGATGCAAGAGATTCAGAGAGTGGGCACAGAGGAGAAAAGCATAGAGCTAGCTATGTTGTGGGTCATAGGCTAGTTAGTCGGGTTAAGTTAAAAGTAAGTACCTGGGAGATTGCCCAAGCAAAAAGCCTAAGCTTTAAATGATATAGAAGTCTTGTGTTATTATTTATACTGCTAGTGTGTCCGAGAAAGTCCTGCAAAGCAGAGAATGGACTGGGAATAGGTCATGGCTTTTGAAACCTCAAAGTCCACTCCCTAGTGATGCATTTCCTCCAACAAGGCTCCACCTCCTAAGTCTCCCTAGACAGTGCCCAAGTACACAGACAGGTCCCAAGAAGGGACCAAGTGTTCAAATGTCTGAGCCTATAAAAGGAAGCATTCTCATTCAAACTACCACACCTGGTCAAGAAAAAGACAAAGATATCTCTCTAGAAATAGTGCCACATCTGAAAACACAATGCTGATAATATGGGCTATGTGTAGATGTGTGTAAGAAGATGTAGGGGCCTAGAACCACCCTCTGGTATAAGGGATTCTCATTAAGAGAGAGTAGCAAGGTGCTCATGATCCTGAGAGAAGCCAAGTGTTTCAGGACCTGACAAACAAAGATTGCAAAGATGCATGACCCATGTAGGACAGGGATGCCCTTTGTCCAATCTCAGGGGACAGGCCATTGGAGAGAATCACATTTGAATCCCAGAGAGCTCAAAAGAATGACACATATCTTTCCTGATGAATGAAATAAATTCATTTATCAAATTTCTCCAAATTCACCAGCTATCTTTGCCCAGAATCCCAAGAGCTGCTGTACAAACAGTAATCCTTCAACTCCAAATGGAAGATGAAGGAGGAGGGGTACCTGAAGGAGTCTTCTTTCCCTTTGTTTATCTTGTTTTAGGTGTGTGTCTGAGTATCTCAAAAACATCCTAGACATCTACTGCTATCTGTGGATTGTGCTGGTCACTTTAATTGTTGTGTTGACTAGTTTCATGTCAACTTGACACAAGCTAGAGTCATCAAAGAGAAGGGAACCTCAATTATGAAATAGTCCCCATAAAATCCAGCTAAAACACATTTCTTAATTAGTGATTTATGGTGGAGGGCCCATCTCATTGTGGATGGTGCCACCCCTGGGCCGGTGGTCCTGGGTTCTATAAGAAAGCATGCTGAGCAAAGCCATGATGAGCAAGACAGTAAGCAGCACCCCTCTATGGTCTCTGCATCAGCTCCTGCATCCAGGTTCCTGTACTGCTGAGTCCCTGCCCTCACTGCTTTTGAGAATGAACTATTAAATTGAACTATGATTGTAAATAGCTCTTCCCTCCCCAAGTTACTTTTGGTCATGGTGTTTTCTTATGGTTACAGCAATAGTAACCATAACTAAGGGAGTTGTCAACTTAACACAACTCAGAGTCACGTGGGAATAGACTCTTAATAAGGCATTGTCTTACTGAGGTGGCTTGTGGGTGTATCTAGGGGGTATTCTTGATTGCCTCAGTTGAACTACAGAAGATCAGCCACTATGGGCAGCACCTTCTGACAGCTCAGATGAAAGGTCATAGAAGGAGGCATTTTCCATTCCTGCTCACCCTCTCTGCAAAGCACATCAATCCTGTTGGCACTGTTATTCCTTTCCCAGATATTAGGACCATCTTCCTCAGGCTTTCAATGTGGACTGAAACCAGCCACTCTCCAGGAATCATCCAGTTCTTCAGCTCCAGATTGGGACTACTGAGGCTCCAGCCTCATGGACTTGGCAGTGCCCTGATTCCCAGCCTTTCACTGTGCCACGGCCATTGTTGGGTTACTCCAAAAGTAAAGTATACTCTTAGCCAATCCTCATCTAACACACACTCCTTCTATTAGTTACGTTCCTTAGAGAAACCTGACTACTGCAGGAATTCATATGTAATAATCCACTTTGAGTGCAAATATGGGTTCCTTTGCCACTCCTTCATAGTCTTTAGGCACAACAATAAAATAAACTTTTGGAATGTCATCTTCCATCCTTTCCTATAGCCTCCTCCTCCTTCTCACTACAGCAGTTGAAAGTTGCTCACAGAACCTTGAGTCTGCATTACATATATTGGATTTTTTCTAAAAGTAGTAGGAATCCAGTGAGGCTATAATCTTAGAAGAATCATAACAAGATCCATAGTTGTGGATGAGACTTCCACCTTTCATCCCACTGTGGGCTTCCCTAATTGGCAGGAAATGACCTTCCTTGTAGGCTAGAACATCCTTCCCCTAGGTGGGTACCATCTGCCACACCTCCTTGTACCATTGTAGATTTCTCATCTACAGCACTGTCAAGTGTTTGGGAAAGGGCTGCAGAGATGGCTTGGCCAATAAAGGCTTACAAACATGAAGGTATGTGTTTTAATCACCAGAATCCATATTTTCAACGTGTACAGCAGTACACATTATAGCAGTCTGCTCTAGGGAGGCGGAGACAGATTGATACCTAAGGTTTACTGGTCAACCAGACCAGCTTACTTGCAAAGTTCCAGACCAGTGAGAGACCCTGTCTCAAAGAAACAAGGCAGGCAGCAACTTAAGGATGGCAGCCAGCATTATCCCCTAGCCTAAATACACACACACACACACACACACACACACACACACACACACTAATCAGGTTATTTTGTGTTATACACAGCCATCCTATGTATTATATGATGGAACATCTACATCCCTGACCCTCACTGACTAGATGCCACAAAGGGGACCACTCTCATTAGGGCAGTCAAAAATGGCTTCGAGTTGCCAAATGTCCTCTGAAGGGAGAGAGGCACAGTCCCTTCCACTGAGAATTGCCCCTTCTTCTTCTTCTTTTTTTAAAGCATGCTTTAGGATTATCATCTAAATCACATCTCCCAAACAGTCTAGTTTCCATGGCTATTGACATCTGGGCCCTCTACTTAAGCTCCTGTGGATTTTCCTCTTTCATTCCTAAGATTTAAGGTTCCTGCTGGCCTGTCAGCCAGCTTGCAAACATCACTCAGGGTTCTATGGTCCTATAAAGACTTGGGTGAAAAGGCCATTGGGTAGCCATGGTCTAGCAAACACTTTTTCTTGTGTTTGAAACTGTAAGGTCTTTGATGATGTATTAGGGACATCTCCAAACTCCTGAATTATTTGAGATTTTTCTCTAAGCATTTGACCTTGGGCATAAATGATCTTTGGATGACAAGTGAGAGAATATCTATTTCTAAAGCAGAAATCCACAAAGAGCACTTCTGAAAGGAGGGCTATTGTTAGTCTGTGGAGAGGGAGGTCCAGGCACATCTCCGGCTGGCTACCTGGTTCATCTGCTTCAGAACCCTCAAAGGCACCAGCCTGGGAGCCTATATTTCTTAGCTCCCTGCACGCTTTAATTTCTCTTTAGAAGAAGAGCAGGTGGTCCAGCTGCCACAAAGTAGTGAGGAGGGAACTTGTCGGAATTCGGTTCATTGGAACAGAAATGACAGAATGTCAATTTCCCTCCTAACTGCATGTCATCGTCGAGAATCAAATAAGCAATTACACCAGGCTAAATTGAATTCGTTTCCAATTCAGATGCATGGCCTGCTCCATGTGGAAGAAATAGTCTTTCTGACTATGGACATGTTACAAGTCCATGGATGATGGGTATCTGATCCGTGCAGCCTTCTGTTGTTCAGTTTCAGCATAGGGGAAGGAGTTTGTCCTTGTTGGGCATCCTTTGTCTGTGATCCTACAGGTGTGAAATGCAAGGGTGACAGGAATATGATTTAATGGAAGAATTTTAGACATTATAGTATGGGTGTGTATCCATTTAAGATCAGTGGTATGTGTACATGTGCATGTGTGTGTGTTTGTGTTGTGTTTTAAATAACTGAAGAAAGATTTGAACAACTTATCCCACTTCTCCTTTGACATTGCTGGTTTGCACTAAGACATTTCTCCTAGAAACTGTCTCTGACTTGAATTCTACTTCTTCCCACCAATATCATGGTGATTTTTAAAATTTTCCGAGACACCTTTATGTGGGGTCATATTTCCATAGCTTTGTTAATAGCTTAGCATATGGTAGAGTTCAGCACCACAGGAACGTACCCAGCTTTGACATCAAATATGTATTTATTTTTCCTGAGATTTGGCATTATAATAAAGGCAGATTTTCCTTTTTAAAAGATAGATATGATCATGAGGCAAAAATGAAACTAGAGATAAACATACACTTACATGATACGGTTTTGTTTAGTAAGGATTCCAGTACCTCTAGCTTGTGGAATCCCCCATTGCTTAGCAGATGGAGTGGAATCTTTTGAGATAAATGGAGTTTAGAAAACAGGGTGTAGATCTTAGGTCTGACATTACCCACTGGGGTTTGTTGTATGATCCACCTTTCATCGCATGTAAAATGAGAATAGAATGAAATTCATGTATTCATACTATTGAAAATAGTTTTCTCACTCTTCAAAATGTTTTGACCACTGAAATTTCATTGCTTTCTACAATAAATATGGGAGCAGCTACTGACTAGCTAGATATCTAAATGACTTCATTGATGAATGGATAGGCCGATACAGTGAATGGATGCATTGATGGATATAAAGATAGGTGGGTAGGTGAGTAGACATGAAGCACGTAGGTGGGTGGGTAGATTGATAGACAAATATCAAAATATGGGAACGGTTGGGTGGATGGGTGGATATATAGATATGAAGATAGGAGGATGGATGAATGGGTGGATAGACAGAGGATGGATATGAAGACAGATAGTTGGATGGGTAGATGAGTGAGTGGAATGGACAGATGAACATCATTGAGAGACATAGTAGTTTGAGTTTCCACCATCACCCAGTTCCTTCATCTAATAATCTTTTGTCTATACTTTCTACATCACACTAGCTCCTACCCTTATTAGTGGGCTCACCATGGTCTATGAGACCATTAACACTTGTCTCACATAAAGCCCTTCAATTCCAAATCCAGGAAGAGAGAAGGCATGACCCAGATAGAAACAACCATTACATTTGGACTTTCCTTTGCTATATGCTAGTCTGGCTCCCCTGGGTAGGTGGTGGGTGTACATAGGGTGCACCTACTGAGGTGTGAAGCCACCAGAGAGCTGAGGACAGAGGAAGCAGAATACTATTAAATACTTTGCATATCTGACTCCTGCCCTGCCTGAACCAAACACCTTAGACTTCCAACTGATGTGAAATTTCCTGCATCCATTTTCCATTTTCATCTCTTGTAACCTTATAAAAGAAGTACTTAGATCAGGAGATGGGTATTTTGCAATGTTCTGTGATGTATTCCAAGATATTCATGTATGGTTTTTCCACTCACCATCCCTCTGCACAAATACTCAAGCTGCAGGCCGCCTGTGTGAGGCCTGCTTCAGCTTTGGAATTCGAATTTGCTCCACAGCACAATTTCCAAATAGACAATTTGAAAACTAGCTCCATAGGCCACTTCCTAATTCTCCCCAAATATTTACATTTTAGTGGCCAAAGGAAATGCCAAGTCTTCTGTCCAATCAAGCAAGGGAGTTTGGTTTTGAGAGGTTTCTGTTCCCTACAAGGAACTCAATTAAAACAGTTGTCATTTGGATGAACCAAAAGCCTGTGGAGGGAGGACATTTATTTTCCCTAAGCAGAGCCTGTGTGTGAAAGGTTGTTCAATTCTGTTCTTGATAGAGGACATCCTTCAAAGATATCTATTTTCAAAAACCTGTGACTGAAAGAGACCAATGGGAAACTTTTTGGGACATCACATAAGATCCCTTGAGTGTGGTACCTGGCAAAAAGAAGGTGCTGTCAATATTTACTGAATATAAATTGTGACCTATTCACAGTCCTCATCCCCATCTGCCATCAAGGAGAACTCCAATAGACAGCAACGTTAAAACTCTAAGAGGTGTTTATCTTCTAGCTCTGTTTGTCTCTGTCTCTGTCTGCTTCCCTCTCTTTGTGTGTATGTGTGTAGGCAGACGTGCAAGTGTACATGTGTGTGTGTATTGTGCTTGAACTTAGGGTCTTGCATATGCTTGATAAGCATTCAACCACTGAGTCATCACCACTGTAATATCACCAGTCACACAAACAAAAGAAACAAAACATAACACTATCCCTTAGAAGTTCTCTGTAGAACTCCCATGCATCCAGAAGTGAGCAGTCCATTTCTCCATGAACGTAGACAGTCAAACTCTTGTGTTTTGGGTCTTAAAGCCTCGGATAAATGTTGATGAGATCACAGTGAATATAAGCAGCCATGTGAAAGAGCCTAGGTAGATGCCCATGGTGTAAAAGGTAAACGTGGTGAGAGATGTGCAGGGTCCAGTCATCACTTTCCAGCTTCCCCAGGCTCTCAGTGAGAAAGCCATTGAAATCACCGCTGAGAAGTTTCCCACAACCTACCTTTTTCTCCCTTGTTCATTCATCCCTAACCATCTTTCACTGTCTTCCTTAATCATCTCATACAGCATAATTTGAATAATTAAACTATGCATCTGGATGAATAATGTCAAAGACCCCTTTCCTCTAACATCCACCCCAGTGCAGAATATTCTATGACTGATAAGTGTTCTTTCATCTTCTTTCCTTCTGAATGCAGGGGCTCTAGAGGAAGCAGAAAGATGGGAGGAAACGCTTCCGGCAAGCTTCGTATTAGATTCTAAAACCACTGTGATTCATTCTTTTTCTATCAAATAAAATTCCTGTCCTTACAGTAAATGTGATGAATGAGAATGGTACCCTTAGAGATTTATGTCCACCTTGCAGGCTTCTGGCTGCCCCCTTCTCTCCTCTCCTCTCCCTCATCTTCTTTTCATTTTGTAGTGTAACAAAGTTTCACAAGGAAGTATTTTATAGAAAATCCATGTCTGGGGACTTATCCGGGCCTCTGCCATAAATTATGGCAATAGAGAATTGGTCTCTTGCTATCCAATTCCAGATATTTCAGTGCCGTGAACACAATGGAGTCGCCCAGCACTTTGAACTGGTATGGAATGGTACATCTGTACCCGTGGTTCAGACAAGAAAGAGACAAATGTGGACACACAGCTGCTTCCGGTGAGAAAGAAGAGCAGAGGTCTCCCCCCAACCTCAAGAAGACCATGCTGAAATAAAATGGTCTTTGAAAGCCCAGATCAGCATCTATGAGACCAAACAGTTTCCCCAGATGAAAAACGACCTCATCCCTCGATTCATCTTTGCCGTTAATACAATGACCTTTAAAATCGAGCTGCTGAGAATTGGATAAAGCTTAAAAAAAATAATAAAGCAAGAAAGCACCACGAAGATGATAAGGGATTGTTTAAATGCCTGCTAATCGGTTGCCTTGCTCCCCTGGCCTGTAACAAACCAAGTCTCTTTGGCTCACCAGCTCTGGAGAAAAGCCTAGAGAGTGAGGGGGGGAAAGGCTTCAGTGACCAGTGGCTCCCTGGACATGATCTCAATGCTGCTCAGTGCACTAGCAGAGGCTAGTGCTGCTCACCTCTCCCTCAGGTTTGCCCTACTGCTGACGACCTTGCCTTTGGCAAGATAAATTCTTTTAATATAAAAGCTCAGTTTCTCTAAGAAAATTCTCAGCCTTGATCACACAGTCATGAGGAGAATGTCAGTCAAGATGTTCTGCCATCTCTGGGCCTGCAGATGAGAAGAGGCTCAACTCCAGGATGATGTCCAAGCTAGGACTTCCCTGGAGCTGACTCTCCATCTCCTTTCTCCCTGTTCAGGACTAACATGCTTTAGGTACCAGAATAGATGGAGCAGGCTTCTGTTTCTGTTCTTGCTATCTCATATGCATTCTTTTGTTAAGTTCACGTTTGTCTTCATTGTGTGCATGCATCTCTCTCTCCCTCTCTCTCTCTCTCTCTCTCTCTCTCTCTCTCTCTCTCTCTCTCTCTCTCTCTGTGTGTGTGTGTGTGTATACATTATGTATATGCCTACATATGTGGAAGGCAGAGTTTGATACTGGGTATCTTCCTCTGTCATTTGCTTGCTTGCTTGCTTGCTTGCTTGTTTTATTTGTCAAAGGATCTCCTACTGATCCTGAAGTTCACTGGGTAGGCTAGCTGGCCTGAAAGCTCCAGGCACCTGCTTGTCTCTACCTTCATGTTCTAGTATCATAGATGTGTACAGCCATTGCCGGTTTTTTAGGCGGGAGCTGGAGGTCTGAACTCACTCTACCCATGGAGCTATCATCTCTTCTGGCCACTCTTGCGCCACATGACTGGTGTTTGTGGCTGAATTGTTTCATGTCTTTGGACATGATCTTAGTTGCTGCCCACTGTTTGCAGACATGGAGCCAATGGACACAGCAGCTAAATGTTCTGCTCCTTAAGTACAACCCCAAGCAAGTTTGTCTGGTGGGACATGGCTTGGATTTGCTATGAGCTCCAAAGTTCAATGTATTTGGCTCCATCTTGAAGGAGTAACTATTGGGAGGTACTGAGGGCTTTTAGAAGGTGAGGTGTAATGGGGAATTATGTCCCATGGAGACTGTGGTACCCCACCCTCCTTTTCCTCTCACAGTTTTTTTTCCTATGATGTGTTTTGCTGCAACTCATCCTCCTGACATGACGTGATACCCTTACCAGAGGTCTGAAGCAACACGTGACTTAATCCTAGCCTGAAGCTCCAGACCTAGGAAGTACCACAAACTTTTACTCTTTACAACTTAATTACCTTGAATATTTTATCATTGCAATGTGACCTCACCTAATATAGAGAAGCTATTTACTTAGTCCTGTTTATGGATTTTTTTTCAAGTGGAAGAATTCTTTAAGTTATTTAAGAGTATAGTGCCAATTTTTAAAATGTATTTAGCTTCCACGAAAGAATACATTTGTATAAAATATATTATTTGATAGAATGGTCCTTTCTTGCTTATGCTTGTTTTGGACACAACTACCATTGTGTAGGCACTGTTATCAGCACTGTTGATAGCGTGGTATAGTAGTCTGGGCTTTGTTATTATAATGAAATATCTAAGGTTGGGTAATTTTATAAGAAAAAGAGGTTGATATTGGCTCATACTTCTAGCCCATGTGTCAAGGATCTACATTTAGTAATTCCCTCTGGATGGCAGATCCTAAAGTGACTCAGGGCATCCCAGAAAAAAAAAATTTAATGCAGGAGTCATGTAAGATGCTGTGACCCCCTATCTGAACAAAAAGAAGCAATCAAGGAAAGTGGAGAAAATAATACTCTCTCTAATGGCTCACTGGCACAAATGGAGTCATCTAGGCAGAGACTTCTGACCACCTTTGACTGACTGCTCTGGACAGATATATGTACTAAGTCTGAGACAGGCTACCAGCATCAGGTTCTAGGTGCTACTACTGCCTTCAGGTTCTGAACTCTGCCTGCTCTTGAGCTGCTGTTTGCTTGGCACGTACTTCCATAGACCATACCATTCCAGCGGACACTCCCAACATGCCTGAGCAAGTGACACAAAGTTCGAGTGGGAGCTTGTAGGTCATGTGTGTGTGTGTATGTGTGTGTATGCATGTGGTTTGTGTGTATGTATGTTTTCACATGTGTATGCAGTGTATGTTTGAGTTCATGTAGATGGATATTTGTATGAATGTTACTGTGCAAACACACATGGGTGCATGTGTAGACGCCAGAGGTCAATATTGGGTGTCTTCCTCACTCACTCTCCACCTAATATTTTGAAACAGGGTCTCTCATGCTCCTGGGGCTCTTTGATTCAGACAGACTGGTTTCCAGAAAGCTCTAGGGATCTCCCCATTTCTCCCTCCTAGTGCTAGGATTATAGATGTGTACCACTGTGCTTGGCTTTTTAATGGTTCTGTCCTGGTGCTTCAAGCTCCTACAGTCCATCCTCCAGCCAGAGCTCTTAAAATCTGACTACCCTGCGCCTGCTGAGTTCCTGTCTTCAGTCTTCTAAGATGAGCCTCAAACAGTCCTACTCCTAAATTAGAAGCCTCGTCCTGTAAGTGCTGACTTGGCAGGGGTAACACTGACATAATTTCACAAATAACGATGTTATCTGAGGCAAAAGTTGCATTAGATCAATTACCACTCTATTTTGGTGCCATCCCCCAGTGTTTATTTCAGCCTACTTATTTTTAAACCAAAGCTCTCAGACTTCTCAGCCACAGCCATGAACCTTTCCAGTCCTTGCTCATGCTTGCTTTCTGCTTTGAATTGCAGAGAATGGTTTGAGTAGAGAGGATGATATGAGTGCATTCTCCCGCTTGATCTCTGCTCTCGGTGCCTTGATTTGGACTCTTCTAGTTGGGGTGGATGGCTGTACTCAACAATAGAGTCATAATCTCAAGACTGGAAAAGGAAGGGGCAGTCTATGATTATTATGAAGAATAAAAACTCAAGGATGCCTAGACTGGACAATATCTCCTTCCTAGAGAAGGATTCTGGACAGGTGAGACAAGACTGTCAGAAAAAGATGTTAAGCCTAACTTGCTCACCTACATGGCCAGTATTTGGGGCTGAATTGTTTCACGCAACAAATTCATACATTGTATGTCCATGCCCTGGTATCGGAATGGGATACTATTTACAGATAGAATCTTGATTTTACAAAAAAGTAGTAAATAGAAATGGGATCACTGGAGTGGTTCCTTATTCAACAGGGCGGGTGTTCTTATAACACTCTATAATAGTGTGGGAAGATGGGAGAAGTGAGTGTTGCTATCTGCTAAGTGTTTGTGTGTCAAAATTAGCTTCAAATGTGATGGAAATCCCTCCTTCTCTGTGTCTCTCTCTCCCCCACACACATCATACTTCTCTCTCCCTCCCTCCCTCCCTCCCTTGCTCCCTCCCTTCCTCTCCTCCCATCTTATTCCCCCTCCTTCATTCTTTCCCTCCCTCTGAGAGCCCCCAAGTGAAGATCATATGATGCTTGTCTTCTTTAGAAGCTGAAGAGCCCTCCCTCATCATACATCAAATCTACTGACATTTTGACCTTTGAATTCTCAGCTTCAGAACTGTGAGAAATAACCTTCTGTTGTTGATAAGACACCTAGTTCACTATATTTTATTACAGTATCTCCAAAAGACTAGGTGATCGCCTGACATGCCAAAGAAAGAAGCCTGAAGTAGACCCTTCCCCTCATCAATAAGCAGGACAAACTCTACCAACACCTTCATTTAGACCTGTAGCCTCTACAACTTTGCCAGTGGCTGCTGGAGAAGCCGCTCACATTGTGCTATTTTGTTACAGAAGTCTCAGCCATCTAATCCAATTGGGTCAGATCAAACTTGTAAAGAGTTAGGTTGGTCTTAGAAACTGCTGCCAAAATGCTGCTGCCAGGGAACTGAGGGACCAGAGAAAAGAGCACTTCTCTCTTTCCTCTATTTTGATCTTTATCTTCCTTCTCCACCCTCCTCCCCATCCCACTCTAAGACCCCTACATTGTAGTGCCATGTCTGTCAAATGGGCATCACAGAATTGTCGCTAGGGAAGAGCAAGGATGCCTGGCACAATGCCTGTGAAGTGCAGACATATCACACATGCTCAATTGGTGGAAGCCATGGGCCCCCTTCCTGGTAACAGGAATTTTAGATTATGCTTAACCATGACTGATAACCACTGCAATGAGTGATTATGAACTGTGTTCAATGAGTAAATACTGCTGGCAAAGGAAAACTCTGTGAACTTCTGTCACTCATGGGAAGCAACCTGTGTCACACAAGCCAGGCTCTGCAACTCACAAGTGGTGGGACCAGGACACGGTGCTTCAAGTTCTTCAGGGATGGAAGCAATGGGTGCTTGGAAGACGCTGAAAGACTGTACTGTGAGAAAGTTCAACATATCAGTCCCAAGAGAGAGAAGAATGTGGAGAAACTTACCCACGGGTCTAAAAGATTTAGGTAGCTCTGGGATGAAATATGTGCACTGATAGTTTTTCCCCTATATGTCTTCTAGTTGGCTAATATTAAATATGAGGTCCTCAGTTCCTAGACCTAGGCTCCTTGCTACTGTTTGTATGTGTGTGTATTATATGTTATAATGCATATAGGCATATATTAATTAATCATGATAATGGGGTTTATTATAACATTTCTGTGCTTGTATATAATATATTCTGACCACATTCATCCCATTCTCTTTTCTGGTTCCCTTCCTCTTCCCACCTGGTCCTCCTTCTACCTTTGTGTCTTTTTCCTATGTGACCCAGTGAGTTTCATTGTAGATGCCCATTGGAGCATAAGTAAGAAGGTATTTAAAGGAACTAGTGACTACTTCCCTGAAGAAAACCCCTCCTCCTCCAGGAAGGGCTGAGACCCTGAAGCTTTTACTTCTTACCTCTATGTATTAGTATGTATTTGTATGTATGTATGTATGTATGTATTAGTGTGTGTGTGTGTGTGTGTGTACATATGTGCACCATGGTATGTGCATGGAGGTCAGAGAACAGCTCTGTGGAGTTGTTTTTCTTTTCTCTTCTTTTAAGTGTGCTCTAGGAAATAAACACAGGTCACCAGTCTTGTACAGCAAGCCCCTCTGCCATCTGAGCCATCTTGCCTGCTCACTTCTTATCTCCTAGTGATAATTGTAGATATTAAAATAACTAATGAGCCAGGATGATAGCAGATGACTATAATCCCAGCATTTGTGAAGCTAATGCAGGATTGCAATTTTGTGGCTGACCTAAGATATATAGCAAGTTCAAGAGAGCAGAGTTTATATAACAAGATTCCGCCTCACAAATCCTTTTTAAATTACCCAAGAAATACTAGGATGATAGTTTGGTCAATGAGTTGTTGAGTTTTGAGTTCTATGCTGGAAACTCTGTGGACTCCCATGCTGAACCCTACCCATTCACATTCTGTAATTCATAATGTTGATTGAACTGACACTTAATCTTAGAGAGATAAGAAAATCCACAGACAATAGCAGAGTCTAGTCCTTAAGGTCCCACTGCTTGAAGTTCAGGTCTAATTTAAGTAACCTCTAAATTGGTTTTCTATGTCTGTGGCAACCAAAATACCATAGAATGGGATCACTATGTCATTAAGGGTGATTTTCAAATTCTGGTTCTCCCACTTCTGTCTAAGTGCTGGGATTATAGTCATATACCACCATACCCAGTTTAATTTTATCATTGTCTATAGAACCCATCTCTCATGAGCCCTCCCACCAGCCAGCTGTAGGGTGTTGGCCTTGGCAGTCTTCCTTGTTCACTTTTCCACAGATATTTCCAGAAGTGCTTTGAGATACTTCCCCGGAAAGAACAGACTGTAGTTCCAACAAATCTCTTTGTCACTGGGAAGCTACTGGTTCCTCAATTAGTTTTGGGGACCTTCCTTGGGCCTCAGTCACCTCATCCAAAAAATGACAGACTATAAGGATCAAATGGGTGATTGTCCGGAGACTTCCTGGCCCCTGGTCAGCATTCAATAATTGGTAGCTATTATTAGCTCCCTCCAAGGCTGAGAGATGTGAACGTATATCTGCCAAGGGTTCTGGGAATGTAGCCAACATCACCTCATCTCAGACATGAAATTTCTTTCCAGTCTTAAATTTGGATTCTACTCTATAATATATCTACATTTGTTTTAATATAAAAGTAATGTGTTAAATTACCTCAGGGACAATGGAAAAAGAGCATAAGCAATCTTTGCAACAGGCACCTCATTCTACTGGGTGTACAGTCTGAGCTCAGGCAGACTTGGAAGGACAAGGACCCTTTCACTAGGTGCTTCCTGATGAAGGGTGATTTTGCCCACAGGAGGAATTTCTAAGATGTCTGGAGCTGACAGAGCTGTATGTAGAGGTGCCACTGGGGTCTAGTGGATGGAGGCCAGAGATCTTTGAAACACCTTGTGGTGCTCAAAGGCCCAACTGTGACACAAGTTTTCTAGACACACATGCCAATGGAGGTTAGGTTAAGAAACCCAGAAGACTCTGCTGGTACAAAACTGGATTACACCTGTTTGTGCTCCTCCTCCTTCCAACTCTTTGCTCTCTCCTCCTCTCTCTTTTCTCCTTTGCTGCACTTTTTTGTTCTCATCTCTTACCAGCTCTCTTACTGATTTTCCTCCTTCCCTCCCTTCTTCCCTCCCTCCAGTCCTCTCTCCCTCCTTCCATCCCTCACTTCCTTTATTTCTTCCTTCCTTCCTTCTTTCCTTCCTTCCTTCCTTCTCTGTCCTTCCTTTCTTCCTACATTTCTTTCCCCTTTCCTCTCCTCTTCCCTCCCTCACATCTTCTTTTAAAAAAATTTCTCTTCAGGTTTTGTTCCATGTCTTTCTGGTCCTTCCTTATTTTTCTGTTTGCCCTTCTACAGCTCCCTCTCCCTTCTTTTTTTAATGTGTGTATGCTTGAGTGTATGTGTATGCCTGCATGTGTGTGCATGTGTACTCACATGTATGCTGATACACCTGTTTGTCCAAGTGTGCGTGGAAGCCAGAGGACAACCTTGGATATTTTCTTCAGGGAGGCCATCCACCTCCATTGAGATACATTCTTTCATTGGATTGAAGCTCACCAATTAGGCTAAGCTAGTGAGCTCTAGGGATCCTGATCTCCACCTCCCCAGTACTGGGATTTCAAGTGTGAACCACCACTCCCTGCATGGGATCAGACCCCAGTCTTCATGCTTGCAAATACTCTGCTGACTAAGCCATTTCCCCCAACACCCCTTATTTCTAATATGCTCTGGCCATCAGATTTCCTCTGCCTCTATCTTTCCAACTTTAAGTATTGTACCTGTAACTGAGGGTTCATATAACCGTCCAATCACAGGCAAACTGTTGAGATAAAGATAGAAGAGATTATGGCAACATGGGCCATTTCCACTGTGTGATCATCCACATCTCTTTAAATCAAACTAGTGACCAAACTCTGGGTTGACATCTACCCAAGTTTCCCAAGCTGACAAACAGGATATAGCAGGAGTTGTTATACATAGAGACAGTGTCAGGTCCTCCATCAAGAACATAATTGAAAATCTATCCCAACATTTCCCTTAAGATAAAATGTGTTGAGCAGAGAGGGGTATGTCAACATACTGTGTTCAACGTGGATTTGGGCAATATCATCTAGCATCTGGATTTTATGTGTAGGACAAAGTCCAGGTTGTTTATATATTTCTGGGCTCTCTGGTCATTGACAATCCACAGGAATGTAAGACAACACCTTTCAGATAGTGAATTTGAGACACTGTTATGGGCAATAGGGGGGAGAGCCAGGCCCTCATTATTGAGTATTTACTTTTGCTTCTATGACTGACTCCCAAGGGACAAGAGACCCCCTTGAATGAGGAACTTCCACATGGCATCAACCTGTGTCCAGAAGATCTTGGGTTCTTCTCTAGCTTGCCAAAATCTTCAAAGTTTTCTTCAAATTTAAGACAAGGGATGAAAACCTGATGACAAACATTAGGATCAAAACAATCACTAGATGCCAATAATCCACGCTATACAACTTTGACTGCAAGCATGTAGTTTAGGACTTGAAAACACATGCTTGCAGAGACTATGTAAACAGGCAAATGAAGCTAACAAAGAATTAACCTCAAGGAGTTGAGGGAACATCTACCTCTCTCTATATTCATTAATAGATCCAACATGGCTTTCCTGTAGCTATGAAACTGTAGATCCCATGCAGTGGATTGCAGAATCTGAACTCAGGGACAAGTTTCAACACATGGTAATCATAGGTCTCCTACCTAGTGATGCCAACAATTAAGTGGACAGTTATTTGTTTTTTATTCTATTTTCCAATTGATTCATAGTGCCAAGGAGAAAATCAGATGTTTCTTTTTTCTTTTTCTTTTTTTTTGGGGGGTGGTGGTGGTGAGACAAGGTTTCTCTGTGTAGCCCTGGCTGTCCCGGAACTCGCTCTGTAGACCAGGCTGGCCTCGAACTCAGAAATCCGCCTGCCTCTGCCTCCCAAGTGCTGGGATTAAAGGTGTGTGCCACCACTGCCTGGCAAATTAGATGTTTCTAAATAATGCATGATAGAGATTCCAAGAGGACTGACTGTCAAACTCTATAGGGAGGGCTAGTACAGACTCAAGGAGACTGGAAAAGTCTGGGACACTGAGTTTCAGCAACAACTCATATCTGCCATGGGCAAGACAGGACGGGAGATCTACAGCGACATCCTAAGCCACTCGTGCTTATGAGCAGTTGTTATTATAGTTGGTCACAAACCAAGTGTACTACTATGTATAGGGAATAGTATCCAGTTATCCAGCAGATAACTACTTTGCATGGTAAGAGGCTCTATGCTGCAAGAAAGCAATTATGCAGCATCAAACTGATGTTGACCAGTTGGCTGGTTGTTCTAATCTTTTTACTTTTCACCAAGTCGTCTTTAATTTTATTAACTTCTAAGAAAATGACAAGGGGTTGGAAAGATAGCATGGCATCTAAGAATATTTTCTGAGCATTTATAACTTTTCCAGAGGACTTGAGTTCAAATCCTGACACCCACATAGTTCAGTAGCTCAGAATCATTTATAGCTCTAGTCCCGGGGGATCCAATGCCCCATTTAGGCCTTTGACTATTCACACATGCAGTGCATACATACATACATATATACATACATACATACATACATACATGCACACACATACACATGCAGGCAAAACACACATATGATACTTTTAATTTTTCAAAGCCTACTTTTAATGATGGTTCTTAAATGCTTTAACCCCCTGCTAGCCCATCACCTACCAGGAGATAGTCGAAAAGAAAGAAACCAGGGAAGTGAACCTATTTAGAAATGGTTCTTTGGAGCAGATCCCATCTGCATTGTCAAGAAATCAGCAGTTCAGTTCACAGGTAAGCAACAGTAGCTCAATCCACTCTCAAACACTTCACAGATCCACCAGCAGTCCAGTAGTGTCGGGATATAGCAGCAGTGATGACATGACCTAGCAGGAACAGCCAGGCCTCAGCAAAATTGACTCAGTTTAGTAGGAGAGAACAGGACCAGCAGGAACACCAGGAGAAGTTCTCAGCTGTGCCTCTCAATGAAGCAAAGATCAGTGAAGACCAAGAAGGGTTGCATAGCTAGCTCTACCAGCAAGCCCATCTCATAGTCTGTTGAGTCCTATTTATACTCCCTCCAAACATCACATGTCCTCCAAGAGTCTTGCCTCACCGTGTGTCTTGCCTCGGCTCATGAGTCTGTCTCAGCTGACATCACTCTGATAATTACAACAAGAAGCATACCACCAAAAGTTTTTTGTTGTATTTTTCTCTATACAAAAATGAGTCCCAACAAAATGAGCTCAACTACATAATGTAAGGTAGACCAATACATCCCTGTCATTAGTGAAGAGTCTTTCATCACATGTCCTTTCACATGCTTGCTTTAGTGAAACATCCTTTCACCTGTGTCTATTACAGCAAAAACATTCATTCATGTATCTTCTTTAGCAAAACACCATCCAACACAATTGACTTTCCAAAGAACCCTTAAGTTTCCATTTCACCCATACACATAAAATATTTTAAAAAAGAAAATAACAAAGGGATTGGCAAACTAGGTTAAAAACTAGGATTTTTCTGAATATCAGTTACTTCCAAAGGTTGACCTCTACAGTTCCCAAGACCACCAGAAACTGTTGGATATGTTAAAGTACATGTGCTCCTAAGCCAGACACATTGGTTTCAAAGCTGATGTGGTAGCTTGCTGAACTTCAAATCTCTTAGACAAACACAGACAGTCCATTGTGTTGAAATATGATTACCTTTCACATTTAAAGATGTGCACCTTGAAAACACATCTCCAAAGCATAGCTGAAGGAATGCATGTTGAGGATGAGACTCCAGGCCAAGTGCAAGCATTTAATTGTCAGTTGCAATGAAGCCATTATCCATGTCATATGAAGGCTCCCAACTCCTAGTAAGAAGTTAGGAGTCACTACATGAGTCATTCAGAAAGAGATAAATCCTTAAGGCCACATACTACATGGTTTCATTTACATAAAATGTAAAAAAGGCAAATCCAGAGGCAGAAAATTTAGTCACCTCTTCCCCATCTTCAGTTCCGAGTGTTGAAAACTTGGCCCACAGGTGGCGACATTATTGTAGAAATTTCTGGAAATTATCAGAGGTGGAACAGGCTAGAGAAAATACATGTTTAAGGTTGGGTCTTCAAGGATAACTCATCTCTGACCACTGTCTATCACACTTTTTATATCCTGTCTGCCAGGGAGTTAGAATCTCTTTCCCTACCTGTTCAAATTCAGCCAAGTTTAGATAAAATATATTATAAATTAAGTAAGTATAAAGTAAAACAAAGATGGCAATTAGCAACTGTTAATAGTACATTGGTAATCTAGAGACTATTTTGTGCATGTGTTTGAGCAGGCGAGCTCACTCACAGCTGTGCTTGTCAAGGCCCAAGATTGCTGTCATTTGGCTTCCAGTCACTCTACACCTTATTTTTTGAGGTCTGAGTTCTCACAGAACCTTGGGCTCACGGTTGGAGCTAGACTGGCTGACCAGTGAGTTCCCAGGATCCACTCATCCGTGCCCCATGCCCTGGCACTAGGGTTGTTAACATGAACCCACATACTCAGCATTTTTTTACGAGGATCTGACCCCAGCTCTCTGTGTTTCCACAGCAAGCACTTTATCTACTGACCCACCTCCTCGGCCCAATAGAGAATATTTAAAGTATACCCGAATATTTAAAGTCTATCCAAACACTATGATGTTTTATATGAGAAGCTTGAGTGTCTTCTGATTTACTTACTTATTAGCCTAGAGGGCGCTGGAACCAATGCCTCAAGGACACGGAAGGATGAGTATATACTCATCGTTACTTGGGAGTTGAAATAGAATTGGGGACTAGTAGGAATTAGGATGTGTTTGTGGGCAATGAAAATGTTCCCCAAATAGATTATGCTGGATGATCACACTAAGTAAATTTAGTAAACATCATTAAATTGCACTCTTAATGTAGATGAGTCATGGTCCACGTGCCTCAGTGAAGTTCATAGAGGTGGTCACTGAGCAATTATGTCTCTGTTCACACCCATTCACCTAGGTCTATGTGTTTCCCACAGGTTCTCTGGCTGTCACCTCCTGTCCCAGAGCTCTGTGTCTCAGGGGCTTCATTGAGTCACCAAATTTTACCCTGTCTGTATGTGGACAGACTTGAAGTAACACTCAGTTGTTTTCCTTGACAGCATTCTCCCACTACTCTTCTGCTGCGTGGCACATTCGAAGCTAGTTATTCTGATTTTTTCCAATGTTCCTGAGCTTTGCTGATCTCTGGTTTTCACAGTAGCAAATGGCTTCTTTCTCCCTAACTCACTTCCTCACCTCCCGGCAGGACTCTCCCATCAAATATGTGTCTTCCCTTTCAGTCTCTGCTTCTCTAAAGTGAAAACATACTGGAAAATTGGTAGGCAGTGAAAGTTGTTGATCCAGTTCACATAGAGAGGAAGCCATAGCCTTGAGGGTCTGACCATGTTGTTTACAAGGGTGGAGTCTCAGCTCTACCTTGCATTTCTTAGGTTTTTCTCTGTGTCTGATCATATTCATAGGACATCTTTCTATATAGATAGTGTGAACCTATAAGACAACAATGCAGCTGGATCCATTAGCAGAGGCATTGGCACACAGAATATTTGTAATTATATGACATTTTATGGGATGATGCCTAGTCTACCAAATAATTATAAACATTTGAATCAAGCTGAAAATTTTAAAGAGAGAGTTGGCAGGGGGTGAGTGGGAGTGAGTTATATTGGCTAAGGCTTATCTACAAAGTATGCATTTGTGGACAGGGTGGAAAAAAAAATCTACTTTTGCTGTCTGGGTAACATGAATCCTATACTTGCCAATCATCTAGTGGGCAGAAAATGAATAGACTTCACCTCAGTTTGTCTGAGAAAGTAAACTGGGTTGAATGTGTCTCTCTAGGACCCATTAAACTAAAGTAATTATCAAAACTTAGTAGAATTGATTGTCTGACCCTCTGAAAAAAATAGAGTACTGTTCCATCTCATTTTGTTCCATAGTAAGCCTGCAGTGGTTCATTGGCTTGAAGAGTGACTGTTTTGGGGGCTTTGAAAAGTTATTTAACTTCTCCAAACCTAGGTCCTGATGTGTAGAAAGGAGATGGAAATAGATATACATCCTTGGAAAGACACAATGCCATCAAAAGGTTATCCTAAATATGATGTGATTTAGTGTGTATAAAGAGGACCGTGAATGCTAAAAACTATAGCAGATAGCCACAAAATACTTACTGTTGTTTCTCTCCCCTGTTGGTACCTCCCCAAAGATGACACAATGGTGGAAATTTGGTTCTGTCAACCTGTGAGCACTAAAGCATCTGTCAAGGCTAAAGTGACTGTCCTTAGTCTGTCAGAAGTTGCACTACAAGTATTGCAATTGTATGGCCTATATACCACCATTCCTCCTTCAATGATCATGGCAGACATTACCAGTTGATCATTGATCTTTTCATTGAGTTTGAGTACAGTGGAAACAGTGGACCACTCAAAACCACCACTACAAATTGATGAAATCTGGCAAGCAGGGTGGAAGTTATTGCCAGCTGCCTGTGTTTGCTTAGGAACGATGGAGTTTGGTGAAATAACTGCCTCTCAATAAATGCTTAATAAAAAGATGACTAAGGGAGAGATGCAATGAGATATGGAATGCTATGCTCACTGGCATCTTTATTAGACAAGCTTGCTCAAAAATAATACCCAATTCTTGTAAACTCCCACCCACCCACTCACCCAAGATGTGTTGCTTAGTGGATCCTGGATTATTTATAAGTTTAGGTACCAAAGAGCCTTCTTTGAATTATACATTTTGAGAAGATCTCATCTTGGGAGATGAAAACTCCAAGGTTGTAGCATTTCTAAATAGTCCTGATTATCCAAGATTTCCTGAATCTTGGAGCATAATTCAGATAGCATAAGCTACCTGAAGAGCTCCTTTCCACAATGAAGGAGAAATCCTTAATTGATAGGACAGAGTCAACTATTTTCTGGCCAGGGGGCACATCTCAAAACTATAAGTCCGGCATCTGCAGCTGAGCTGTAATGCCAAACCTGATGGTGAGCTCCTTAGAAAATTGGTTTTAGCTGTGTGGATGACTGCCCTTAAAGCAGAGAGCCCAGCATCAGACACCAAGGCTGCAATCGCAAGCATCCCATGCTATTAATCACAGGGAGACTGAGGTTTGCTCCAGCATTGCCTTCTCCTATAGACTCCAATATATTAATGCTGTTTACACAATTGTGAAAGTTAAACACATGTCTTCTAAATGAAGAGAAGATGAAAGAGCAAACAAAATCATGCAGAGGACCCCATCACCCAATGACAATGCTACAATCTGGGGTCATTCTCCTCTTGTCATAGTCCCATGAATATTTTAGTATAATCATGTTTGTGAAATACATTGTATCTCCTGGAAGGGGGTTGCCTTTTTAACTTTCATTCCATAACACAACGTTCCATGTTTTAAAAAATTCACTAAATTTTGATTGTTACAAAAATGTTTCAAGTAATCCGTGAGTCATGATATATTTAATCACGAAGCCACACTGTTCAAAGGTGGAGATACTGTGGTGACTATCTGCAAGTTTTTCTATATGAATAGGAAGTGTTTCACTGGTTTACATTCTTAGATAGATAGATAAATAGATGGGTAAATAGATGGATGGATGGATGGATGGATGGATGGATGGATGGATGGATGGATGGATGGTGGGTGGATGGGTGGATGATAGATGAATACATACATAGATAGATAAATGGATGGATGGATGGATGAATGGGTGGATAATAGATAGATAATATATAGATAGTAGATAGATTGTGATAGATGTGGCAGATGAGTTATAGATATAGATAATAGACATACATATACAGAGTGATGGATATGTAGACACACAGATGTGCTATGACAGAAGCTGTGTAAAGTTGGCACACCCTCTGTGCACACTCTCATGATGTACATTTGCCATGAATTTTAAACAAACATTAACTTCCTACAGAGAAGTACTCTTCCCTCCCAAATACTAGCAGTTTCTTCTCTGAGCCTCATTTTACAGTTAAGGAAACTCAAGCTACTTCCATGTAAGAAGGACTAATGAGGACTAAGTTTTGAAACCAGTATGACTGTCGCTGGAGATGGCACGTTTAATTACCAGTCTAACCACTGCTGGAGTAGGCAGATGCAGCCTGAGCTTTTAGACAGTGGCAGCTTTCTGGCATCCCATTTAGATTTCTGAGAATTGACCTTTTAGAAAGGATATGCACCAATTTTAGTGAAGAGACACCTGCATCTTCAAGAGCGATACACTGTGTTTTACATATTGATTGTTACGAAACAAATGTAGGGTGGATAGCATTCATATTTAATGGCTTGATTGAGATATAATTTACATATGATAAAGATTCATCTGTTTTCCTGTATTACAGAGTTATAAACCATCACTACAGTCTCATTTTACAACCTATAAAATCATCCTCCCTGCAAAGCTACATGTCCATCAGCAATCACCTCCCCTTCTTCCTTCCTCTCTCTAACCTCTGCAACCACTACTATATGCCAGCCTCTCTAGACTGCTTATTCTGGATATCTCATATAAATAAAGCCACCCAGAGCATGATCTTTTGTGCTTGGATTTTTATCTTTAGAATTCTGATTTCTTTTGAGACTCAGCTACACATTCTCACAAATCAGAACTTAATTCCTGTATGGAGCTGGGTGTTGTGATTCCGTGTGTCTGTGATGCTTTATCTTGATGGCCACTTGATGGGGGCTTAGCGTTACCATGGAAACGCACCTCCACAGTCATGTGTAAGGGAGTTTCTAGGTTGAGTGGAAGAGGAAAGAGCCACCCTAGGTGTGGGTGGTACAGTCCCATGGGCTGGGGTTCTGGATGGAATCACTGTCTCCAGCATCCATCTCTCAGCTGACTGCAGATGCAGCGTGACCAGCTGCCTCACGCTCCTGTCTCCATGCCTCTCCCAGCACAGTGGGCTACACCTCAAAATGTAAGCTGGAGCAAACCCTTTCTTAGTTGTTTTTGTCAGGAATTTGTTACAGGTAGGAGCCAGTGACGAATACAGTGTCATCAGTGTTTTAAGCCTGCTGTGTATCTTTCTCATTTTCCCCTGGACTGCTTCCATGAGCTCAACACCACCTTCTCCTTGCTCAAGCCTCCCATGCCTCTTCTGCTCCCAGTCTCAACCTATTTCCAGAGACCTTTCCCTCCAAGTTCTGTGTCTTCTAAAAATGCCACTGTTTAAAATCTTACCAACAGCCCAGCTTTAGTACATCTGGAATTGTTTTACACAGCCCAGCGTCCTGTTCTACTGGCGGAAATCAGTTCGCAACATACTCAGAATAAAATAGTTCTTGATTCAAAGATGGCCTTAGAGTTTTCTTACAGAGTTCTAGTTTTTCCTAATTCTAAACCCATGATGCCATATTTATAGGTTACATTTGACTTCATAATATATTCTGATTCATATAAATATGATATACAGTTTAATGTAATTTATAGTATTATATGTATCAATATAATATATAGCACAATGCTTTCTGATGCATGTTAATATATAATACCTATTTAATATATAGCATAATACATTCTGATCCATATTACTATAAAGTCTAATGCAGTTATATAATACATAATATAAAGCTTTCTGATGCTTATTAGTATAACATGTAATAAATATTAATACAACATGTAGCAAAATGCATTTTGATACAAAGATACTTTTTACATGTACATTTTATACATGCATGTATATATTAGCTTGGTTTATTGCACTTGATGAATTCAATAACCCACTTTTCTTCTCCACCATTAAAAATAAATATCAATATTTTAATTGATACTGAAGTTTCAAGATCATTTGACAGTTTTTTAAAAGAGTTTTACTTTTTAAACCATTTTCCACTCTATACAACAATATTTATTTTCATTTGAACAACACGCAATATTTTGAAAATTATTTTTAGAAGTTTGTTTCATATTGCTCCTGGACTCTCCTTGTTTGTCTCCCTAAATTATACTTTGTGTCTAGTGCTGTGCTGACACCACTTTCCTTCCATACCCACTTCAAGGGCATCAAGGCTGGTAGAGAGGAAGGTTATTAGTAGTGCAGTTGCTTAATTACATTGTTTCTGGTGTTCCAACAAATACTGATTCGAGTCAGGCTACTCCTCCCTCCCTCTTTCCCTCCCTCTTTCCCTCCCTCTTTCCTTCTCTTTCCCCCCCTCCCTCCCATCCCTCCATCCCTCCATCCATCGCTCCCTCGCTCCCTCCTTCTTGTTCTGAGAGTCCATTGCGTTTCTTATTATACAAGCAAGCTGTCAGCACAAAAGATCAGAGAGCTGTGGCTTCTCCAGTTCTTACACTGGTCATTTTGTTTTCTTCCTTGGCACATTTACAAGAACTTCTGTGATTATTTAAAGATTGTAATTTTGCCATTTTCAATGGAGTTTGGCTTAACGGTCTTCGTTATATTCAAGCAATTTCCTTCTGTGAGTATTTTCCTCTGTGTCTTGTTAGACATGGCTGTCACATGATCAAGTGGCTTCTTGGCTTCCTCTTTGACATATCAACAGCATCATGGCTTTCTCTGAGACCATCTCTGATTCAAACCAGTGTTGGACTCCTGGCATTCTTGAAGTAGCCACTGCATGGTCATTACACATTCTTCTTTTAGTTAAGAGGTTTGTTTCTATTCATAAATAAAGTTTATTTTCTATTGTTGATGCTGTCTACACTAGAACAGTGTGTGTGTGTGTGTGTGTGTGTGTGTGTGTGTGTGTGTGTGTTAGAAATAGGAGCCAGGGTCTTACACATGCCAGACTAATTCTGTTATTAGACGGGTACTCTGCTACTGAGCTGCATCTCCAGGTCCAGATCTGGACTCTGAATTGAAGATCTCAGTCATGCATGTTTTCTATGGTGCAGGTCCTGGCTTGTGTGCTGAAGCTGCTTCTCTGACAGCCTAGGCTGAATGCATAGTGACTGCCAGAGTTGGGGCTGGGATGACAGCAGTTTTCAAACCTCACCCAGATGAATGTGTCATGCAGTCAGGTCTGAGAACCCTGCATGGGATTTGGAAATATTCAAATAGCAGTGGGGACCTCTTGTTTATAGACAGTGATATGCAACTAGGCTTATCTCTGATAGAGGAAAATTTTCAAGGGTGAATATTGCTTCTCTTTTTAATGACTTGTTTTCTAGATTTTTTTTCTTGCTTTGAGTCATTCATACATCTACATCTACACCTACATCATAGACATAGACATAGACATAGACATAGACATAGACATAGACATAGACATAGACATAGACATAGACATAGACATAGACATAGACATAGACATAGACATAGACATAGACATAGACATAGACATAGATAGATATAGATATAGATATATATAATATATTATATATATATATATAATATAATAAATATTTCATTGAAAAAATTTAGGCCATTTAGGGCCAGATGACAGACTGGCCTGAAATTTGCAGACAGCCCTTCCTCTCCTATTTTCCTTCAGATCGGAGATTTCTATTATCTTGTTTTTTGAGGAAATGATGTTGTTTTTGTCCTAAGTTAGATTTGCAGGGAGGAGGGTAGGGGGCAGTTAATATGGTGTTTCTTTAAAAGCAAGATTTCCAGAGGGCTGAGGAATGCAGCACTTGCCTGCATCACACTTGCAAGGGATTCCTGCATCACAATAATAAATAAATAAATAACACTCAGAAAAGGCTTTGAGTTTATTTCCCTCCTCTGCCAGGGTTTATACATCTACTTCTAGTGTTTAGGTTTGGGTGAGAAACAGTTTAGGCCACTCTCATCCAGAGCACAGCATCCTCCTTCCCTACCCCCACTGCTGCTTTAGAAGCAATGGTGGACACCCTGCGGGATCCCCTGCCTCTGGATTGTAATTCTCACTTCTCCAGTTGACCAAGCACTCTAACCAGTGATGGCTACCATGGCACATCCCCTATGATGGAAACACTAACAGGTAGAAACTCTGTCCTTGTCCTGCTTCCCTGGAGTCAGAAGAGTCACTCCTCAGACTCCTGCTGTGCCATGCATTCCCGAGCTCTCCCAGATCCCCCACAAGCTATCATTGGCAATGTTAAGAAGTCTCCTCCCTTATTGGCCCTTCTGAACTCCAGCTTTCTTAGACTCTAACAGAATGGTTCTTCTTTCATTGTTGTCTTTCTGTCTAGAATCACTTTTACTTTGCTTTTCCTTTTTGACTGTTTTTGAGATAAGGTCTTGCTATACAATCCAACCTGGACTAGAATTTGCTCTGTATCACAGGCTGGCCTCCAACTCAAGATCCTCCTGCCTTAGTCTATGGGATGGCAGGCTTGTGCTACCATGCCTTTCTTCTTCTTGTTCTTCTTCTTGTCTTTCTTCTTGCTCTTCTTGTTCTTCTTCTTGTTCTTCTTGTTCTTCTTCATGTCCTTCTTGTTCTTCTTCTTGTTCTTGTTCTTCTTGTCCTTCTTCTTGTCCTCCTCCTCCTCCTCCTCCTCCTCCTCCTTCTTGTCCTCTTCTTCTTCTTCTTCTTCTTCTTCTTCTTCTTCTTTCTTCTTCTTCTTGTCCTTCTTGTCCTTCTTGTTCTTGTTCTTCTTGTTCTTCTTCTTGTTCTTCTTCTTGTCCTTCTTGTCCTTCTTCTCGTTCTTCTCGTCTTCTTGTTCTTGTTCTTCTTGTTCTTCTTCTTGTTCTTCTTTTTGTTCTTCTTGTTCTTGTTCTTCTTGTTCTTGTTCTTGTTCTCGTTCTTGTTCTCATTCTCCTTCTCCTTCTCCTTCTCCTCCTCCTTCTTACCTTTTGGTTTCTTAGTAACTCTCCTGATTATTTTCCTACTCTTCTGTACAATGAAGGCATTGTAGTCTAAAACTTTTTCTTAGACTGCAGCTTTTGTCATATAGATTTTCATGTAAATATGCTTTTATATGGCCTTTAATTTTTTGATCTTTAATTTTATTATTACTGTTATTATTTTAGAATTTCATGTGAGCATTGTATTTACATTATTTTCCCTTGTTTCTCCACCCTCCAATGGCTCTCATGTTCTCCCTACTCTCTGTCAGAGTTATGACCTTTTAATCATTATTCATACACCACACACACACACTGCAACCAACTCAGTCCATTAAGTGACATTAAGGATGAATTGCCTATGATTGATTGTATGTCTCAGATTTTACAGTGTTAAAAATAAAACATTTCTAAAACCATTTCATTGTTATCACAGAAAATTTAGCTTAAGAAAAGTCCTTTTTGTTGTGTTTGTTGAGGTTTTCTCTCTGTCTGGGTGAATAATAGACTTTATGATTAAAAGAACCGGCTATTTGCTTTCTGTTTAGGTATCTCTGCCTCTCTTGAATGTGGGGAATTTTGTTTGCTCTCAGGGTTTTTTTTCCATGTCCCTCCTCATTCTTATTTCTATTTATCTGCTTGCTATGAAAAACAAGTGTATTGATTTCTTCAAATATATATATATGTATTTATTTTATCAAGGTCCCATTGTTTTTCTAATAGTTTTCAGTCTGTGTGAGAGGCAACATCAGACACTTGGTGCCACTGGAAGGGCTTTAAATATTCATTCATTCCTTTAAGTCCCCTGATAAGGAGGATTCTGTGTTCTCCCAGCTCTGCACAGGCAGAAAGGCATAAACATAAAAAGCTTGCTAAGAGTGTAACTATGAACTGTCCACTACAGTCTCACACTTTTGAACACTTGGCTTCTGTCTAGTGCACTGATTGGAAGGTAGTGGAATCTTTAAGAAATGGAGACTTGTTGGAGCAAGTGGGTCACTGGGGGCCGACCTTGAGGTTTTATAGTCCCACTTCATCTTGTTGTGGATGAAATGTTTACAGCCTGTTTCCATGCCTTCCTTGCCATGGTGGAATGATCCCAGAATAAACCCTTCTTCCCTTAAACTGCTTCTTGCAGTTGGTCACAGCAATGAGAAGAGCAACTAGTACATTTCACTGAGAGAATGTGACATTTGCAGATGGATGTTTTGCATCTTGACTCTCGTCCTCAACCATAGCCCATGCCTGGCACCCATGGCAGGTGCAAGCCTCCTGTCTGTTGTCACTTCATTCTATGGTGAACACAGGCTCTCTTTCTTGTAACATTCATTCCTGTTAACTCTGACTGATGACTCAAGCCAGGACAACATTCATCCTTAGCTGGACTGTGATAGAAGGCTTACAGTGTGCCAAGTGGTTAGCAGGAAGTACAGCAATGACCAAGACAGAGGAAGCCTGGCTGCATGGAGTGTGCAACTCAGGTAGTACGTGTTATGGGGAAGATGGGAACAAAGTCAAGGTGGTTGACAGTGTTGGCCCAGCTACTAAGTTCACCAGCATGATCAGGAGCAGAGCAGACAGACATCTGAACAAAGGCAGATGAACAAATAGGGCAATTCTGTGGGGTGGACATCCTTCTGGTATGTTCCAAAGGTGATGAGGAAGCTCACATGAAGAGAATCATGAAAAAAGAGGGGATGAGACAGGTACAGTGAACTCTAAAAGTTACAGAGTTTTAGGCTGCTTCTATCTGTCTGGCTTACCACCTGTGCCCTCTTGGTTACAGAGTGTCTGCTGGAATCCCGACTACATACTCTGTATTCCAATTAGAGAAGGAAATGAGAAGGGGTGAGGGACTACCGATTCTAGTGTATTTAAAGCCTTCACCTGGAAGTATCTCTTGGAAGTTTTATCGCTGGTTCCTGCCATCCTTTCCTTCATCACATCTAACCAGAACACTGATAACTATTGTTTTTGGGCACACTGTCAATCCTAAAAGATCAGAGAACATTAGCAAACAGGAATGGAGGAATGAGAATTGATAGGCAGTGAGTGGATGCTGACACACTAAAGAGCTTTCTAGAAAATTCCCATTTTCTTGAAGCCTTTTGAATGGAGTGATTGGTGTAAGACATTCCAGAGTCTCCCAAGGAGAGAGCAGTAGTGCAGAGCAAGATGATTTTGGGTGTGGAGCAGGGCTATAAATCAGGTGGGGAAGCAACTTGGGTTTACAGGACTCAGCTTGACCATAAAACAACTCAGGGCTGGGCAACAGCATCTGTGGCAGAAGGGATTTTGGAGTGGCTGAGGCAGTGAGGTGAATCAGATAAACAGGTTCTGGATGAAGCAGGACTAATGCCTAATGTGCCAGGAGCTTCCTGTCTTCTGTTTGTAAGATAGTACAGTGTGTGTGCATATGTGTGTGCATGTGCATGTGTTCCTGTGTGTGCATGTATGTACACGTATGTGTGTAATTATATGCACTTGTGTGTTCGTGTTTACATATGTGCATATGAGTGTGCATGTGTATGTACATCTGTGTGTTCATGTGTGCATATGTGCATATGTGTGTGTGTGTGTGTAAAAGCAATTGTTATTTGCCTGATGTAATTGTCATGTTAGAGGCTTACTGCCTCTGTCTGCTAACTTAGGCCTAGTCCTGGAAGTTTCTACCCTCTGTACAATCTAATCTAGATCTAAAATGTTTTAAGCCTCTGAGACTTGCTGTTGAATAAGCTCACCCCTTCCTAGTTCTTTCTGAGCTCTGGCTGGCTGGTCACCTCAGCTGTTCTGGCTGAAACTCCTCTCCAAGCTGACTGATTTGATCTGGCTTCCCTTGAGTCTCCTGAGTTGTTCTGTGTGACCTCAAACTAACTCTAGCAATCTGTTCTAATTTTCTGGCCCCTTCTCATTCTCTGGCTCATTCTGTCTTCACCCATACCTAGCTTGTTCTCTCTTCAACCTGTCTCTGTAAAACTTTTCCAGTAAAACTGTCTCCTTCCTCTTTGCACTGCCCTTAAGTAGCTTCCATTCCCTCTCTCTTCTCCTGACAGTTGGGTGTATTCTAGTCTGTCAGATCTTTCTCTGATTCATCACCTTGTCTGCCACTCAGTTAGACATCACTTTTAAACATGGTGCTTCCTTCTACAGACTAATTTCACCTTCGTTGTTTGGGAGTAAAGGTGTGTATTAAAGGTGTATCTGTATTCCAGCCAGAGAGAATAAAATGTGTGCAATCTTGGGGTTCATGGTGTGAACAAATATCCTACAACATGTGTGGTGTGTGTGTGTGTGTGTGTGTGTGTGTGTACATATTCAGGCCAGAAGACAACCTCTGCTGTTTCTTTCAGTTACTGTCTACCATGTTTATTTGAGACAGGGTCTCTCTCTTGCCGTCCTAGAACTCACTGATTAAGTTAAACTGGTTGGTCAATAAGTCCTTGATGGTGCTAGCTGTAATTCTGCACATACGTCACCATGCTCCCCTTTTTATCTGGATGCTGAGGATCAAACTCAGGTCCTAACGGTTGCCTAGAAAACACTTTGTAGTCTGAGCTACCTTTCCAAGCCTAAAATGGTATATTTTATCTTTTCCCTTATTTTAAAAAATTTACCCAAATAGCTCTTGTTATGTCCCCACAAGTAGTTATTCTATTAACCACTGCTTGAGAAAATCCCAACCACAGAACTCCAATGAACGTAGCAATAGCCTTCACTTGTAAATCCCAAGAATATTTTTATACATTAAAAAAAAATAGACCTGCAGTCATTCGTTCAGTCTATGGTGGATTTTGGAGGCATAAAAGGAGTCAAATTTCTGCAAGAATTGCATCTCAAGGAAACAGTGTGGACTATTCCAAGGTCATTGCCTCATGAAGTCTTCCCTGTGGCTGGTGGGGACTTGGCCTGCCCTACTCACTCTAGTACCTCTCTTGATTTTCCTTCCTTTATTGTCCCCAATGGTCTCCAATGCTGCTTATTTGCAAATTTACATACTTGTATTGATGCACCTGTCCTACTGGGTCCAACACAGAAAGGTCCTCTATGTGCCTTATTCCATGAGTTTCCATGGAGAATGAAGGATGTTCTCATTCAGCGTTCATAGAATGTGTTGTGTTGAAGTGTGTAATACAAAGATTAGCCACTAGTAAATGCTAAATAACTATGATCTCTTCTCACTGCCCATCATTATTCTTGGCCTTGGTGGTTATATTAGACAGGTGTTGCAGAGGAACAAAACAGGTAGGAAGAACCTATATTACAATGGGATGTATTAGACTGGCTTCTATCTCAGAAGAAGGGTAGTCCAATGGTGCCTAAGAACCAGATACCCTTGTAGTTATTCCATACACAAGGCCAGATGCCTCAGCAGTCCCAAGCTGGCACTGAAGGCCTAAAGGGTTCCTGAAAAGATGCTGATCTTTAGTGCACGTTGGAAAGCCAAGATACTGGGCTCTGATGCTGGCATCTAGTTACCCTCACCGGCACACCTGGAGTCCCAGGAGCCAAAATTGGCACCATTGCATTTGTTTTAAAGGAAAACATCTCCATGAGTCTAGTTTGAGACTTGGAGCAGGAGACATTTGTTCCCCCAGAGCTTTGCCAGATTGTACTTGAGGCTGTGAGACTTCACAGCACCCAGAGTTGGTTTCAGATAAAGCAGACAGTCTCAATCAAGGACAGTTTCTCGCTGTCCTTACCTGGGGCATCTTCTTTCCATTCCCTTCCCTTTAGCTTCCCATACCTATTGATGCTTGCAAATCCATGAGCATTCTTTCTGGACACCCCCTAGCACCCTGGTTTCTTGCTCTCTCCAGACCTTGCATGCAGGAAACTGGTCACTGGAAAGTTATTTGCTAACTAGAGCGCCCTCTGCTGATGAAAGAATCCCTGGAAACACATCTATGTTCAGCTGTTGATCTGTCTGCCTGTGAGGCTGACAAAGCCATTTGCTTCCCATAGGTGGGATGGGGTGAAGGACAGAGAGCTTCTGCCCACAGTCCAGGCACTGGAGGGGTTTCTATGACCCTGCTGCTCAGAACCCCTCTGGCTCGTGGGCATTTGTTGGAGACAGTCAGGGATGCTGTGGGTGGAGGTATTACGTGCAGAAGTCTCACATCATCAAGCACATGCAGGTGAGCCACCTGCTTCCAACGTCTGTGTTGATGCAGAAGTGAAACTCAGGAGGAGTTTAAAAAATTCTTTTGAAGAGCAAAGTCGGGTCAATTGGTAGCATTTAGGTAAAAACCAACTATAAAAACAAGAAACAGACATGCGAATGAGATTTAAACGGAAACCATATACCTCACTAAATTTGACTGTTAGTCTGAAGTTTATTAAATTCAGTAGGAGGCATGCAAAGCCCCAGCTTTCCAGAACCCCATGGCAGGAATATTTGGAAAGAACAGGAAATTTTTTTACTCGGTGATCAGGTGGTAACCCAGCTACCAGTCTTTTTGCCCTCCACTGGCTAATCCCTCCATTTTACAAGAAATAGATGATACTCTCCTACATACAATGTCACCGTTTTCATGTCCCCTGGAAGACATGTTTTGTTTGTTTGTTTGTTTTACTTTTCTGATTCACAATACTGAGGGTCAAAGATGTCAGGCATCCTGCTCACTGATCATAAAATGAAAATGTGGCTGAGGACAGGTTTTGAACCTGGATCTGTACCAGGCCCCAAACAGTGCCTACTTCTTTGTGGAAGAATGCCCTGGCTCATTTCACCTGTCCGAATTCCTGCAATAGATGGATGTTCACTCCACACTCAGAGCTCACCCGAGGCCTTGTACTGTACCAAGTAGCAGAGAGAGCAAGTGTAAAGAAGTGAGGCAAAAATCCACCTTGGAGACACTGGAGTATCACAAAATCCTGAAGTTACACAGCCTTCTCCATGAAGCCCTCCATAGCCAACCTTTCTCCCCTCTGATGCTTTTAGCTATCTAACTTTGATAGAAAGAGCTTGCTGTGTACTCCAGACTAGCTTCAAACTTGTAATTCCCCTGCTTCCATCTTCCAAGTGTGTGTGCCACCAAGCTTGACTTGGTCAGTCTAGATACAAAAAGTTATTTGTATGAGTTAGCTCATTTAATCGTTATGAGAAAGTGTCAATAAAGCTCCCAGTATTGTAAACCCCATTTTATGGATGAGGATATTGAGACATAGAAGCTAACAATGGACATTTAAAAGACTCAATTAAAATGAGCAGAGGGGCTAGGGAGATAGGCCAGCTAGTAAAGAAGCTCGTTCCACAGAAACCACATAAGAAGCTGCCCATGATAGCAAGCCCTGGGGAACTGAGGCAGTTGATTCTGGGCAGCATAACCTTTTTTTTTTTTTTTTTTTTTTTTTGCAACTTCCAGGTCCAAAAATCAAATAGAAATAAACAATGATCAAACAAACCAAAAACCCACCCCTGAGGTTCCATTCTGGCTTTCATGCACACAAAACACACATGCATGTGCACATGCACACATTGAGCCTAGCAATCTAGTTCTCATCTATCTCATTCGCTCCCTGCACTGATCCTGAATTGCTATCAATGACCTGTCTTGTCCCTCTGTCCTGTTGGACAGTTCTTTGACGGTGAAGACTGTCCTAACCATTTTCTTTGCAATTGCTAGCTGAAGATTGTGCACACCCAATAACTCAAAATGCTCCATGACAGATTCAGCCTTCCCATCCTTGAAAGGATGGAGAAACAAGATTTGGCATTCGGGTGGTGGCTGGGAATCCTACAAATCAGGTGAAGCTTCCCAGAGCTCTGTCTCCTGGGCCCATAGCATGGGAGCTGGGGAACCATATTTAAAAGAAAGGTTCCTTGGGAATCTTCATCATCCCGATTTCGCTTGCCCAGCAGGATCCCTACACGTAATAGGGTTCTATGTATCTTTGAGGAATGAAAAACTGGGCTTTGAAAATCCTGAGGACTCTGGATATGGTGGCTAGAGCCACTGCTGAGTCTCAAGCAGGACCCTGGCCTCTTTCTTATCCATCAAGGCCACCTGCCTCTCTGTGCACAACTGGAAATGAAAAATCCTGTCCCTCTTAATGCAAAATGCTATTTCTGTTTGGTAGTTCAGCAAATTTAGGGTACCCACCCTCTGGATCTCCCAGCCATACTGAGATGGGCATTTTAGATACTCTAATTCACCCCAGCTCCCAGCTATTTGTTCTTTTATTCCATCTTTACCTCCCCATTCTCTGTAAACTGTTTGAAGGACTACTCATCTTGGAGCCAGAGGAAGATATTTCCAGATGCTACCTCAGGTAAAATTTCCTCCAAAACCCATCAAATGAGCTGTTTATGGCATCTCTAACTTGCCCAGGCAACTGAACCTCTTTCTTGTGTGGCTTTTTATGAGTCAAGATAAACAACTCTGTTTCTCCAGGGATTTGAGCCCAGGATCTTTAACCTCAGTGCTGAAGCACTAGGGCCCTGAGGGAGCTGAATCACAGCCTGGGCCCTGAGGACTGCTGTTAACTGTGTCATGGGAGGAAGCATAGGTCATTGCTGCTTTACAGGCAAAGTGCAATAGAGCTCTTGAAACAAAGGTGGGCCAGGGGCTGGAATATTCTACACAGTTAATGCAGAACTTGGAGGCTGTGTTTATGCCTCCTTTAGCTACTTACTTCCCACTAAGAACCCTGAAGTCCTGGGAAGAGAGACGACTTGACCATGGTGGGGGAAGCTCAATGGAGACTTCGTGGACAGACAAGGGAAGCCACTCTTCTGCACCCACCTGGTCCCACCCACCTGGCTCTATGGAACATCTGAATGGCTACAGAGATAATAGATTTACCCCAAGGCCAGAGGTGAATCATGGAACCCTGGTTAGATTCATTTCCATGGTCTGAGTTCCTGGGCTTTGTGACTGGTTTAGGGGTAACTTAAGACCTATAAATGACTCCTTAAGGAAAATCTCTGCATCTTCTAAGAGAATCCTGGACTGCAGATGAACTAAAGTTACAGCTAGTCTCAGTCACAGAATCCAGGCCTCTTGTGAAGTACCAGTGTGAACAGACCCTGTTGGGGAAAAGAGAGGAGAAAGGAAGAGAAAATTCTGTAGTGGTCGGTCTGGGTTGCTGGATCAAGCCATGCCTGGAGTCAGTTCTCTGCAATAACTAGTTCCACGATCCAGTAAGGCTTATTTTTAGATTGTTAGACCAGGTGTTTTATTACAGGAACTATAAATGTTCCCAACTGATATGTAGATAAGAGGAATCTGGTGAGCCAGGGAGCTTCCTCTCCTCTACAATCTCACTCACTCTTGATGAGGTGTGAATGCCTCTGTGCCTGGCTGCAGAGCTGGAGGGGGACTCTGGAATGGACTTTAGATGGTCAGGGCAGCAGGTTGGCTGAGGACACAGCTATCCAGGTAGCATTCTCATGAACCCATGGTTCCTTTGCAAATCTGTGTAGGGATGCTGGCCACATTTTCTTTTGTGATTCCATACCTACTGCATCTGGTTCCTCTGGCCTTCAAGTTCACTGTAGGTAAGAGGCATCCTTTGTCATTTTGGGATTCTTGTACCTGATCCCACATCTGACATACATCAGTGCTCTAGTATGCTGGTACAGTCGATGGAAGGGTCCATTTCTTGTCACTGTTTGCCTTGTTCTCTGATAGATTCTGTACATATCCACTCTCTTCCCTTTAAAAACCAGGGTGATGTTTAAAACAGCAGGAGACAAAAGACCAAGAATTCAATGTAAATCCCCAACTCACTGACATAGGCATCAGTCCCATTCATGTGCAGACATTCATAGATACCATGTATCAAAAGGGGTAGGCTATAAGACTGAGGCAGAGAGGGCTGGTTCAAGTTTGAGTTCAGAAGATCATTCCTTCCAAACTCTCACTGACAGAGGACAGAGCACAGAACAAGTTCAAGGAGGAGTCCTAGTGGCTCAAGGTCACCAGTCATTCCAGGAAAATGCTTCTCCTTATAATGCAAAGCTAGGCTCACCCAGCTCTGAATCTAGTGGACTTAGTAAGTCAGACATCAAGATGGCTGGGTGGAAAGAAGGGCATTAAGGGATGCTCTGAGGCTGGGAGGGAGCCTTCAGCTTGTGGACAGGGAGGGTTGGGAAACTTCTTTAGCCACGAAAGCATCCACTTGCCAACTGGATTTGGAGGATGTTCGATTGTGAGTCCTTGGGGACCAGAGAAGTGAGTCAGTGAGCCCTGAATCTTTGGTTGGCCCTGGAGTGGGGGGTGACTCAGAAGTCACAGTGCTTATGCTGATTAACCTCGGAGAGTCATTGAGAACCTCCTCCCCATCGTTTCAGTCGGTGATCCAGGAATCCCGGGCTGCACAAGAGCTGGGACCTGTGACACTCCTACGTTTTCTCCCATCTCCACCTGCCAAGGTTTTCTCAGTGCAACCAAAGATCCCGGGACAGAAAACTCCGCGCCTCCTGCAACTCCGCCTCCAGTTTTCTGCCACATGGAACACGGGGTCTCGGGACCCTTCTTTCCCTTTTCCTGATCTCCGCAAGCTGAGCTGCCTTGTTGGCTTGTCTATCCTCCACTTTCCCTCTCTCTACCCCTTATACCAGCCTTTTCGCACCCCTACCTTGTTCCCACGCCTGTTCTGGGGGGTTTTGTCTGCTTCCTTCGCTCCCACCCCCTCCCTCACCTTCTCCTCCCCACGCTGCCCTCGGCTCCTCCTCCAGGCCCCGCCCTCTGCCCAAGGCCCGCGTCCCTGGTGGCCCCTTCCCCAGCCCTGGAACCCCAACACCCGCCTTAGAATCCTATGGTGTGGGTTGGGGATCCTGGCCCAGGTAGAAGGGAATCGCGTGAGGCCAGCTCCCTCCCTGAGCAGTGTCCCCGCGCGCGCGCGCCGCGCCCCCTCCGCGGCCTCCCCGCGCCCGCCTCCCGCCTTCCCCTCCTCCTGGTGACGTCCGGGTCCCTGCCCGTCTGAAAACTCCGCGCCGCGGCGGTGGAGGCGGCGGCGGCGGCGGCAGAGGAGGAAAGGGAGGAGGAGGTGGTAGAGGAGAGGAGCAGGAGGAGAAGCAGCCGCGAGCCCGGGCGACGACGGCGGGGATCGAGAGCGGAGCCCCCGGGATAGAGCGCGCACCGGGGTGTCCCGGCACCCCGCTCGCCCCGGGCCGCCGCGGAAGATGGTGGCGGCGCCGTGCGCCCGGAGGCTGGCGCGGCGCTCGCACTCGGCGCTGCTGGCGGCGCTCATGGTGCTGCTGCTGCAGACGCTGGTGGTGTGGAATTTCAGCAGCCTGGACTCCGGGGCTGGAGAGCAGCGGCGCGCGGGGGCAGCGGCGGGAGCAGCCGAGCAGCAGCAGCAGCAGCCCTCGGCCCCGCGCCGGGAGCGCAGGGACCTGGCTGCCCATCTGCCCGCAGCCCGCGGAGGACCTGGAGGCCGAGCCGGCGGAGGAGGAGCACGGGGAGGCGGCCCCGGAGGAGCCCGCGCACAGCCGCCTGCCAGCCGCGGGGCACTAGCCGCTCGGGCGAGGGTAAGGTGCCCTTTGGGAAGGGGATCGCGAGCCGCGCGGACACATAGACAGATAGGCGACCCTACCCACTCCTCCCATTGGTCTTGGCCATCCAAGTCCCGATATCCGAAGGGACTCTGCTCCCTGGCTGCCTCTGGCTGCCCTGGCTGCCCTGGGCAGCTGCAGGGTCGTGCACTGCGCTGCGCTGCTCTGTGCGGAGTCTGAGGACCGCCCCCTTGGGGTCTGGAAAGTGAGCTCCAGAAGAGACTAGCTTTCTAGGGGGTCCTATTCCCTATCACTCTTACTGGGCGTCCTACTTGCTCTCTGGGTAGGGGCGTTGATGCCTCACTCCCCACTCGAGTGCGTGCATCGGATCGTGACCGGATCCTCAGCGCTGCTCAAGGGTAGTTCTCCACGCAGCCTCTTTGATCTGAGCTGTTTGCTGTGGGCTGAGAAGAGACCTGGAATGAGTGTGTCAAGTCCTCCACCACGTCCCTGGTACTCAAATCAACACTGGGTCCTGTGTGCCTGATCTGACTTTGGGTCCTGTTTTCTTCTCTGGGTGTCTGCTTCTCCTTTCTCCACCTTTCCTAGTCCCCACTTCCTCAGTCCCTAACCTTGCCATCTCTTACCCTCCATGACCGCCTCCTCCAAGATTTGCAGCTTCAGGTACTGCCCCTTGGTCCCAGCTGGCTGTCTCTGACTTGACATGGGTGGCCCATTGAACTTACTGTCTGTCTGTCTGGCCACACTATCACCACACCTCCCAGTGTGCTTTGCTCTTCTCGGATGTGAATAGTCAGGGCACTGGAACTGTCTTCCACAGTTCTACTAGTACCATCTGGATGGCTAGGTGGAGTATCGGCTTGTCTTCCTCCCCTGTCCCCAACTTCTTTGGAGGTATCTGTTTCACCTTTTTCTGAGCTAGGAGGGCAGGAGGTCCGAGTCCCTAACTACTGTACAGGGTCTCTGCTCTGCGTGGGAATGAGTGTTTGTCTGTCTTTAGGCTGGTGTGATATGCCATGTGACTCTCTGTCCATCATCCCAGTTCCCTGCAGAGAACTGCCCAGCATCTGAAGGACAGTAGCCACCAGGGGAGTGTTTCTAGGATCTGTAGGGAGGGAACAGTCCTTGTTATTGCTTGCCACTCTGGCAGTCCTTGCTGAAGAATGCCTAGACACAGCCACACAGCCGTGTCAGAAGTGCTTTCTGATGTGCTTAAGTTCATCGGGATTGTCTTGACCCTTGTTGCCTGAGTGCAGCTCTTTGTGTCTGTGGGCTGAAGCAGTTTCAGGACTTGATCTGAGGAGCATTTGGCTGCTTTGTAGCTACCAGGGAGAAGTCATAGCCCTCATCTGTGGTGAGGCTTGTGGTGAGAATCTGAGAATTCTCAATGTCCCCAAGCCGTTTTTACAGTCAAGGGGACCCAGGCACTCACTCCCTTTGAACTCCTGGAGTGGATCGTGTGTTCCAACTGGGGGAAAAATGCTATTACACGTTCTTTCTGAAATTGGAGACCTACTGGGAGGTGGGAGGGACTAAGAGCATGTAGGGCTGGCCCAGTGTGGAAACAGACAGGGTGAGGAGGGGACCATGGACTTGCTGGACCTTTTGCAAACGGGGTTCAGGAGGTACTTTCAGGGTATATAGACCACCTGTTGAGATTAGTGAGAAGAGAGGAAAAGAAACCAACTGCCGATTTCTTTGCAATTCCCCGATGTTCTGAGCAGCGATGCACAACCCCTCCATGTGTGTTCACCTAGGAGTAATCTTTCATGTCCTAGCCCAGTCACATCAGGTTTGGAATGGGAAAGGTGGGTTGGCAAGGTGCCACTTCCTCTTTTAAACGTGTCTTTAGATTCCCAGTCATAGCAGCAGAGCTTGTCTGCAATTTTGCTCCTATCTGTGGGTTTGGGTATATCCTCCCACCGGCATCTTCCAATGTCTTCGTTTCTTTAGCTTCCCGTGTGGATATATATACATTTTGTTCTTTTTTTCTTTCACTTTCCCATTCCTAGTTGTTCTTAACTGTCCGGTCTTGTTGCTGCTCCTGGACTTTTTGTCACATGCAGGTCACCCTCCTCTCTTCCTCCTTTCTCCCATCCATTCCCAGGAGCTGCAGTGTGCACAGAATGGCTAGAGTTAGGGAGTCTGTCTGTCCTCCTCAAGTTGTTCCCACCCCAACCCCTGCCCTTTCATGGAGCTCAAGGAGACCAGAAGGGGGCAGGCTGTTCCCAAAGTCCATCAGAGATGGAGCTTGGGATACAGGCAGAGAGAGCCACAGACTGCTAACAACCACGGAGGCCCTTGCAACATGCCATTCATTTCTGGACCCTGCCTGGGCTGACTGCATGCATGATGCTGCCGAGGGATTCAGGGTGGCATTCAGAAGTGTCTCACACACACACACACACACACACACACAACACACACACTGTGATTTTTCCAGATGGCTTCTGCAAATACCATGGAAGCGTATGCTTGGATCACGATGTTCGTCTCTGTGCTGTGCTTTGTGGCAGGCTGGGGTAGGGTAGGGTGAACAGTCATGACTTCCATGGGTGTGTGTCAAAGGGTGTCGAGCAGCTGTTATGGCTAGAGTATTTCCTAATCCAGACCTAGCTGCTTCTCCTGGCTGCTTTCCTCTCTTCCAACTTCTGAACTGTGAGCCTTTTATGTTTGGAGAGCAGCGTCCAGGTATAGAGATTGTACCTGTGGCTGGGCATTGGAGGCACTTAAGAGAGTGAGGAGCACTCAGGTTTGTACGCATACAGGGTCAGAGGGTGTGTGTACCCGACGATGGTGGTGTGATGGGCATCTCTGCAAAGGTTTGCTAGTGTCCTCTTTTCGTCTCAGTCTCTCTGAGCTTTTATGTATTAGCTTGATGCAAATTACAGCTGGGTTCTGTAGCAGGGCGTTTTCTCTGGGCCTCAGTAAGGAACGAACTTTACTGTAGTCTCGGAATATAAAACAGAGAGCACTGAGCCGTAGTTGAGGGAGAGGAGTGGGGGTGAGGGGACTGTCAGAAAGATCAGCCAGCAGAAGTCCTTTAATAGACTTGGGAGGAAATGGAAGCTGTGGATGTTGTACCTATATTTTCTCTTCTCTTGCTAACGTCCCCATAGTCCCCACATTTATCACTTGTGTCCTGAGATACACTGTCAGTCAAGGTACTTAGTAAGTTTCCTTTAAGAAATCTAATTTTTTAGTGTCCTTGCCTACTGCACGCTTACAGTAAAATGCTGTTTTCGTATGATCTGACCCCTTTGAAATGCTGATTTTTTTCAGCAGAGATCCCTCATTCTTCACATTACTCAGATAACTTGGGACTCTTTCAGACATTAGCAGTGACTTGGAAGAGGGTTCCAGCAAAGCTTTGGAGGCAAAGCTTTTCTTTCTATCCAAATGTTTGCAGAGAGAACAGAGAGTATTTGATGGCTGATTTGTTTCCTCCACACTTCCAGTGAAATATTTTGTCTGAGCAAAGCTCGACACTTTGTATACAGAAGTGTGCATCCTTGAACAATATTTATCTCACTGCAGATATATTGCCGTCTGCTTTACCACACACTGGAAATGCTAAATAAAATAGATAAGTAGTAGTCATTTAATTTAATAATAAGATAATAAATACAGGCTAGATATCCATTATCTGAAATACTTTGAAGGATTGTTTCAAAATTTTGATTGGTAAAGATACTTTGTAATATTAGCATATAAATAAAAAGAGGATAGCACCCAAGATAATTAGACACAAAATAATTAAACAAAATTATTATTTTCTTTCTCCTTTCTCTCTCTTATTTCTTTCTTTTGCTCCTCCTGTTTCTCCTCCTCCTGGTCCTTCTTTTTTTATCTTGCATTGTAGCTCAGACTAATGTGTAAATCATGACGCTTCTGAGATTACAGCTATGTGCCACCACACCAGGCTTGAACAATTCATTTATATGCTATATATTCTTATATACATGGCCCAAAGGTAATTTTGTACATGATTTGTGCCTGCATTTTTAACTGTGACCTATCATATGAAGCAGGTTAAAATTTTCCACTTGTCATGTCATGGCTATGCTTGGGGAATTTGCGTTTCCAGAGCATTTAAGAAGTAGGACATTTCACGGGTGTATATGCATGTATGTGGTCACTTTCCTACTCTCTCTAGGCTATCAGTTCATTAAAAACAATCCCTTAAAAGGTTGAGTAGTAAAATGCTTGCTAATCTTTAAACAGGAGGCCAACTGAGGCTTAAAATTCTTATTTTCTGGGAATTGTTTAACTTTGATCCATGTTCTTAACAGGAAAAAAATATAATGAATTAAGTTAGAAAGTTGATATCAGTGTGTGTGTGTGTTTGCGACTTAGAATACAAACTATCCCTACCTCTGTAGTAAGACTCTACCCGTCTACTCTAAACTGCTGGCAATGAGAGAGGTTATAAATCTATGTGCAGAGAGTCTAAGATGCCCCCACTCAATGTAACAGTGAAGGGCGAGGGTTCTCCAGCCTTTAGATTATGCTTTACAATCTCTCTCCCTTTTTATTCTCCCCCTGACCCTGCCTCTCTTTCTTTCTCTTTCTCTCTCTCTTCTCTCTCTCTCTCTCTCTCTCTCTCTCTCTCTCTCTCTCTCTCTCTCTCTCTGTATGTATGTATATACATGTTCATGTGGATATGTGGATCTGGGTATATGTATACATATGTGTGCATGTGTAGGGGCCAAAGATCAATGTTGGGAAGCCTCCTCTATCATTGCCAAGCTTAATTTTCGAAACAAGAAGTCTCATTGAGCCTGAAGCTCACTGATTCCACCAGGCTGGCTCACCAATGAGCTCCGAGATCTGTCTATTCCCACCGTCTCAGTGCTGGCATTGTAGATGTGCTCCACCGTGCCTGGCTTTTCACTAGGATCCTCAGGTTTGTGCTGTAAGGACTCTACAAACCGAGCCATCGCCCAGCCTATCTCTTCCTCCTATTTTCATGAGTATTGTGTCTGCTTTTGCACCTGCATAACAGAAGAGGGCATCAGACCAGATGAATCTATAGTAATAGTGGGTTTTGAGCTGCCATGTGGGTGCTGGGAATTTAACATAGTACCTCAGGGGAACCAGCCAGTGTGTTTAACTGCTGAGCCATCTCTCCAGCCCATCTGTTCATTTATAAAGACTGTCTACCACAAGGAAGGGCAAAGACTTTGGGGAAAGTGAAATGAAGCAGTAACCAATATCGCCTGTGACAAAAACTGATTTAAAGAGACAGAGAGAAGTGAGGTCTCTCACTGCACCTGAAGCTCATTGATTCTGCCAGGCTAGCACACTAGTGAACTCCAAAACTGTCTCTCACCACCACCTCAGTGCTGGGATTATAGAAGTGTCCCACCATGCCTGGAACATGTGATTGCCCAACACAAATTTGATAGTCAATAGGCTATCCTCTGTGTACAGAAGGTCAGATCCCTGCTTTGTACTGTCTTCTCTCCATGGCCTGGGCAGGTCTCTCCCTGCTTTTCTGCAACTTGGAGCCCCCTCTGTAATGTGCAGAGGGAAAAGGGTACTGACTGATTCGTGAGAACTGGTTTGCTCTGGCCACAGACTGATGTTTCAGTGTCAGCTACTTTCTCAGAAGGAAAGCCTAGAATGTTTGGAATAAACATTTGATTTTTTTTTTTTTTTTTTTTTTTTGGTTTTTCGAGACAGGGTTTCTCTGTGTAGCCCTGGCTGTCCTGGAGCTCACTCTGTAGACCAGGCTGTCCTCGAACTCAGAAATCTGCCTGCCTCTGCCTCCCAAGTGCTGGGATTAAAGGCGTGCGCCACCACCGCCCGGCTTTGATTTTTCAAAGTTACTCGATTACAATAGCTTTTCAGTGAAATTCTGCAGTAGAATGTCTGAGGATCTTTTGGTGTGGACCAGCCTTTGATGGCTGTATGTCTGACATTATGTTGGTGTTTTGCATCCATGAAACTTATTCCACCAAATTCCCACCCAGTGTATATATGTGTGTGTATAAGACTATGTGTGTGTCTGTGTGTATGTACACGTGTGCATGTGTGTGTGCATGCGCCTGTGTGGGACTGCCTGCCTGCCTGTCTTGTCTGTCTGTGTTTCTGTATCACTCTATTCATCTTTCTACACCTCCACTCCAGGAAGCAAGATGTTCTGTTACGCATTTCATACAAAGTTGAAACTGAGGGTACCTAATTAGGAATTATTGGTCTTTTGATGACTAGTTGTGGTCATAAAAAAAGACAGGTCGGACATAAAAAAAGAGTTCCACAGACACCATCTCCCTGTGTCACTGGACCCTGCCAGCACTGTGGGAGGAGGCTGCTGCTGCACTCATGTAGATGAAGAAACTGGGAAGCAATCCCAGGCTGCTTCTTGCTCAGTGCTGCCCAGAGTTCTGAGCGCCTCATCTGTACAGCTTTTCAAACCCCCTCCCGCAGCCATATGCTTCTTGAAAGTCATTGCTCCATTTGAACAGATTCCTAAAAGTGTGCAGACTCTTGAGAAGAACCAGATCCCTGAAGAACGATGTGAACAGCACAGCTGCAAGCTGCAGAGCTGAGGTCGGAACCCAGGCAGCCCATACTCTGAATGGTCTACTCTACATTCTCTGGTGTCTTAGGCCTTGCAGAGGTTGCCTTCTGACCTTAGCACCCCATAACTCCAAGGATCCCCACAAAATGCCAAACCCCAAAGGCAAGATTTTGTTTTAGTGTCTTTAGAGTCCAACAAGATGCTTTGACATACACACAGAAAAACAAAACATAACAAGGTAACAATGATGACAGCAAAAGGTTTCTGTAATCCTACAAATGAACACATCCCTTATACCATGTGTCTGCCCCTTGTTTGTGTGAGGAGAGCACCAAAAACTACCTTTTGAACCAAATTCTTGAGTTTGATAAACTATTAAGTTTGGCACAATGTGACGCTCATTCCTCCAGTCCCATGTTGGATATGTAGGTTTCATCCCGCTTTCTGCTATATTGTAACCTTTGCTCTGCATCCCACTTGAAGACAGGATTTTATGGCTCCAGAAAAAAGAAGAGAGAAGTGTGGACTCTAGTGAAACTCACTACGAGTAACTGACCTGAGTCTTGCCAGAAAGGGAGTCCTGGATTCAAGACAAGGGACAAGGGACAGGGGATGTTGGGTAAGGCTTCCAGACCAGTGGAAAATGTCCCCACAGCTGTTCCTGCCACTCCACTCTCCAGTTCAACTGCCCAACTGTTATCTCTGAAGGATCCTAGGGCCTGGGCCATTGCAGCAAGAGTTATCTCTGTAAACATGCAGTCCATGTAGGTACTTCCTTCCTCTTGCAACAGGCATTACTGACTTATTTGCCTCCTTGGGCTGTTCCTCTGTCATCCTTATGGCTAGCCCATCCTTCCATCATCAACCAAAGACTTACAAGGAGGTGGGGGTGGGAGGCAGGTGGATGTCACTGTCCCACTGGGGAGGGATACTGGCACCAATCAGTACCAGAGTCTAGAAGCACAGATCCCGGAGAAGGAGAAAGATGAGAGAACTTATTCTCAATTAATTCTTTTGAGAGTGTCTCCCTATCCAGCCAGGCCTCTTGAAGGCAATGAAGTGGATTTGTTCCTGCTGAAATCTGGCTTGCCCCAGTCAGGTGACCCTGGCTTATCTGGGCTAATGTGTCAGGGGATGCTAATGAAGCAGGGTGCTAAGATATATTTGTGTCTACTTGGGGATCTTTCCTGTGAACCTGGGCTGTAAAGTCAATTTGGATATAATGGTTCCCTACTCAAGACATGTTCACATGCCAACTGTGATAATGATGGTGCCAAGTAGGGGGACAAGTGTTCTTGACTATTTATCTTATATCAGACAACTGTGGATTGACTAGACAGTTGTACTCCTACCGAATCTTTTACCAGCCTACAAGTGAAGACTGGTGTCTCCTCCATGTTTTTATTGGTTGCAAATAATAACCTTGTGCAATGAATGGGGTGAAAGTTAAATTTCTGAGAAGAGTCCAAACTAGGAGTTGAAGGGTGGTGACTATAAAGACTGTCTGAGACTCTGTCTAGTTCACTGTTGTAAATCTTTTGACTTTAGCCCAGTTTCATCCCATTTCTTCATGTATGCTTACATACATCTATTCATCTATCCATTCACCCATCAATCAGCCCATCCATCTGATCATCCATGTATCCATGAGGCTATCCATGTATCCATGAATGAATGAATGAACAAATGAATTAATTAATGAATGAGTGAATCCATCCATTCAGTGCTCCAAGCCCTCCTAGAGGAGGAGTGTAGCAGGCAAGGGAGGGTTAGGATCACAATCACAAGCAGCCTGCCAGCTGAGCGTTCTTCTCTGCTGGGCTTGGATGAGAGATGACCTCTTGCACACAAGTGACAGTGTCATCAGGGTGCCCAGAAGCTTTCTAGTCTCCTGCCATTTCAGAACCTCCTGACCAAAGGGCTGATCTGTTCCACTCCTGAGGTCTAAGCTCCTCATCCTGTAGCTGAAAGGCTGAACCTACAGAATAGTAATTGTGGCCAGCCAATTGCAGCCCAGGAGGCAGATTCTGTGCCATTTGTGATATAGGCCAGGCTCTGGCATTGTCTTTACTTATTTGGGGCTCAGTTTCCTTGTCTGAAACTTAGTAGCCTCATGGGCCTTGATAATGAAAAGTAACTCTGGCCCATTGTCAATATCTATTTTGCCTTCACACATGCATCCATCCATCTATGCACTGACATTCCAGAAATTCATCCATTTATCCATCCACCCACCCACCTATCCATCCACCCACCCATCCATCCACCCACCCACCCATCCATTTATCCATCTACCCACCCACCTATCCATCCATCTACCCACCTATTCATCCATCCATCCATCCTTCCATACATACATACATACATACATACATACACCCATGCACCTACCCATCTATCCATCCCCTATCCATTATCTACCCATGCATTTAACCACACATGCATGTATTGCATATCAATTTTTCTTTCCATCCACCATTAATTCATCTACATATACATGAATGATCCATCCATTTACACTTCTGTCTGTCCTTGCATCCATCCATCCATTCATGGGATTGTAAATCAGTCCATATATTAAGTACCATAAGGCTGTGTGAACTTCTACAATTCTTTTAAATGTCACAAGAGATGGCAGTCCTGTGTCACATTTTGTTTGTTATGAACAGACAAGCTGAAAATCCTCATATCCTCTTAGATCTCTCTCCCAAGATCATTTTTAAAAACTCATTTACTAATCGGTTTGCCACCTGTTTGCTAGAAATTTGTGATCACTGTAGACAGCTGAGAGTGTCCACATATTGATCATTACTGCGACTGTTTTCAAGTACCCTCTGCATGATGGAGTTAGTGGAGCCCCAGAGTACACAACTTCTCTCAAACACCAGGTCACTCAGAAGATGAACCTCAGGGATAAAAATGGAATCCTGCATTCTGCAGTTGTGAAGTTTCCACTTTGTGGCAGCAGGATATCTAGAATCCCTGTCCCACCCCCACCATCCACTTATGTATTCCACACGTCCTTACACTGTGAGTTCTTACTCTTTCTTTCTCTCTCCCTTCTCCTTTCTCTGTGTACAGTCTAGTGAATGGTCACAAACTGAGAACACCCAAGACTCCCGCATTCAGACCAAAAAAATAGCACCTGTGACTTTGCTGGTACATTCCTCCCCTGCTTCTTGGGTGGCACATTTAAAAATACTACTAATAGTTTTGTGGTATTTAAAATGCATATTAAGGAAAATATATACAGCTAATGAGGCCATCAAAATGTCAGCCTCAATGCTCTTGTGGCCTCACATGTGAATAACATGGCAAGAAAGTAGAATGAAATTGTCTACTTCAACATCATAGTGCCAAACCCAGTTTTAACTGGGTCCCAACTGAGCTTGGTGAACAACTGTCAAGGAGTATCACATTTTGTACATGTCCATTAACCTGTTTGAAGAGTGTTGGCTGTTCGGATGCTAGCTATGCCATGGCTGTGGAGATGGCTCAGTCTGTAAAGTGCTTACCGCACAAGGCCTGGATTTGATCTGCAGAACACACCTTAAAAAACAAAACAAGCAAAACCAAACCAAACAAAAGCAAAAACAAAAAACCAAACACAACTCTCTACCCCCACCCCCGCCCCCCCAAAAAAAAAAAAAAAAAAAAAAACCTGAACGGGTATAGTGTGCTGAAGAGGAAGAGACAGTTGACTCTCTGTGGTTCACTGGCCAGCCAGCCTGATCGGTGAGCTCAGGCCGGTGAGAGACTGTTTCAGAAGTCACGATGTCTGTGGAACAGCACCTGGCATTGGCCTCTTACTTCCGGAAACACTTATCCCCATGTACATGAATATACATACACAGAAATTAGTACATAGCTGTGTGGTTTTGTTCTGAAGTCCCAATGGAAAAGGATTAAGGCAGACACTGTAAGGAACCATGCTCTGGGCTGTTGGAAGGGAGTGAACTAGGCCCTCTGAGATTGAGGGCTTTCGAGGCTCTGCTGCTTCTGTACAGGCTCCCATGGAGGACTCCCAGGTTTGTCCTCCTCGATTTAGTTCCCAGCCCTTCCTGTGAGTCTCTGGGATTCATGCCTCCTGTTGAATCCCTGTTCTCTGCTTGGTCCGCTATGTATTGAACATGAAATTAGCTGTGATGAATGAGTCCCCAGACAGACTGGTAAATGGCTGCATTAACTTAACCCAGAACCAAGACTGCAATTCAGAGCTCAGGGTCACAGAGTCACCACGCAGATGTCAGCAACATCTCTAAAGGGCAATGGGGACACCTAATCATCTCATGAGGAGGGAGGTGGGAATGAGGAAAGTCCAAGGACAGCGAGATCATTTCACACCGTCTCAGCACTCAACCACACTGCCGTTCATAAAATAAACAACGGCTTTTGTAATGGAGAGCTCTGTGTACATTATTTAAGGATAGTATTAAAATCCGCTTAGATGGATCAAGAAATATGGTGGTTACCTCATTAAGTACCCTTTCTTCGGGGATGTGAAAGATACTCTTTCTATCTTCATCTTTACTGGTGAAATGCAGTTTTATTAATTAGAGATGTAATGAGAAATCTCTTTTTGTTGTTTTGTTTTGTTTCCCTTTGCCAGACTTTTAGCTGTCTTGTGTTTGTTTGTTGGTTGCTTTTTATTTTTTCATGAAGGACCAGGCTTTGCAGATGTTCAGTATGAAATAAAAGCCTATTCATCGCCTCTCATTCATACTGCCTTTTATGCTGGCTGGGAAGAGACAGCTGGTGTCAACGACACAGAGAGCCCCTTTGGCTCACAGGTGACTTCACTCCGAGTCTGATGTGAGCCAGCCCCTCACCTAGGTCCTCTCCTACATCTCACTTCTTAAGTAGAAGGCAAAGAGAAGACAATTTGAAGAGGGTGGGGACCATGCAAGAACTAGGGTTCAGCAATCACCGAGTGATTTGCAGGTGGGCCTGGCTTCTGTTACTAACTTCCCCCTCCCCCACCAGGAAGCTGATGGCAGCGGGAGCTTTTGGAAGGTTCATAACTGTCAGCCAGCAGAAGGATCTGGAAGAAGCCAGCTGTTTACTGCGGGGTGTTTAGGGGGAAGATGATGCTCAGACAAAAGTGGACGCTGAAAGTAGTGGGGAAGCCAGAAGGCAGGAGCAAACCTGGCTCTCTGTGGGTGAGAGAGGCACAGCACCTCTCATCTTCATCTCTCCTCCTTCTCATCCTCCTTCATGTGAAAGAAATAGGTAATTTCTAAACTTTCGAGTTGGTAGCCAAAACCACTGAGTTCAAATCCTAATCTATTCTGGAGTGCCTGCTACTGCTGGACTCTGGCCTTTGTTTCTGGAAAGGTGACAGTTTGCAGGAGGAAGGTGTGACTTTCCTTTCTGCTGGGACTTCCAGCTTGCCCTGGGGCCACCCTGTCTATCTGTGTCACTTGAAACCACAGTTGGGGTTTGTGTGAGTCAACTTCCCTTTACTGTGGCAAAATGTCCCATGGAAGGCAGGGAGATTGACTGAGGCTCAAGGGTTGGAATAGTTTCTTTACCTGATTTTCTGCACCACTGAGCCTGTGATGAGGCAGGAGAGTGTGGTGAAGGGACCCACCCACCTCATAACAGCCTGAAAGCAGAAAGAAGGTTGACTGCTGGTCACCTAGCTTGCTCTGGTGAGGCCCCGCCCCCTACAGACTCTATCCCCTTCGTTGAGCCACTTTGGACTACACCTTCAAGGGACCATCAGCTTTTGTGGGCCATTTGACAAGATTTGAGTTAACTCAAATCACAGATAACATGCTAACAATTGTGGTTCTCTGTGAGAAGTCAGTGTGTGCCGTGCTAAGCGGGATATCAGGGATTATCAGGTTCAATCAGCCTTATCAAGTGGCTGCTATGCCAATTCCTACTTACTTTATTCCCTGATCTTTATTTCTCTCAAGAGACTGAGGCCTGGAGAGAATAAAGAATTCCCCTGAGCTATAAGACAAACAACACTGGAATATGACTCAGGTAGCATGACCTGGGAGCCTGTATGTCAAAATTCTGGGCTCCATAGAAAGGAGTGTATGCGTGTATGGGGGTGCACATGTGTTTGTGTTGGGTGGAGGTGGAGGCTATGGGCCAATGTTGAGTATATTCCACTCTCCTTGAATCTAGAGTTTTCTGATTCAGGACACTGACTGGCTTGTAAAACCCTGGGCTCTGCCTGTCACCCTCTCCCAGGCACTGGGATTACATATGTACCCCGACACACTCAGGTTCTATGTGCCAGGGTCCTCTTTACTAACATCTCTGGTAGATGATTTTAGCAGAGCAGTTTCTCTGAGTCACTGTGCAGAATCCCTCTACTAGGAAGTTGGCCCCAATCTGCCCATTGTGTGAATGGAACTACTGAGACCCAGCACCAAGCCAGAATCAAGCTGGGGTGTAAACCAGAGTGTAAGTTACTGTTGTTAAAGGAAGAATTCACACATTCAGACCTAGCAGTCCTCTGTGCTGAGAAGCCCTGACTTCCATCCTCACCAGCTGGGCAGGGCCAGTGGCAGGCACCCTCCATCCACAGTGGGAAAGAGAAGTAACATCCACGGTGTAATATTTTGATAAGTTTCTGATTTATATTAAAATAATAATTACAGCAGTTATTACGGACTTGAATTTCAAGGAGACCCAGCTGCTTACAGAGAGAAAGATAATTAACCACATATTCTCTGGGAACTGCATGGAAGCCAGGCCTGGTCCTTTCCCTCCCTGAATGTCCAGTGGATGTTTGGCTGCAGGTTGAAGGCCACGTGTTTTGCCAGCTGCTGTTGTGAGTGGAATGGGTAGCCAAGGTCCACTGTAGGAGCCCTGGTGACAGAGAAGTGTGTCATCCCAGGGATGCTGGATTTGAATGGTAGCCCTGTCCTTCAGCCTATCAGATGGGTGTCACTTTAGACACAAACACAATGTCAGCTGGAGGAAAATAATTGCAACCTGTGTTTTATTATTAAACAGTCCAAAAGACACTAGCCTCTGCTGGTACCTGGCCACACTGAAAGATGCCGAGCTAATTTAATTTGATTGCTGAGGTTCTCTCTATGAAGCTGATTGGACTGTAACCTGCCTTGATTGTGAAGATGTATTATAGTTCTTTTATTTACTTCCCTTCTCAGTGCTGAGCATGGAACCTGGGGCTGGTCCAGGCTCAGCAAACCCTACACTTCCAAACTCCTTGTTCCTGGTCCTTTAGCTGGCCCCTAGTTGGTGGCCATTAGGAATAGTACTGCTATGAACACTCTTTAAGAAGAAATTACTACATTAGAATTTATTTATTTAGTGTGTGTGTGTGTGTGTGTGTGTGTGTGTGTGTGTGTGTGTTTGAGAGGCGGGGGGAGCCCACAGGGCTCAGAATATAACTTGCAAGAGTCGACTGCCTTCTTGTACCATGTAGGTTCCCAGGATGGGACTCGGGGTCATCGGAATGGGGATAGGCAGCTTGTCTGCTGAGCCATCTCTCCAGCTCTGCCCTGAGCACTTGCACATGTGTCTTTGATGTACACACACAGGCATGGTTAGATAAATATCCATGAGCAAAAAATCAATTTACTTACTGTTTTGCTTTGTTTCTCTTTTCTATATGTCTGGTTTGGAGATGAGCTTTGACTTTGAAACCTTACCTTCTTTCACACCAAGGACTGGAGGCCGGTGATAGGTTTCCAGGTTGAGGCTGCAAGAGGAGGCTTATGTCCGTAATTAGTGTTGTAGAGCAGGAATCTGTACAACTGCGATGTATGCCTTGGTTACTGTTAGTTCCTTTAAGGCTGCTGGGAGCACCTGACGTTAACTACTTTGGGAAACGATGCCATCTTTAATTTCTTATGCTGAAGTCATATGGTCCAGAAAGCTGTTATCTTTACTCAGCAAAACAAGTCTGGCAGAATTAGGCCTTTTTTTTTTCTTTCTTTCCAATCCCATCACTTTCCGCTTTGATTGACTTCTCTTTATCCCTAGCTGTTCTGGTATTCTTGCTGGGAAGCAGATGAGCACAGCCCTGCCTCCTCCATCAGATCTCTAGCCTGCAGTGGCATGTGTCAGTTTACATTGAAATGCTGTGCCGAAGTGTCCCTTCGGGGACTGCATATGTTGTGGGCCGCAGAACATTAGAGCTCTGGCCTCCGTCTGAGGACCTGGCTCTGTGTGCAGTGTCAGCATTGCTTAGTGGCCCAGGATCTGCCTCGCTTTCTGAACCCCAGTCATTTTCTATTTACTGTCCCACTTCTGCAGTCACAGCCACTGACAGGGTTGGGAGAAGGATTCCCTTCGATCCATCGTCTTTCGGATTTGCTTGGCGCTGGCTAAATACATGACTTCATATTCTTTCTGGGGCTTGCTAAGGAGCCCTGTCAGCTCTGTCTTCCAGCCAGCCCTCCCCAGAAGAGTAACATCTTGCCTGTTTAAGAAGCCTGGCCCAGGTCCTGCTGCTTGCTATGAGAGGACTTCACCTTTGTCCCAAGAGGATATGCTTGCTGATGTTATTTTTGTCGGGGGTGAAATATGGATTTTTGCCCTGGAAGTGCACATGAAACCCCAATTCAGCCACAATCTGTTACATATGACTCAATGTTGATCAGTTTCAGTTGTTGTTTTTAACATAGGGTTAGGACCTGAATGTGGATTTCCTAGATATGAAATACTTAACCCTTTAGTCTAGGTGGCTTTGCTCCCCAATTCCAGCTTTACAGTTTATTAAACCTTAGAACTCCATATAAAGGTGTGTGTGTGTGTGTGTGTGGGGAGAGTGGAGAGAGAGAGAGAGAGAGAGAGAGAGAAAGAGAAAGAGAGAGAGAAGAGAGAAGCACATGTGTGGAAATCAAAGGACAACTTGCAACAGTTCTAACTTGACTTCTGGGAATTGAACTCGGGTTACAAGGCTTGGTGGCGAGTTCCTTTACCTGACGAGCTAGAAAGTTATCTTGTTAACCCTGTGACCTTGTCTTTATCAAGCCTACTTTCTAAGCAGGATGTGGTAATGCATGCTTGTAATTCTAACACCTGGGTTGTGCAGGCGGGAGAGTAAGGAGGTCAAGGTCAACCTCTGCTACATATGGAATTTGAGACTAGCTTGGGTTATGTAAAACCTTGTCTCAGAAAACAAAATACAACACAGAAGAGACCGTGCTCTAGATGTTCTGCGATGCCCACATAAAATTGATGGTTAACTTCATCTCAGAATAAGGTAATCTATTTCAAAAGATGAAATCTTCTGGCCTCATTCATGGAATAACAAGGTGTTGGACATTTGCTTCTAGAAGGTAGCCACATGGAAATGCAAACTGAGAAGACATTTCTAGGGCTAGGGATCTGGCTCGGTAGGTGCTTGCCTAACATTCATACAGACCTACATAAAGCAGACATGGTAGCACATGCCTGTAATCCTAGCACTTGAGTGGAAGTGACAAGAGGATGAGAAATTCAAGCTCATTTTGGGATACATAGCTATTTAGGGGATGTCTTGCTTATTTTTCTATTGCTGTGATTAAACACTATGACCAAGTCAACTTATTAAAGAAAGTATTTAATTTGGATTTATGGTTTCAGAGGGTTAGAGTCCACGATGGTGGAGCAAAGGCATGGCTAACGCATGCCTATGGGAACAGCTTAGAGCTTATGCAAATAGGAGGCAGAAAGGGCATATTGTTGTCTTTTGAAATTTCAGAGTCCACCCCCAACAGCACACTCCTTCAACAAGGCCACACTTCCTAATCCTTCCCAAATAGTTCCCCTAGCTGGAGACCAAGTATTCAAATGTATGAGTCTCTGCAGCCATTCTCACTCAAACCACCAGAGTCCAACCGGAGTCACACAGCCCCATCCCCCCAAAAAACAAACAGCAAAAAGAATCCTATCTACATCACTCTTATATCAAAGAAGAAATCACATAGACCTTTCAGATGAAATGCCGTGGCAATGGAACAGCTTACATCCCAGCCTGACTGGCATGGTTAACCAGGTGCCCAAAGGCAAATTCATAGCCCATCTTTAAAGCAAGTTAGCTTCCGAACTGAGACATAGAAGATGAAAGTGGTGAAGGTGAGAGGCCAATTTTTCCTTTTAAAATGGTTGTTGAGGATAAACTAAAATAGGAGAGGGAGAATTCTGAAAGAAAAAACGGATATGGGTGAATCAGGATCCAAATGATGTAGTTTCAATTTATGAAAGTCCCTCATAGCTCAGGCCACTGGTAGGCAAGTTTTTCAGTGAGATGCCTATATTCATTTTATTAAAAATTAGTCCCTTGCCATGTTATATTAAAAATCTTGGAAAATTAAGGGACTAGGAGGTGAACCATAAACAGACCATCATGTACCTTGAAGTCTTACAGAATTTCTTGGAAGTCTACTGCACCTATCCTCCAGCAAAACTATTCTTCCTCCTGCAGTGGTGTTGGGGTTCTCACCTCCCCTGCAGAATGACCTCACCAGCACTGACCTTCCATCCTTCATCCCTGCATCTAAAGGTCCTGATCCTATACACTACTTCTGCTCCTCTTTCCTCTCTCTTTCCCTCTCTCTTTCATTCTCTCTCATTTCTCTCTTTCTTCTTTTCTCTCTCTCCCTCTTCTTTCTCTTTCTCTTCTTTTTTCCTTCTTCCCCCTCTTTCTTTCTGCAGTACTGCAGATAGAACCCAGGGCTTCATTCATGCTAGTTAGACAACTAACTACTCTGCCATTGAGCAACATCTCTAGACTCAGATGTTGGACACATTAACAGCTTGGCATGAGACCAGATTAGTAATGCATGGCCGTTGCTTTCTCCTCTTCCTCCTCCTCCTCCTCCTCCTCCTCCTCCTCCTCCTCCTCCTCCTCCTCCTTCTTCTTCTTCTTCTGACATCATCTCATGTAGCCCATGCTAGCCTTGAACTCATTGTGTAGCTAAGATTGGTCTCAGACTTGCAAATCTTTCTACTTCAGCCTCCTGAGTAGCTAGGATGGTAAGCCTGTGGCACCAGATCCAGCTCTTCTGGGTATTTGTATTTGATAGTGGTTTTTTGCCCACCCAGCCTGATACTATCATCCTCGGTTTGGCTATAGTTTGGGTGGGAGCTTGCTATGCCAGTATCTTGTCTTCCCATGATGGAGCAGGGCAAAGTGAACTGGATGTACAGAAGCCGGGACCTCTGGAGCTAGACCTTGTTATGCTTCTCTGGGTTTGGTTGCTGCCTGTTTGTTTCTGTAATAGATGGATGATCTCTTGGTCTCTCAAGTTCTGAACAGCCTTGATCCTCTTGGTGTGCTATGCCCTCTTCACATATGTCTGTCCTCCTGTACCCAACAGAGAGTGCTCCTGGAGTTCATGTCACTGTGTATTATGGTTGGTCCAATGGCTGTTTATGAAAATAGACTCCTTTTCCAGGTCTCCCTCTGTCTGGGCATAAACTCAGAGACTCCAGCCTTTTATTAGGTTCCTGTGACTATCACAGTTGGCCTCAGGCCCCTTAACACCATCAATGCATCCCAGTTCTTAGATAGTAGCAAATAGTGCTCAGAAAATGCTTTTATTTCCTTCAAAGACAAGAACTATACAGCCCTGCCTTCAGAGTCTCAAGATGTAGCTCCATGATGGAACACTTACTTGCCTAGCATGTGTAATGCCATGGTTCCATCCCTAGTGCCATCAAAAGTGTGTGTGTGTGTGTGTGTGTGTGTGTGTGTGTGTGTGTGTGTAAGACCCAACGTCCTTTAGATCCTTTAGAGTCAACTTGTGCTACATGGTCTCCTGTAAGCTTCTTAAATATTCTGATTACATTTTGAGAGTGAGTTCTTAGAATTTGGATGTGTAGAACATTGATACTATGTTGGGGGTGATATTAATAAGGATGGACTAAATATATGGCTCAGTTTTTAGAGCACTTGCCTAGCATGAATGGAGCTCTGGGGAAGGCATACACTGGGCACGGCAGCACATGCTTGGAATCCTAGTATCTAGACTGGAGGCAGGAGAATGAGAAGGTCAAGATCATTCTTCGCTGCATTGTGGGTTTGAGGCCAGCCTGGGCTACATGAGATGTTTCATAGATAGATAGATAGGGAGAGGGAGAGAGAGATGGGATGATAGTATTCAGCTGGCGATATGCCATGTGTTTTGCAGTTAATGCTTTGACACCCTGTCATGTGAGTCTAGCCACAGCTGCTGTATAGTGAGTGTGTAGATGCAGGAAGTGATATACAGAGAGGGGGAACTAGTCCAGCAGAGTTGCACAGAGTTAGCAAAAGGTCTGCATCACCCCTCAGCCTGGCTTGGGGACCCATGTTCTTCACATGGCCATCATGGATGCTGAGTTCTCTCAGGGGTCTTTGGGATTGGCTTGATATAGGTGAACTTGGGGACAGAATTCTTCTTTGTCCCCTTCAGCCTGTGATGGAGTGTCTGGTATATGTCTAGCCTGCTTCACCCTCCTCAGCAGATTATTTTCTTAGTCTCCACCATGAATGAATAATCCCTGTGTTTCCGAAAACTGAACAAGGGAGGAGCTATGGCTGTGGTCAGAGCTGTCACCCCATCTGAGATCCACGCTCCACTGGGCATGCCAGTCAGTAAGCTGCTCTAGTGGGATAGAAACTCAGAGAGGCCTAGATTCAGGGATGCCTGAGCTCAGAAGAATGTGTGTGTGTGTGTGTGTGTGTGTGTGTGTAAGACAGCACAAGTGTCATTTTTATACCATGCCACAGTGTCTGTGTTCATCTCAATTGGAGCACACAATGCAATGGAGTGGTAAGCACAAGGTCTTTGAACTGGAATCCTAAGTTCAAGTCCTGGCTCTGCTACTTATTACCTGTGTGACTGTAGAGACGTTATGCACAGGACTTCAGCTGCTTTATCAGGAAAATGGATGCGTGGGACTTACCTACTGCAGAGGGTTCTATGGAGAGATGAAGTGAGTGGACATTGAATTTTATTGAGCACGTACCCAGACATGTGTTGCATACTATAAAGTGCTTTTTATTATGGTAGTGATGGTTCAGGGAGAGAACATGTTTAGAGAATAGGTGTTTTGAATTCTAGAATGAGTTTTATGAAAGGCGGGCATTTCTTTCGCATCAAACCGTATTCTTTTGCTCCAGAACTGTATTAAATCCTAGCTTCATCTTACTAGGGATGGGGCCTCTGACTTCAGGAGAGGAGCCTCAGTGTCTCTGCAAGGCTCTGCAGTGTGCTGGGCAGTTTTAAACCTGGCATGTTGTTAATTCGTTGTCTCAGGCCCTGGCACTCAGAGCTTTCAAAGGGTCTCACTTCAGAGTCTGTCCTTATTTTCCAAGGGTAGAGGACTAGCCTTTTTCTCCCTGAGATGAGGAAATGTTTCTGAAGACAGCCTTGCGTTTTCCCACAGAAAGCACAGGCGGTCTTTGCCAAGTCTCAAGTGTCTCTGACTACGAATTCGGCAGACGGACATTGAGTCTGGGCAGCCCTCCCAACACCCCCCTCTTTGGTAGAACTCAATGTTTTCATGGCCTGTGTGGCTCTGTACTGCAGGACCCAACCCCAGACTGGCATAGGGGCGGGAATTCTGAGCTCTATTTCCCATTTGGATTGCATGGAGTTAGACACTCTGCCCCAGAACTGAGTGAGTCAGCAGGCTAGGCCATACCACGCCTAGGAGTCTTCCCTGGGACTTCCTATTTGTCCCTGAGCCCTGTGCTGAGTTGAGCAAGGAGGAGGTGGGCTTCAACGGTTGTAAAGAAGGCAGAACCCACACTAGGCCTCCTGGCAGCTTTAGCAGGGCTGTTGGGCAGAGTCCAGAAACCTTCTTGCTGACAGTGACAGTCTATGAGTTTGCAGAGAAGCAGGGCCGTGAATAATTAATTGATCCTGCTAACTGAGTTGTGAAAAGCATTTTCGGAGAGTCCTATCTGAATATTCTCTGGGGAAAGAGACAGGAGTAGGTAGGAATGAGGCTGCCTTCTCCAGCCTAGGGATCTCCTCATGTCTGGTCTAGGGAACCAGGCTGTGGCCCCTGAACTTGACAACTGTGTGGTTGGCCTAGCTCTGGGAAGAGTGTGGGCAGCTGGGCTCTGACTGGGTTGGGCTGTTGCCACAGAGGGTTGGTGAGTCTCCATCTTGGGTCTCAGGTAGTACAGTTCTGAGAGACCCTGAGTCTTTAGCGGAGAGACTTGAAGAGACTCCTGGGCTTTCTGTTTCCCTGCCTGAGCAGCTGTAGAAGCTGGAGGGGTGTGGGTGTTTCTGGAAGCAGGTCTAACCTTCTGATTCCTGTGGTTGCTGAATGTGGCCGTCTGGGCTTCCTAAGCCTTCCTTGTGTCTGAGCAGGCAGCACTAGCTGCTCGGTAGGAATCGAGAGCCACAGTTGAATCCATGGTACAACCCCCAGCCCCTTGTGCTTGTGTGGGTTGGATCAATCTCTTGGCCCCTCTCTGCCTCAGTATGGGTAAGGGAATCTCACTGGCCCACCTTTGGAAAAATCGTTATGAAGCCTAATTAGGGTGCTATTGTTTAATCACCTTTGTGTCCTCGTGACTCACTACCTGACAAGCAAACTAAGGAGAGATTCATTTTGTATCTTGGCTCCAGAGGGTTCTGTCAGTTACAGCAGGTGGGTCAGATCAGAGAGGCAGGAGCATGTGGGGAAAGCTGTTCTCTTTATTGAGGGCAAGGAAGCAGAGGGTGGGGGGAGGAGTAGGAAGTAGCCAGGGATAATATGCCCATGTCCAAGCCCAGAACCTTCCCAGGAACCCACTTCCTCCTGTTAGGCTCTACCTCTTGAATGCTTCACAATCCAAAATAGTGACACCAGTTGAGGACCAAGTGTCAAAATCTGAGGGCGGGGGTGGGGGGAACAAGGGTGTTGTAGATTCAAACTGTGATGGTTTTCAAATACAAACATATAAATATTTCTTATCTAAAATGCTGCTGGTGTCAGTATCTCAGGAAGTTCTTGTCACAGCTCCATAAGAAGGGAGGTAGAGATGGGCTGGGTAGGCAAGACACAGCGGAGGTGCCATAGTTGTTTGTCTAAACGTAGAATCACTCGCTGTAACAGAAAGACCTGGGTCTTTCCATACAACTTTGCTTAATGCTGCTGGAATCACTGGTGCCTCATGACCCTAGTGCAAAATGAGTTGACGATAATGCTATGTCTCCCATTAGGCAATTGCCCCATTCATTCATTTTTTTCATGAAAAAATAGATGATTATCAAACACATAGCAATATAAATATATATATATATATATATTAAAAAATAAAATTTAGTATGTATGTCCTTGCAAGTAGACACGTAAGGTTGTATAAGCATTCCACAGCACATGTGTGGAGGTCAAAGGGCAACTTTGGGAGTCAGTTTTCATCTTCCATCATGTAGGTCCTAGGGATTGAACTGGGGTTGTTTCTCTTAGTAACAAGCACCTTCACCCACTGAGACCCCTTGCTGGCCTGAGTATGAAGTCTTTTGATGAATCAGAAGTCTCTTCCTTGTAGATGGGAGAGAACAAATCACAAACAAAAAACATTTTTCCAGATCCACAGATGCTCTACAGCAGGGCAGGTAGACACTCTGTTGAGGAAAGGGATAGAGATAGTGTTTCTAGCTCAGCAAGCCACAAGGTCTTCAACTGCACCTATACAGTGTGAAGGCTTAGTGGTGCAAGAGTCACTACGCATAGCTGTGTTTCAAACAAAACTTTATTGAATATCCTGATGTGGGTGAGGATGTTAGAAGTACGTGCTCCAGGAAAACAGAGAAAGGCCCTGGGAGGATGCAGTTCCAGCAGATGATGTCCACAGGGAGTCAGGACATGCCTACAGCAAGATGTGCTGCGGCCATGGATATTGGGGTGGGAGCTTTTCTTCCATTCATCCTCTCACCCAGGGTCTATTTCCATCAGTATTTAAAAGAATGTCGTCTGTGCCAGCAGATAAAAAGAAATGGTGAGTCTTAGGGAGGGACAGGCCTTGATGATTGACAGTCTGAAAATCAGGTCAGTCCAGGGAACGATCCACATTCTTAGGGTGCTGAAAGAAGCCGGGGACCAAGGATGACAAAGGTGAGCTAAGGACGGCTTGTAGGGATGGCCAGGATACCAGGAAAGCAGCAACTTTTCCCTTGATGGGTAAGGTGTATCCCGTGGGGCAACCTGGAGGAAGGGATAGAAGTACCTGGGGCATATGGAAGGCAGAGGGGGCTGTGAGGTGAGACCTCAAAGGATAAGGGTGAAGCTAGGACAGGGAACCTAGCTGATGGGGTGTCATGGGGTGCTTGAGTGAGGAAGTGGTCTGCTTGGCTTTTGAAGACTCCATCTGTTCCAAGCTTACTGATACAAGACAGAACACAACATGTGGGTTGGGGATTTAGCTAGTGACAGAACACTTCCCTAGTCAGTGTAAGGTTTTAGGTCTAGCCCTGAGCTCTGGGTAGAGGTTGGGGTGAGGAGAGAAGAGGAATACAAGGTGAACTTGTGCTGTCCAAGCCAGCTGTGAGGTTGCTCAGGAAACTTTGCAGAGGTATCAGCCTTGTTAGCTGGGGACATGCAAGGTGCGAACATCCAGGCCTGATGCATGAAAGGTACTGATGTCTTTCGGACTCTTACTTTGCAACAGAAGCTAAAATGACTTTGTCTAAGGCAGTTGTGGCAGAACACACCTGGGGTTCCAGCACCACAGAGGAGGAAGCAGGTGAATCATAGGTTCAAGGTCAGCTTGCTCTACAAGCATTTCCTCTGGCTAGTAATTGTTTTGGTAGTTATCAGAAGGTCACAGTGGGTGGAAGGGAGATTAGTCAGGCAGCTTTGGGACCAGTCAGGTGAGGGGTCATAGTGGCCAACATGAATTTCACTATAGCCCTGGTAAGTATTGAGTCTGTAACTTCAGTTGTGTGTGTGTGTGTGTGTGTGTGTGTGTGTGTGTGTGTGTGTGTAGGTGTTTGTACATGGACCTGGAGGGTGTTGTTTCTTAGATGCTGCCCACTTGGCTTTTTTTTTTTTTTTTTTTTTTTTTAGACAAGGCTTCTCATTAGCCTTGAACCCATTGATTTTGGCTATGCCGACTGACCAGTAGGCCTCAGGAAATGGCCCCTGCCTTCCCAGCACTGAGATTATAGGTGCTTGTCTGTTCGCTTGCTTTCATAACATGGTTTCTTAGCCTGGAACCCTGGTCCTCATCATTGCACAACGAGCACTTAACCAGCTGAGTCATCACCTCTGCACCAGCCTTGAGGTTTGAAGACCTCTCTGTCATTGCTTTAAGTTAGCTCAGTCAGGTCCCATCCAGCTGCCTTTGGGAGGTAAGGATGCTCAGGGGAGAGATGGAAGCAGAGAATGACTGCTGTCTCAGGAGCTTAGGCTGAGAGGTGTGGAGGCTGGGTAGCAGGCACCGACACAGAGTTACAGAGTAGGAAGGCGTTCCAGTGTGCAGTGCACAGTGAGGCTCTCTTGTTCAGAGGTTCCTGGCATAAATGACATAGGGATTGGAGAAACGTGAATAGCCTCGATGGGCTTACTACACAGGGTATTGCGCACACATTAAATGATCACACTGCACCCAGTAATGTGTGCAGTTTATTATATCAGCAGTGAAGATTTGCTGGTGCCTGGGGGAGAAATCAGGGAACCCAGATCTCATCCTGCTATCTCTAGTCTCAGAGGACAACCAGCCTTGGCTTCCTCTCTGTGAAGGAAGAATCCGCCCCCCCCCCCCCCCCAACATACACAGAGACATCTTGTTTTCCTCTGTGTAAGGATCTCTGCCTTGGTCTTGATCAGCAAGCTCAAAGAAGGCTGACTTTGGAGTCCAGACTGGTTATGAACCTCTTCTCTGTCATTTGATCACTCATGACCTTGGCTAAATGCTTTGAACCCCAAGAGGGGTACTCCTTCTCAGAGAAAAGTTTAGGTAGCCTCTGCCCATGTGTTCTCCAGGAGTGGCTTCACAGTCCCCCAGGCAGCTTCATCACATTGTCCTCAAAGCTGGTCTAAATGTGGAATCTGGGAACTCCCAGACCTACAGAATCAAATTTCCCTTTAGGTGATGTGTGTGTGTGTGTGTGTTGTTTTTGGTGTGAGTTATATGTCCCTGGCTGACCTCATCTTGGCCAACCTCAAATTCCTTATGTAGTTCAAGAGTGTGAACTCTGATCTCCCTTCTGCTGGAATAATGGATATGCACCATCCACACCAGTATATTTTGGGTGCTGAGGATTGAACCCAGGGCCTTGTGTATCATAGGCAAGCGCTCTACCACCTTGAGCTACAGCCCCAAGCCAGCCTCTCAGGTGTTGATGCTTAGGGGCCACTGTGTAGAGGGAGTCTTTGAGGTTTGATGGGCTTGGGGATGGGGAAGAACCTTCAAGTCACTATTTCAGAAGAAATTCTGTAGAAGTATCCTTTCTATTTTAATGTTTCTGGGGCTGGTGTGAAATAGGGTGTGACCACTAGAAAGGGGAAGACAACTTTGGTTACTGATAACAGTAGGTGGTGTGGAATTTGGAATATCAGAAGGTCAGTTTGCTTTGGAGACAGCAGCTCGTGTCCTGACCTCTCTCTTGGTTCTGATTGTGTTATCAGAGACATGTATACTTGAGACTCCTGCCTGGGAGAGTACCCAGAGGATAAGAGCCAGTGCTTATTGATCACTAACTATGAGCTAGGTGCCACTTGGAGTACTGGCTGTTTGTTACAGTTTAGTCACCAGAGTCATTCTGTTAAGGCATTGTTTTGTTCATTTTATTTAGGAGGAAACCAAGGCACAGAGAAGCTAAAAAAAAAAACAACCAAAAACCAAAAAACCAAAAAAACAAAAAAACAAAACAACAATAACAAAAAAACATAACCAGCATTGCTCTGTGAGGATGTGGCAGAGCTGGGATTCAAACAAGTCTGACTGCTCTCACCAACCTACATAGTACCACCTTACTCATCATGCAACTCTCCTGATGGGCTTTCTCTAGACTGCAAGGAGTCCATGCGCCTCTGGCACATGTCTGTCAATAAGGTGGCCTGAGTACACTAGTCAGAAAGTGTGATCCAAATGCTGAAATTCTCGGTGTATTTTTATAATCTTAGCCTTCAGAAGGGTGAGATGGGAGGACCTTGGGTTTGAGGTCAGCATGGGATAGATACATAGCAAGTTTCAGTATTAATAAGGGACGAGAGCTGAAGTGGCTCTGTTGGTAAAATGGTTGCCCAGTGTGTGTGAAGGCATGAACTGGGCACGTCCAAGAGGTGAAAGCAGGGGGATCAGGAGGTCAGGGTCATCCTCAACAACCTGAGCTACATGGAGTCATCATTTATTTATTTACTATTTTAAAAAGTAATGATGATTGGCTGAGTTCGGGGTTACTCCTTTTTTTTAAGATGGTGAGTGCTTGGTTTTACTGTTGGGCCTCACTTTTCTTTTTCAAATGAATTTTGCTTCTTCGTTAGACTAGACTGCACAGCATTGTGACAGTATGAGAGTAACTCTGGTCTGTGTGACCAGAGGGAGCCAGCTTCCTTCCCAGGGGGGCATTTCTGGAAATTGGCTGCATTGAGTCCCTGTGTCCCCAATGGCAAGGATTGCCTCCTAAAATCTGTTACCACCATTTCCATGGTGATGACTTAGAGTGTGTGTGTGTGTGTGTGTGTGTGTGTGTGTGTGTGTGTGTGTGTGTATCTGTCTGTGTTTATGTGTACGTGTGTGCTAAGGACTTTTATAATGTCTGACTCTTAACTAGATAGTTTAGCATCATTGGGTCAGAGGATTGGATTGATTTTCTTTATTATAGTTTGAGCATCCCCAGTTCCAAAATACAAAACTCTAAATCTGGGTATTTTTAAAGCAGCAAATAGAAAATTCTATACCATAAAGCTTTGCCTCATGCAACACAACTATTAGACAGAGTTATGTATGGGCTGGGGAGGTGGTGCTTGAGATAGGGGTGGAGGAAGAGGCCTCAGGGGTTAGAGCATTGACTACTTGTCATAGTTTGCTTTCCTATTGCTGTGATAAACACCATGACTAAAGCATCTGGGAGGGGAGGTTTATTTGGCTTGTACTTCCAGTTCAGAGTTCATCATTGACAGAAGTCAAGGTTGAAACTGAAGAAACACTTGGAGGAATGCTGTTTGCTGACTTGCTCACTGGCTTTTACTCTTAGCTTTCTTATATAGCCCAGGACCACCTGCCTAAGAATGGTGCTACCCACAGTGGACTAGGCCCTTTATAACAACCAACAATCAAGACAATCACTCACAGACCCTGACCACAGGCCAATATGATCTGGGCAATCCCTCAGTTGAGGATCCCTCTTCCTAGGTGATTTTAGGTTGTACCAAGTTGACAGTAAAAACTTACTAGCATACAGGTCTTCCAGGGGACCCTAGTTTTGTTTCCAGTACCCACACTGGTTGGCCACAACCCTCTTTAACTCCAGCTCCAGGGAAGCCAATGCTCTAATCTGGCCTCTTAGGGCACCTGCACTCATGTGCACCTATCCCACATAGACACACATGCACACACTTAATTAAAATAAAATTAAATGTTACATAGTATCAGCTTCAGGTGAGAAGAATTGATGGGTTAGTTCTATGCTTAGACTTGTATGTGTCATTAGATATGTTCAAACATTCTGACATTATACACAAAACCCAAAATCTGAAATACCCCTGTAATGCCTGGAATGAACACTAAAGGAGATAAATACAATAATATAATAAAGTAATTTACGTATTACATAATACTGCGCCACATATAATAAGTAAGTGTAATAGCACAACTACACACCAGCAACGGCAGCCTCATAGATACTTGCTGAGCATCTTCTTTTTGCCAGGCCCATGTCCAGCCTGTTGAATGTTTCATGAGCTTCAATCTTAGTCCATTTCAGAGGCGATTCAGATCCCTGCCCAAGGTCCTCAAGTCAACTCTGTACTTCCAGGTCTTGAACACTGAGTCTGGTCACTTCCTGTAGAATGACTCCTCCACATGCTGATCTTGGTGTCGTTTTGAAGGGGCTGAGGCCCACAGAGCAGCTCATTTAGTAGAGTCATTGACCTTGTGTCTTCTTCTGTTCTGAAGACTAAAGATGCAATGGAGATGAGGTTGTAAGGATGAGAAGCAGAGAACTGTAAGTCTATGGAGGTATACAGTTTCAGCTCTTGTGGGCAGGGCACCTCTCCTACCATGACAGTGAAACATCAGCTCATGGATCCAAACAAAGAACATGTGGTGCCAATGACTCTAAAGGGTGGGTACGCCAGCTTAACAGCTTCAAAGGAGAGCTATGGACCTTCTTTCCAGCTGTGACTGCAGCTCCAACATCACAGTTTACAGAGCAATCTCATTCAGTTCTCTGAAAGATGGGAAATGTTTGTGTGTACGTGTGTATCTTCACCCAGGCGCTTATGAGGCCCTGCTTAAACTTCGAGATGAAGTTGTATGAACAGTCAGGCTGGACTTGAGTGCTTGAAACTCTCATGATGTCCCAGAGTTGCATCTCTAGGACCACAAAAATCCTGATACTACAATGGAATAAAGGAGATGTAGATAACTAAGCTGTACTTATTCAGTCATTCAGCAGAATGCAGACTTCGAAGTTTGGATTTGGACTTGGACTGGTGAAACAGTTTGTCCTTCTGCTGGACTCTGCAGTGGGTAGCAGAAACCACAGCCATAGCACCAACCAGCCCAGGAGTCATGAGGGGCAACAGCCAGTGCTCTGCAGTGCCTTGTGCTGGATGCTAGACCAGTTTGATATACTCAACACACTTCCTGCATAAGATATATTCAAGTTAGCATGGTTTATGGGATGTAAAATGTCACAATGTCTTTGTGTAAGTTTGTGCACATGTATGTGCCTGTGTAGGATGTAAAGTTTCAGAGTGTCTTTGTGCGAGTTTGTGCACACACGTGTGCCTGTGTACCTGGTGTCCTTATTCTTTGTGGGAATTATCTCATGGAATTGTAGAAGCTAAGAAGTTTCCCGAGCCTCGGTCAGCAACCTGGAGACTAAGGAGAGCTAGTGTCTTGTTCCACTCTGAGAATCCGCAGCCTGCAGTCACAGGAGGAGCCAATTCTAGGTCAAAGCTCGGGGGTGGGCTTGGGGGTTCATGTTCACACTTGGGAAATTGGGCAGCCAGAGCCGGCTTACCAAAAGGGTAGCCTCTTTGCTCTGTGAGGACTTCCACTGGTTGGGAGAGACCCACCTGTTAGGCATGACAGGCTACTTCACTTAATCAGATGAATAAACCTGGATTTACTGTAAGTGATAATCTCATCCAGAAACACCCTCATGAACACACCCAGAATCACATTTAACCAAAGATCTGGGAACCTGGTACCCAGTTAGCACAGAATTAAGCGGCCCAGCGTGTGCAAGCAAATCGGACTTACAAACTTTGGGCATTTAATCTGCACCGTTCATTCTTGGATCATGTGTTGAGGGCCGTTGCAGGAGGCTGGATCTTTATCCTTCCTTTTTGATATGATCCTATCTTTATCCCCAGCCATTATCTGCCACTTACCGTAGCAAGGGACTTCCTGAGGGAAGGCTTAATCTCACTCATTATCTATTCCTGCCATTGCTATTTAGAGCACTTGATACAGAAGAACAAGAAGAAATAGGAACACCAGGAGAAATTCTGAATGAAGGTAGGACTTTAAGGAACTGAGACAAACTAAAACAAAACAAAACACTCAAATGCTGCTCTCTGGGGCCCGTGAGTAAGGTGTTCCCCAGGATGAGGCAATAGGGGAAGGAGTGGACTGCAGTGAGAACACAGGCACTGCCGTAGTGGAGTAGAAGTTAGCTCTTTGGTTCACTTGCATCTGTGAGGGTTGAGGACTCTTTGCAGTTGGGTCAATGTTATCTCCATTTTCTAAGTAGAAAATGAGATGGACAGAATGAGTGGCTAGCGCGAGACCAGCCGGTGTGCAAGCCTCGAATCTGGATGTGAATCCAAGTGGCTGGATTCCAAAGCCCAGTTCTCTGTCACACCCAGTGGTACACTTGACTGGTGTGCACCGATGCTTCGTTGCCTAATCTGGCCTCTGTGTGGCAATTACCTGGGCCAGAGCCACTTAGCATTCTGTGCTAGGGGTCATGGCAGTCCCGTGCAGAGGAAGCTTCTGGCCAATTAAACCAAGACTTCCAGCCACATCTTTTATGCTGATTACCACCATGAGTGAAAACAATAGTTAGCCTCCTCTTCCTCCTTCTACTCCTCTTTCTCCTCTTCTCCTGCTCCTCTTCCTCCTTCCTCCTTTCATTTTCTCTCTCCCTTCTCTTGCTGGTCATGTCTTTTAACTTTTCTCTCCATCTCCTTTCTCCCTTTCTCTCTTCTCCCTCCTTCCCCATCTCTAGTACTCAGACCTGTTTAAATCTCTCTTCATTTATCTCACTTCTTTTCTGTTTCCCTCTTCTTTCTTTTCTCCTTGTCCTCCCCTCCCCCATCTCTCTCCCTCTTTTCCTCTGTCCCTCCTCTTCTCTCTTTCCCCGCTCCCTTTCTCTCCCCTGCCTTCTCGTCCTTCCTCCCTCCAGTCTTCTCCCTCCCCCTCCCACTCTTCTTCATTCTTCTTTTCTCTTCCCCATTTTGCAATTCTGGGAACCCAGGGCTTTGGGCCTGCCAGGCTGCTGCTCTGCCACTGAGCCACACCCAACCTCACTTGACTTCTCTGAGCACAGGCTGGAGTCTGAGCCCCACCCCCACTTCTTTTGCACAGTTGAAGGGCATTCCATATCTTCATCAATTTTTGTGAAAATGTTCTTGGGTGTGTGAGCCTTTACTGTGAGCATTTACCTTTCTCTGGCATTTTGGCTTCAAGGACCATGTTGGAAATATGGGTGCACCCTCCCAAGCCAGCGCTCCAGATGGCTGCTACTATTTGGCTCCTTTGCTGCAAGATACTAGGAGCTCATTTGGCCTCGAGGAAATGACGTTAAAAGTCTGGGGTGGGGGTGGGATGGAGGGAATTCTGCTGGATTCTCACAATCTGCCAGCTTTATATTTCCACATGTTTCGGAAAGGTTCTCCTGCCTCCAAGAGTGACTTTCTAGAGATGGTAGACGGGAACAGGCTTTGAAGCATTCTTTTGGCCATGCATGTGCCTTCTCCATGAGATGTGGATGTGGCAGTCATACCACGCTCCAAGTACATGTAGGTGACATCGTGCTCACTGGCTCGTCATGGACAGTTTCCTGGCACAGCTCCAGAAACACTTGGCTGAGATAGAAATCTCCTGTCCCAGATGCCTTCTGGTTTTGTGGAGCCAAACAGGGCTGTAGGAGAGGACACTGGTTTGGAAGTGGGTTTCTGTGGCCACATGTGGAATCCACCCCAGGGGAATACCATCCTAGCAGAAAGCAGGCTGCTAGCTCCCCACACTGGCCCAGATGTTTCCAGAGCTCTCGCCTCTGTTTCTAAGAAGTTAGAATTTTGGCAAGCATGTTTTTTTTTCTCTCCTGCCTTAGCATAATCTTTGGTCTTCTTTGTGCAAAATGTTATAAATGTAATCTGACCACTGAAACCCATGGGAAGATGGCCTGAGTGCAGAGCTTGCCTGCTCTCAGTTTTCCTGTCTGTAAAATGGGTCCTGTATGTTGTCTGTACCAAAAGATCCTCCCAGGATTTAATGAGCAGAAGCACAGAGACCATTCATTCATCAGGGGTCCCCTTCTAAGGAGAAGACAAGATTAACTGTTCCTACCATCGTTGTCAGAATTTCTGCATTCAAGGTTTCCTGGACAGTTCTCCGGGTTTTACAAAGTGGACAGACTAAGACTTCATTCCTCCTGCTGTGACCTGTGCTGTGTGACTCCCTGTCCTCTGTGTTGTGAGTGTCACAGACACTCGGGTTTTCATAACGAACATCAGGTGTTGCTGAACTGAAATTGAACTTCTGGGCTGCTCCCCAGTTCTCTATGCATCTCATTACCTACAGAGCATGGAGGCCATGGGGTTGTATGGAAATTCATTACTATCCCTAACCCCAGGAAATAACACCCTGCATACACACACAGTGGGGTCCAATTCTGCTTTCCATTTTTATAGAGTGACCTCATTCTTCACCCATAGCTTAGACACTGAATGTGATCACAGGAGCTTTAAATAACAAGATCCAAACCCAATTTTGGCAAATACTGACACCATCCCTACTGTGTGCTAACTGTGGGGCTCAGTAGCTGGTGGTGTCAATCAGAGCCCCAAGCAAACCAAGGAGTTTAGGGTATAATGTCTGTGAGGCTCTAGAGCAATGGTTCTCAAACCGTGGGTCTGGACCCCTGGAGGGGGTCTCCCTTTCACCAGGGTGCATACCAGGTATCCTACATATCAGATACTGATGTTATGATTCATAAAGATACCAAAATTACAGTCTAGAAATAGGAACGAAAGTAATTTTATGGTGGAACTGTATTAAAGTGTTAGGAAGATGGAGAGGCAGACAGTATTGAGGTTTGATTCCATCTGCCTCTTCCCTGCCTCATGCTTCAGCAGTCTTCTCTGTCTGCACTTAATCTGAGAGGGAGGAGGTTCCATCACAAGTGCCAGGAGGAGGAACAACGCACCTATCTTTATGTTGTATAATCAGTTAATATCTAGCGGTCCTCAGCTCTTGCGATCCAGGAGGAATCAGATCACCAGAGCTGAGCCGAGCAGTTGTACTGTGCATGGCAGTGATAACAAGTGTGTGCGTGCATCAGAGCGAGACAACTCGCCTCTTCTCGGCATGTTCACATCGTTTAGCAAGACAGGCTCTCTTCTGACCAGAATGCCATTGCTAGCAGCTGCTAGCAAGTCCTAGGAGTCTTCTCTTTGCCTCCAGTGCTGGCATTTCAAGCACATGCCACCACACTGGCTCTTTTTTTCACTTGTGAGTCTGGGATTTAACTAGGCCTCTGTGTTGAGGCCTGTCCCCAGCTTGCCACTGGTATTTTAGCATACTGAATTTTCTTTTGCCAGCTGCTGGATCTTGCAGCACACAGCAAGAGCTTTGTAGATGCTTCACAGGATGGGTTGGATGCACCAGTAAAGAGTCGAGATTTGTTTTCCTCCTCTGGGCCTTTACCTCCCCAGTCTCTGAGGCCAAACTTAGATGTAACCAAAACCACAGCCGCCTTCAGACAGGGAGGGAGCCTGAAATAGCTCAGAGGGCCCTGTCACACGGGCGTCTAGTTTTACAGCAGCTGCCTCTGTCTTAAAAAAAAAAAAAACCTCACTTGTATGGTGGGAGACAGTGGTGAGGCACTGAAGCACAGGCTGGGAAGGAGTTTGCTTTGGACAGAGAAGGTTCTAGAAGGACAGAGGGTGCAGAGCCTAACTACTGTGAGTCATTCACTTGCATTTCTGGCCTATTTGGAGTAATCTGTGTGAAGTCCATGATTGGAGAGTTTCTTGTGCATCTCCAGGGCGGATGGCAGGAGGCTCGAAAGGATACTCAGGCGGATGCTGCTTCCACATGGTACAACTTTGCCTCCTTCACTCGGCATGAGCCAACTCTCCCTTGCTGCTCCAATGGCCTGTCCAGCCGTGTGAGAGGGAATGACCAGAAGAGTTGGGTTGGTGTGTCATGAATGTGCAACCAAGCACCATTGAGCACCTACTGTGTGTACCACAGGGCCTCCCGTATCCCTGCCTTTTATCTTCATTAGTAACTATGCATCTATAGTATGTAGTTAGCACTGCTAATGTCTATTAAATAGTTGAGGGCAAGGGAGCATGAAGACCTGAGTTTAATTCCCAGAACCCATGTAAAAAAGGAAGATGTGGCAGAAGTTTGTAATCCTGGGCCAGGGAGAGGAGATAGGAGGGTCTCTGGTGGATGCACATATGCTTGCACATATTTATACACTCCAGTACATATGTGTACACACACTCATGGACTTCTAAAGAAAATGGACCCTTGAGTCAAACAGGCTAATGTAGCATCTCTAACCAGATCTTTTACCTTACTCTTCCTCTGCTCACTTTTCTTTATGAGTTTTCCATTTTCATAAGTAATGAGGAGCCCCTGTTCCTCTTTGTCCCACACCTCAGGGTTTAAGTGGAGTACATTTGTCATGGCACAGATCTCCTTGGCTGTTGTCAGGATGGATGGGAATGAATGGATGTAAAGTGAGGTGGTTTCTGGAAAGATCCCTATGTGTGGATGTGAGCACGCTGTGGTGTCTCCTTGAAGTCTGTGGTGTGCCTCAGTATGGGATGTGTGCAGCCAACAAAACGTTTCCTGAGACATCGGTGACACTGATAGCTTTGCAACAATCTTCAAAAATCAACGGTGGGCAGAGGACATGGTTTCTAATTCAGAGAGGGTCACCCCAGAGCTGTCCACTCAGATAAAGCCCTGGCTTAGAAAAACCCCAAACACAGGGAAGCAGACACAGTAACAGGATTCATGCACTACTCAGTTAAGGGTAAACCCAGCCCCATAAATGCATGTCCAGGATTCAGTCTGCCAAATGAAATGTTAAAGGCGCCAAATGGATTTCTGGAAAGGATCAAAGCTAAGTCGTAGTTTGCTTGCCCATGATAAGCTTATCCAGCTCTTCAGCGGAAAAACCAGCAAGAGAGAAAAGTGAAAGAAATGCCAGATTGTGGGGTACTATGTGGTATCTCAGATATTTTTCTTTTTTAATAAAAAGGGAGAAGGAGATTATAGGCCTCTGTATGAGGCTGGCATTCCTCACCAGATACCTTTGGGGCTGCAAAGGAGACACTATGGCTCAGAAGAGTCTCAGTTTGGCAGTCTTGTGGGCTTGTTTCCTGGCCCAGCACCCAGATGACTAAGGCCATTTCAGGCCTTGTGTGTGTGTCCTGTGCTTAATGCTAAGTGGTAACCCTGAGGAACTGGCTATGGACTTCAAGAGTGCATGTGTGTGTGTGTGTGTGTGTGTGTGTGTGTGTGTGTGTATGCGTGTGCCTGTGTGTGTGTAGCTGATTAAGAGAAGATATACAATAGAGATGTCTTCCAGATCACACCTCCTAGCCTTACCTCTGTACTTTTAAATAATTTTTTTCCCACTAACTGAAACCAATACTTTTCCATAAGAAGGTATGTGTTAATGAAGCAACTTGGAGCTCTCTCTTCCATGGCTTCATGCTCTTCTGCACCCGTCCAAGTTACCTCTGATGTAAGTGTAACTGCAGATTCCCTTTCCAGGGTGATAGCATCTAGTGTGTGTGTGTGTGTGTGTGTGTGTGTGTGTGTGTGTGTGTGTGTGTGAATGGGCCAG